>OZ014550.1:80009869-80514490 GCA_963966155.1 Clivina fossor
TTTTTCAAAATTGATATATATATATATATATATATATATATATATATACATATATATATATATATATATATACATATATATAT
This sequence comes from Clivina fossor, assembly GCA_963966155.1. Classification (NCBI taxonomy): domain Eukaryota; kingdom Metazoa; phylum Arthropoda; class Insecta; order Coleoptera; family Carabidae; genus Clivina; species Clivina fossor. The sequence continues at coordinate 80,009,953 of OZ014550.1, forward strand.
ATATATATATATATATATATATATATATACCGGGTGAGTCTGGGAAGACGCCCCCCTCTTCTTAATTTCTTTATTATACGTAATAGAAAATTTTCTTTCCTATAAAAGTTTTATTATTTGAAATATACTATTCGATGGTGTAAATAGATATTTTTGTACAGCCAGGTTTACGCTATACGACTATCAACTTTTTTTTTTTAAATGCAAACTAAATTTAAAGTTTTATTAGATGCTTAGAAAATGACCCTAGGGAAACAAAATAAAATAGTCGAAAGGCAAGTAAAATTATTTTATTTTTTACAACAAATGTACAAAATGAGCTCCTTGTACTTGAATATAGGCGTGACATCGACGAATCAAAGAATGATTAACGTGAATCATATCAATATTATAACGAATTTGATTTAATGCTACTTTAATTCTTTACATCAACTATTCACGAATGTTTATTTCCACACTGTACACGAGCTGTTTTAAATGTTCCCAAAGACAATAATCCAAAAAATTAAATCTGGGGATCTTTCTGGCCATGCGACATGACTTCCACGTCCCATCCATCTATCTGGATAGTTAAAATTTTGCAATATGGTCAATTGTTTTCCAAAATGGGGTGGTGCACCATCAAATTGTAACCTCAAGCGTTGTCGAATATGAAATGGAGTATTTTCAAATTTTTCGTGAAACCTATTATTAAGATAATTTGCATATCCTTGAGTATTCAGACGATTATTCAAAAATTTAAAAATTAACATTGAATCATTGCTGAAATCTAGATTAAATGACGACATGTGGATTCTCGAGAGATCACATGTGATTGTTGTTCATAGTGTTTATTCCATCTTTGGTATATAGGACTTCATCACACCACAGCAATTTTGATGGGAAATTTGGAACATCAATATTTTTACATAATAACCAGCGACTACAGAGCTTGCACACTGTGAAAGTGATATGGATGTAGTTCCTTACGATGTAGTATCCGCCAAATAAAGTTTTGGTAAAGGTTTAGTTGTGCTGCAATACGCCGCGTACTAATTTTCGAATCATCAAGAACCATGTATACTACATTTTCTTCATTATCGATATTGTTTCGATTAGGATGAACACCATCATAATTACATAGAACTGCTGATTTAATTTCTCGTAGGCTTTGAAATGTACGACTAAATACGTGATATGAAGGTTGGCGTTTATTTTGATATCTATTTCGGTATTCTCTTGACGCACGGCGACCATTGTCATTGCAATATCCATAAATATACTCTATATCTGCATATTTGACTACTTATTGTTTTATTTTGTTTTTCTACGATAACTTGTTATTAAACTCGTAAATTTACTGTCCTAGTAATAAAACATTCTAGCTGCGTAACTAGACAGAATAGGATCTATTCATACGATATTTTTCACAAAAAATATCTTTTCGAACAAAATGTTAAAGTTTGTTATACTTATTAGAAATCACTCTGTATATTATAAAGTGGACGATAATAAACGTAAAAATATGAATATCCAGCATCATATACTGTATAAAATTGTAAAATAAAATTTATAATAAATTAAATCATAATTACATTTTTTGTTGTTAACATAAATAAATTAATAGTGCGGATATGATTAGAAATAGAAATTAGGAACCAAAATCGTTATTTGAAAGTACAGATGTTATAATGTATAATAAATTATATCATAATTTTGTTTTACGTAGCAATATGATTTTGACTAAAATGTTAAAAATTAATTGTATCAGTGAGTTGCTATTAATAAAGCATCATCTATTTCTCATTAGTGCATTTACCTGATTATATAAACGGTGGAATGAAGAACGGCTTTTCAATAAGTTGCGTAGCATTATTTCGAAATTGTTTGTTATTCGGAATTCAGATGAGTGTGCAATATACTTGAAGTTAAAGTAAGTCATAAATGTTGACATTATTGTTAGGTTTCGATCTACTGTTTTAAAACTATCAAATCTGTTCAAAACCTCTTCGGAGTTATGTTTTGATACATACTAGGTTCACAACAGAATTGCACGCAAATGCATTTCCTGACATTATTCTACAAGCTATAAATAACACTGAAACACAGTATCTATTCGACATTTTATAATATATATATATAATGAGAATGTCACAAGGTATTGAAGTCGTTTATTTTATTTGTCTTGCTGTTTATGTGAAATTAATTAAAATTTATTAATTCAAATGCATTTAATATCAATCAGAAAGAAAAAAATACTAATAAAATTGTAAGCAGACTGTTGCTAATTTTTTTCTGTACTTAATTACAGAAATTAGCATAATGCCGTAAAACGAAAATAAAAATATGAATGATGATTTTGAAAAAATAACATTTGAAATGAAGGTTAACAGAGCAAATGAAATAAACAATAATAAATGTCAAAAAATGTAATTGAGTGACACAGAAGGCAAATTGTAAATGAAAATGTAATGAAAAAATATTTCATCAGCGCACATTTGAGACTGTCTACAAAGAAATTATAACAAGTAACCTAAAGGCTATTTCCGAATAATATGAGGCAAAGTGGTTAAAAAACCTATTACAGAAAATGTGGGACAAAAACATTTAGGAGTCGCTTTTTTAACTGGTTTCTTTAACACGCAGCAGAGCACAGAACTTCGGACTACGGACTAAGGACTACGGGTATCTAGCGAAAATGCGTAAAACAAGAATGAACGTTACAACTTTTCAAGTTTCACGGCCAAATTATTAGTAATTACGTTTTTCATAAATGATGAGCTTACAAATCTATCGTTTCTTCATAAAGAATACAACATTAGAACATAAGAAGTGGAAAAAGAAAAACTTAGAGCAAGGAAAACTAGTTCAAACTACTTAAATTTGATCTGCGATATCCGGACAGTTTTATGCGAAAAATGTGTTTTCGCATATTTCATGCACGCCAGCCGCACTGAACTTGTGTCTAAGGTACATTTGAACAATAACACATTTAGCAAAACTTTTTAAAATAAATGGTTCGCATACTAATGTATCGTATAGAATAGAGAGAGCTTCATCTTGATTTATCTTTGTCTACAACATTCTGCACTCACTATACTTTCTCACACACAAAATATCACATATTTTTTAAATATTGTACCCAACTATTTTTTTGTTACAAATATATGCAATACAAAAATTTTATTTGTAATTCTGTTGCGGTTAACCATACTCATACCGTTCACTATTTTAATTCATCAAATCAAACTCATCTACTTACAATAATTTTCAACATAAAATAGAAAATGGCGATACTATTTGGAAGAGTTGGGGGCTTGAATACGCGTACAATAGCTGTTAAAAGTGTTTATCTCTTATTAAGATTTTCGCTGAAGCGAATAAATTTTTTAATCAGGACTCGGTTGTCGGAAAAATTAGAATTTTACGCGAGTAATTACATTTTTCAGTTCGTGGGGCAAAAACAATTTTTCTTTGTAGATATCCGCACAAAGCTTTGTTCGACACTACTATTTTTCAGAAAATGTTTCATTAGGAGCATACACTGAGGTCATATATTCATAAAGCGAGATTTATGAAAACCGGTAATTATTAACACTTCTTCAAAACTTCGTCGTGATTTTAAATATTTTTTTTTGTCTTCCGAATAAAAAAATATCACAAAATCCTTCTTATAAACAGGCAATTAAAAAATGTTTGCATATTTATTAAGATATTAGCATTTTTACACTAACGAAATTTTCATTATTCAGGTTTTTTTTTTAATTTTTAGAAACGTAGTTTTTAAAATTATACCTCAACATTCTATTTATTTTATTCAAAAAAAAAAAAAATATATATTAAATATAAATTTTAAATAAATTACGTTTTACGTAGAAACATAATTATCTGCACGCAAGGTATCACCTTTTTTAAATTATGCAAAAATAATTTTAAAAAATCATAATTGAATTCAGTTTTTTCTGACGTTCTTCTAATCTAAGTTGTTGGATATACCAGAGAAAAATAATATTGCTTATACATGCACATATCATAGCACGCTATTATTGAAGTAGAAGTTGATGAATGTTTATGTTTGAAAGTATATTTGTAACGAATAATATTGTTAGTAACCGCATAACAGTATATTAACTTCCAGTTTGACAATGACTAGTTTGAATAAATATGTATGATTGAATCGGAAGAGTAAAATTTTTCTAAACAAGACATGTAAGAGAACGTGAAGTAGTAGACGCGTCTCATTCTCATCAATCTTATAAGACAGCATAGCGTAGCGTATCTATAAAAAGAATAAAAGAAAGAAAAAAAATTATTGTCATACGAGCGTAAGCAAACACAACATAGACATGTGAAGCTTAGTTGCTTTGATTTATTGTTATTTTATCCAGCGTGTTTCGCGTAAAGCTTTAGACGTAGAAATATGTTTCGTTTGTTACGCGCCTTGCTCTTTGTCTTCAACATCTGGAAGACACTACAATATATCGTCATTGCATCAATTTTTTCATAATCAAACAAACCATTTCTGACAATCAGAAATACGATAGTAGGTATATATTTTAATTTTCTACGACGGTGCCGTACAGTATGGATAACTCGAATTCTTTACCTACACATGGCGAAACAATGCTATGCTATTTGGCAGTAAAATAAAAATTTTAAAATAATTAAATTGAAAATATTAAATAATATAAGATATAGTATATAAAGTATAGTTCCCATCCACTATGGAGCTGGTTTGCAACCTTAGAGTGCATGTGCATGTGCACGGGCATTGGCTTGCCTGATTTGCCAGTAGATGGAAAAAACTTATTATAAATATGAATATAAAGATTGTTTTAATTATTAGAAGTTCTTTATCATTTTGTTATACAAATTATTTGATTAATATTGACTTTAAAATGATTTTATTCATCAAATTAACAATAATTTTAATGCTGCTTTATTTTTATTTTCACTTTAATGATAGATTTAAATATGATTAATTTAAAATTTAAGCAAAATTAGAAATTTTTAAAACATGTTTGTGTTTAGTAAACATACATGTTTATGTGTGTTTGTTTATTTATTATAACTCAAAAACTAATGACTCGATTGTCTTAATAGACGTGCATGTAATTTCAACTTGGATATGTAGGACATAAATTGTTTTACCAAAAATTACCAATATTAACTAAATTTACAAAAAAAAACCATGATGAGCGACGTGATTCTGTTTAATATTTTGTTTTAATTTACTAATTTAATAGATAGATAATATAAAATATTTCACTGAAATTTTTAAATTTGTGAATTATATTTAGGTAAAGAATATATATGATACAGTAGATTCTGTACTGTGAACGAAAAAAACCAGAAAAAAAATTGATTTCTGGCAAGAGTATTAATTTCAAAAATAAGTGAAACGTTGACGACTTTTAATTAGGAAATAAATAAAATTTGGAGTAGATCTATGTAATTTTTTTGTATAAAAATTGTTTTTGTGTGCAAATTGCTTGGTGGTGCTTGGAGAACGTAGCCTAATTTGCTGACAGATGGCAGTGTTGGTGTCATCCTTTGAACAACTTTTCAACTCTGCGTTGTCTAAAAACTAAAGCGTATCAAAAGTAAAAAGCCAAGTAAAGCGCACGGAACAGAACAGAACAGAACAGAACAGCAAAGCAAAAAGAAACGAGAAACAAGAAAAAAATCAAAATGAAACTAATTTCCATTTGCGAAGCTTTAAGAGCAAACAGGACACAGTACAACGGCAACGACAGGACGGTGCCGGTGTCGGAAAATTTTGATGATTGCGTTGATAACACAATGAGTGCACACAAAAGATTTCGTTAAGCGTTGCATCGTTTCATTACTCTTACTTTTTTTCTATTTGTATACTTTATTTAAAACTTAAAGTTATATTGGGATCTGTTCGAATCTTAATGTATATAGTATGAAAATTACACAAAAGTAAAAATATTCTATGACTTTACATAGTAATATTTTTTCAAAATTCATCATATTAAAATAAAAGGGCTTTAAGTTCTAGTCCTAAAACTAAAACCTAGAGCCGTTTTATTCATTTTGTGACTTTTTAAATTAAATGGTAGTTTACTTTTTAATCATTATAATCATCGTTAACATAATTATTTTAATATCTTAATTTAATAATTAATATTTAAGTTTGTATGTAAGAAGTGGCATATAATATTATAACAGTATTTCGGAAATTGTTGATTTTCCATGTTAACTGCCTATGATGACCCGGAAAATGTTAAAATTGGAACTACTACTAAAGACCATAATATAATGATTTCGTCTAACATGATTTATACAAATACTGATGGTTACTTAATGATATTGTAAAATAATTATAATATGAGAATTGCACTGTATTATAAGAGCAATAATTTACAAGACATTTAATTTTGTGCTTACTTAGTAATAAAACCGATGAGTAATGAAGTCAAAAGGTGTTAAGTAATATTTCGAAAACTCATTTATTTATTTTTAACGTTATTTAATCATATTTTGAGCACACGAACAACTGTAAATAATAATGTAACAAAGATTGATAATTGGATTTATTCGGTAACTAATAGGATAGTAACATGCATGAACTTAGTTGCGCGACTAAGTTGATACATACATGTTAATATAATACATGATAGTACCTATAGATAGAAAAATAACTAGATATTTTTAGAAAGTAAATAGTTTTTGTATTAGAAAATAGTTGAAAAAATACCTAGGATGAAAATAAAAGTGTGAATAATATGCGAATAATATTTCGGGCACATTTTTCAAAATTAAAAGTAGTTTCCTGGAGAAAATCATTTATAATAGGTTTTCTTGCGTTGCCGATCCATCAAACAAAGTTGTAAGAAAAATCAGCGAAAACAAATCGACTCGGGTAGCGATTTCACGGAATTTGCATTTTCACTAAAAAGAGACGAATTCATATCGGCTACATCGTTTACTCACGAATTCGCCAGCCTCAGCCTTGGGCATTCATATTGGTTGCAATCGTGACGTAAACGCAAAACTAAGTTTGAAGTTCACAAGTTTTCGCCTCGCTTTACGAGTGCGAATGTTTGTGAACAGACAGACTCTCTTTGCTTTGCTTTCCATTGCCGCCGCGCCGCGCCGCGCCGCGCCTTGTTTGCTTCGCCTCGTGTTGCTTTGCTTTCCTTTCTCCTTTCTCCTTTTACTAGCATCATCTCCGACTACCACGTACCCTGTTTGCACTCTCTAATTAAAACCGAAATTATAAAACTAACACAACCAAAACGAATATTACTTTTATTCTACTCTATACTACCACATTATTTCACACTGACTACTATTCAAAATACATTTCCATTTTATTTCCAATATTAAACATTTACAAACATTACTTTCTGAAATCAATACAAACATTTAAGAAAACTATTTATAACAAATAACAAACAAAAATTTATATTAAACTTTTTAACGGTATGTAAATTTTTTTTTAACACACATCTCTTTTATACAAGATAATCAGTAAATCTTCCCATCAAGATTATTTTGAAATAATTTCTTACTTACAATAACTATTATTTAATCTTTAAATAATCACAGATTTCTTTGGCACTAAGTGCCAGTTATATAAACTGTCGTTAACTTTAACAATAGCTAACTATTTAACAATATTTAATGCAACCGGCTCTAAATGTCACTACCTAGCTGTCGAATTTAAAAATTTAATTATTTTTCTGAGCTTTAACGTCAGCAAATAGAAATATTTATTTGTTTGATAAAATACCTACATATATACTTGAATACATACACAATCACGCCAAATTAAAATTTATATTTTATTTAATTATTTTAGGCCCGGTTGCACAAACCATTGTTTAATGCTATATAAGCTAACTAATATGTCAACCTACCAACTAACCAGTCAATGAGGTGGTATAAAGACAATTGAAAATCTAGTGCCCAGTTAATTTATTAAGTTAACAATATTCAGTTTATTATTTGTGGAAATTTCGGGTTTCTATTCAGAAGTGAATGCGACTCCTTGATGGAAAGGCGCCTTCTTGACGGAAAAGCGCCCTCCTTTTCAAAATCACTGGAACTGTATAAAAACATTGAACAATATCTTTAAGATTATAATAAATCATATAGAATTTTATATTATTTTACAGAATTTGTTTTTATTTATAATTTTAGGATAATATTATTAAACTATTCTTGTAATAAGCATCTATTGAAAAATAAATTTATTTGATTTACGGCCGGTTTCATAATAAATACTTTAACTAAAGTCAACTTTAAACCAATCAAAAAGCATCGATTTTCAATTCTAGTACATTAATAATTATTGTTGTCAAAAAAAAAATTCTTTATCAACTTTATCGCATTTTAATCGTAAAATTATTTGTTGTTGTAAATAAAACAAAGCTTTTTTGTCTGCTTAAAGTCGACTTTAGTTAAAATGTTTATTAAGAAATTGGTTGTTAGTTACAATGTCAAATCAAATTATATATTATTATACAAGAAACATGAAGAAACCAGTTTTTTTGCTTTTTGTTTTGGACATTTTACTACTGGTGATTTACTAGATATTGAAAGTTCTTTAGTCATATTGCATATGTAATTCTATAAACACATTGTATATAAAATTCTTTAGACACATTGAATATATCTGAATTCTGGTTTTTGAGACATATTGTATTTTCATATACACATTGTACATTGTTGAGTACATTTATTTCTAAAACACATTGTATATTAATATTTATGCCCGTGTCCCACTGTAAAAATTTTTATAAAAACTTTTTATAAAAATTTTTATAAAAACGGTATGACGTCACCCACCATAAAAATTATTTTAAGGTATGTTCCACTGTCAATTTTTTTTATAAATTTTTTTATAAAAATTGATCAGCTGTTTGATGCAATACTGAAAAGTGAGGTTGATGTTGTGAGATTGGTGTTTAAAAGGTTGGTGCTTAAAACTTTTGAAAAAGTGTGCTATTTTATTATTTTTTATCATGGAAAGTTTAAATACAAACCAGCATTTACCTAGTGAGTGCGGTTATCATAGGTTTAATTGGATATGTTTTGGTTAGAAGTTTCGCGCGGCAATTCAAACCTCTAGAAGTGTGACGGGCCGTTCAACATCCAATCAAATGCTTGTTTTCGTCAAAATTATAGAAACGGTTCTATTTCAGAAGTTTTTATAAAAACATTTTACGTGACGTCATTAAAATAGAGACACCATAAAAATATTTTACCGTGACGTTATTTTTATAAAACTATGCGCTGTCACACTGTAAAAATTCTTTTTATAAAAATTTTTATAAAATTTTTATAAAAATTTTTACAGTGGGACACGGGTTTTAGAAAACAGACAATATACAAATTTGAAATAATTAAAGGCGCGATCACATGCGCGCTCCACAGGACGGTACGTATATGTAAAATAATAAATTAAATATTCTTTATATATTTTGTTTATAAAATTAGACAAATTATATATATATATATATATATATATATATATATATATATATATATATATATACTAGCTGGCCCGGCAAACATTGTCTTGCCTTTATTTTAATGTGTATATTAAATTTTTTATGAATTTTTTTTGTATTACAAAAAAAATCAAGTACATTTCTCATATTATAATTATTTTCAATTTATTTGGAATCAATTTCTTTTACACTTTTCTATATTTTTCCTGCCCCCCCCCCTCGGGCCCTAGAATCCTTTGCGGGAGTGTACTCAACAACTTCCCAAAGTTACAAATTTATTTATTTATTTATTTTTATTTTATTGAGTTTGGCTAAACGGAACCCCATAGATTAGCTATCGACTGGGGTTAAAAAATATAAAATGCTATTAAAAAGTAGGGGTTGGTAGTAAGAGGGTAAAAATTTAGGACTAAATGTATTTTTTAATGGCACACCATAAAAAAATATCCAAAAAAAAATTTGTCCAAAAAATGAAAAAAATTTTTTTAGGGTGAGCCACTCTTAACACTTAGGGGTATAAAAATTAGTTATAAATCTATTCTCATACCTACTGAATATACATATAAAATTTCATCAAAATCGGTCAAGTCGTTTCGGAGGAGTATAAACACTAAAACTGTGACACAAGAATTTTATATATTAGATAAGTATATATGTGATTTTGAGACACATTGCATATAGCTGAATACATTGCATATTCATATATAAAAAAACATATATAATTCTTAGAAAAACCCATTGTATAAAATAGTTTTTTAAAACACATTGTTTATAATTTTCTTAGTCACATCGTATATAATTTCCTCGTACATTGCATCTATGTGAAATAATACAGCTTATGTAGAAAGAGGGGAGAAAAATACGTTTCTTGTATATAATCGCGTAAAATATTGCATTAAATAAAATATAAATATTGTAGCTTCGAAAATATGAATTATTGTTTTTCGCCGAAATATTGGATTTTGTCTTCTGAGAAATGTCAAAATGTTATGAAAATGATGAAAAAACCCTCATACAGCATATCCGCAGTAAAATCTATTTATCCAGCGGTTAGAGGTACCGCCTAACCGCTAGATAATACAGTTCCAACATAATATTCGCTACTTTCTATGGAACGAAATGCCGAATAATAATTTTCATTTAAAGCGTTCCCTGTTCGTAAATATCTGATTTGAAACTGATAAACTAAACCAATTTGTATTACTAAATATCAATTCTATTTATGAACCAATGCTGTGAAAAAAGAAATAATATTTTTATAGAAATTTTTGAGCCAGTGTTACTTGTACTAACAATCTTTAAATAACAGAACAATAAACTATTTACTTAAATATAAGTGCATCGTAAATGAAGTATTTTGTCCCAATTGTATAATAAAAGGTCAAATGCATTGTATATATTAAATGTATTCACAAATAAAATAATAATTAATTTATTTATAAGTAGACCTTAATTGAAGTTAGTTACGGTTACGCTTTTAACAAAGGCATTTAGTTACGGTTTCATATTCATAATAGATCTAAGCTTGTTACAATACAGAACAGCACAACTACAGAAAAAGCTTCATTACAATACAAAGGAAGAAACTGCATTGACATACGACTAAACTATAAAAATTTAAATGCTTTGTTTCTTTCATAAAGACAAATCAATTTTTAACAGTTGCTTTTATGAGTGTAGTATTATAGGTTTTTGCACAATTTTATCTCAATAATAATACTTATTTTTAAAATAAAAATGCTTTAGGATTAAGTTCCGTTTATATTTTAATAAAAAATCGTCGTTTTGACGTACTCGATGTACAACATCATTAGGAAAAATTATAATTTTTCCCAATGAAGATGTACCACAAGTATGTCTAAACGACGATTTTTTTTTATTAAAATATTAACAGAACTTAATCCTAAAGTATTTTTATTATATTATAATGAATTCTGAAATATTATTGTTTATGTTACATTTATTTTTATAATAAAGAAAACATAATAATTGGAGTTAAACTAAAATTAAACAAATTTGTATTTAAAAAAGAATATCGGTTGAAGAACCATTACTTTATTATGCTAAAATTTAAAAACATGGTGGTAATCGTAAATTTTTTTGTTTTCGATAAAAATCCTAATATTAAAATTTTATTATAGCTGCTAACGGTAAAAATATGTTAAATATTCGGGTTATAACCATTTTTGAAGCATTTTGGAATCATAAAAACCATAATATTGTTTGTAAAGCAAAAACATATATCCACATCCATATACATATCTATTAAGATTATAAATAATTTTATATTTCAGTTAGTTAACAAACTGATTTAAATACAACTTAAATTTATATATATATATATATATATATATATATATATATATATATCAAGTGTTCGTACATAGGCAGATTACATGCTACTCGTAAAATAACAGTATTGACAGAAAAAGTTTCTCGACTTAAATTTGCACAAACTGACTATTTAACTATTACGAAATAGAAATTTTTAAATGAATTAAAAGCATTCAATTATTTGTAATTATTTAAAAATTTATATTTCGTTATTTTACCAGCATTATTAATATTTATTGCAATTTATAAGAAACCGCGTTAACGTGACATCGTGGGTCAGTTAATAAGATAACTGTTTCTCATTTATTTTATTTTTATTATTACTAGTACTTATTAATTTTAGTTTTTGCATTATGAATGTAGAAATTAAACTAACAATAGTTATTTGTGATTAGTTTAATGAATTTTAATATATTATTTTTAGTATAATCAAGGAAAAGAAATAAAAAATAATTAAGGATTATTTAAGATGACAATCCTTTGATTTATCAATTCAACAACGAAGTTACGTTAGCGCTAGTTTTATAAACGGTAATAAATATTAATAATTCTAAAAATATAATTTTGTACATAATATTTTTTTAATAATTACAGACACATTAATGCTTTAATTACATTAAAAGCTTTTTATTTATTAATATTTAAATATTTATGGCAGTATTAGTTTGTGCAAATTTAAGTCGGAAAACTTTCTCAAGCAATTTTGCCATTTTAACATGTAATCTGCCCTAAAAACGAACACCCGGTATATATATATATATATATATATATACAATATATAGTAATATGAATAATAACGGCTGTGAAATACTTTTTGGAAATATTTGAAGAAAGAGCGTTGGATAATATGGATGATGAAAGATAAAAAAATGAAAGTGTTTTATGAAGAATACGAAATTGAAAAGAATCTATTAGAAAAGAAAGTAGACGAGAGGCTGATGATACAGTTTGAGCATGTAGAAATAAGTAATGAGACAACGACAAAGAAAATAGTGTGTGTGTAGATATAGTGGAAAACTCGTACGAGTGCCGGAAACACATTTGCGAACATGACTAAATCAGCATTTTCCGCTTGCAAAGTCTTTCTTCTTTCGACGGAGTCAAGCTCAAAGTCACAGCTTTCCTACTTTCGATATATCGTTCTCCAAAGCTCTTCTAACAACAACTTTATTTTCCCATATTTCTATTTTTTTATTTTTTTCTACTTTTATAAAATTTATATTTTGTATGATCAATCGTATGTCATTAATAGAGTAGTAGTAGTAAATAAATAAATAAATAAATATATATATATATATATATATATATATATATATATATAAATATATATATATATATAAATAAATATATATATATATATATATATATATATATATATATATATAAATATATATATATATATAAATAAATATATATATATATATATATATATATATATATAAATATATATATATATATATATATATATAAATAAATATATATATATATATATATATATAAATATATATATATATATATATATATATACAGTCGATTCCGCTTAATTGGGACACATCGGGACTAGGGCATTTTGTCCCAATTAAGCGGCTGTCCCAATTAACCGAATTTTCTTCCCAATCCCTATTTTTCTTTCAATAATTTTATTTTATAAATTCTTGGAAAAAACTATAAACTACATATAACCAAAAAAATATAAACTTTTAAGAAAAAATAATAATAAATTCCAAAATAAAATAATAAATAACGAACCTTCCACGCGCGAGGTGTAGTGGTAACTGAATCATAACTGAATACGTAACGATTGAGACAGCAGGGTAGACTCTCACAGCTTTAATGACCGGTGCCGCGCCACGCCGACGCGAGGGTAAACATTAACCTTTGAGCGCGCGTGGGTCCGTACTTCATACGTGAATGAATGTGTTGGGAAAAAAGTTCACAGCGCGCGATACTAATGTAATTAATTGATACATATTTGCTAGTTTTTTTCAATATAATTTTCCATGTTGTGAATCAAAAAGATATGAAGCGTATCATATTAAATTTTTTGTAAATATTTTTTCTTGTGAATATTTGTAACATAATATATACTGTGATCTTAAATTTACTGTCCCAATTAAGCGGAATGTTGTCCCAATTAAACATGTAAATTTACTGTTGGTTCCTTGGTTTGGTTTCTGTTCTTTGAGATTTGGCCCAAATAAGCGGCTGTCCCAATTAAGCGGTGTCCCAATTAAGCGGAATCGACTGTATATATATATATATATATATATATATAAATATATAAATATATATATATATATATATATATATATATATGTTTTGCTTTTTAATTACGCGGACGTTATATGACGTATCTGGTTTCCGGGATTGGCTCCGCGTTGTCGGTTGTCGATTTTGATGACGACGTTTCGGCTTTTGCTCGGCTTCGAGTTAGACGTGGAACGTCTAACTCGAAGCAGAGCAAAAGCACTACTGAGAAGACCTGAAGATGGCACATGGTCATTAAAATCGACAACCGACAACGCGGAGCCAATCCCGGAAACCAGATACGATATATATATATATAATAATTCATTAAAGAAGCAGTAACTTAGGCCCGTATTCTCACCTCATTTTTAAAAGTGTTTTTTGCCAAAAGTACTTTTGACGTTTAGTTATAATTATTTATTAAACACTTTATAATAGTTTATTTAAATTGTATAATTCCAGATATAATTAAAAATAATCAAAAATTGAAAAACTATTTATATTTCATGAAAAACAGAAGCAAAAAGTTATTTTGAAATTAATGATAAAAGTACTTTTTCACGAAAAAGTGAGGTGAGAATACGGGCCTTAATATTTGAAATTTTTATGAATTATTAGTAAATTGAAATTAGAATTGGTATTTTACTAGAAGATTTTTTTTTTGCATATATTACCTTATTTATTAATATAATATTTTATTTTTACATGAAAAATATTTTACAAAAGAAATATGATCTTAACAATTTGTATACAAAATATCTCGTTAATCTCTCTAATTGTCAAATGTTTGTATGTTTGTATGTATGTATGTATGTATGTATGTATATATGTTTCTCCAGCATCTCCTATTAAACCTCTGAACCGATTTTGATTGGGGTGGTGTCATTTTAATTGGTTCATTTCTTATTTGAGAATAGGCAAGTTTCATCTTTTTACGATTTCATCTTAGTTCTTAAAAATCTGAAAAATTGTGTTTATAATGCAAACGTCAAATAACAGCTGTGTGAAGTTATGTACACTACTGATGATAGAAGTGTTGCTTTTGATTAATATATAATAGTGCAATTAATATTTTATTATTATTATTATATTATTATTATTTGTTTATTTATTTATTTTTATTATGTTTATATGTTTAATTACCATTTTCGACTTCAAACGTGACCCTTTAAGGGTCACGGGTTTTCTAGTTTTTATTTATTAATTGACGCAGTATTGCGTTAGAAAGTGCAAAGAACTGTTTGATATATACAATTTTCAATTTTCAATTACAGAGTAACAATAACTAAAAAATGCGTACAAAACAAATGAATAAAAGTAAAAACAATCTATTACGAGCCATTCAATAATAAAATACAATAATACAATAAAAATAAATACAAAAGAGAGAGAAAAAAGAGAAAAAAGATCATAATGGAAGAGTTTACAGTTTAAGCTATAATATGCCGAGAGGCGTAAACGCTAATATTATACCAATGTTTATTGCATTTTGTTGAAGATTAGTTTTTTCTATAAAAATTATTTAAAAACAAGAATATTAAATAGTACATCTTGTCTATTCTAAGCTGACATGTAAGCATTGTATTTCTTGCATTTCTTCACACATTTTCAACAACAGATTCAAATTCAGGGGAAAAAAACAAAGTAACTGTCAATTGTAAACTACTAATTTTCAATATGTCCGCCGGTATTATCATCATAGATGCTGGCTGTGCCTAAAATTGTTTGATGCTTCTACCAGTGATATACATGGTAACTATTGTAGTACCATAATGTTTACATTATTGTACTATAGTAATATAATGACTTTCTTCTACAAAGTGAATACGGTAGCATAATATGAATATTTTAATACGATTAAAGAAAAATTATTTTTTTTACATTTTTAAAGAAACCATTATAAAACATTATTAACATATGTTTTATTTGATAACATAATTACTAAAAATATATATGATATATAAATATTTTTTTAAACATTTTTATATGTAGTATAGTATGTATTGAAGCAACTGGCAAAAATAAAGCATTACTATTGATATACAAGCATATGTATTTATGCGTATATGTGTTTGTATGCAAAGCACATGAATATGTCACGAATAATGATATAAATTTGTCAACAAAAGTTTGACTTATACAGGATAAAAGCGATAAAGGATTGACCAAAACATTCGCGCCATTACATCTGAAAAATTGGATTCATACATCTTGTCAACAAAATTTAAATTACTATTATTTTTGTCGTACACAAAGTACAAGTTCATTCCATTACAAAACATGATTTTTTTGCATAAACACAAAAAATGTTTTCAGTGAAACACTCGCAAAAAAAGCTGAAAACTGAATTACCATCAGCTTACCTTTAAAAATTATTCACTCTGTACTCTGTACTCGTATATAGGTGCAATTTATATTCAGAAGTTCAATTTAGTTTACGAAAATTACGCTTTATTTTTATACATTTAAAATTAGGTAAATAAATTATTTTTTTATTTAATTTTGTTTATTTCTCATTTTAATTACTAATAAAAGGAAAACCGAGTTTTCCTCTTTTAAAAAAACTGGATTCTTCTGTAGTTAAAAACTGCTTACCTAATAATAGGTATTAGAGAGAACATTTTAACTTATACTATTTATATTTACTGTTTCTTCATAGAATTTGTTTGATTTGGTTTTCATTTTAAACCCATTTTAATGATTCTGTTATTTTTATTCAAAGAACTAAAAAACATTTTTTTAAAATTTATTTAGAATTTTGTCATATGGTTATGAAACAAAATTTAACAATATTTCTAAATATCACTACAATAATAATACAAAATATTCTTTTCTTTCACACACTCAAAAACGTAGATTTACCTCATTTTATTAAAATCATGAGAATCGTTTTCAACGAAAAATTTACATACAAATATATAATTATTCTTCGTTGAGCATTAAGCTAGAATTTTTTTTCTTTCATTAATGTTATTGAATATATATATATATATATATATATACGGGTGTCCCATTTTAATGTTCCCAGGGCAATTTCTCGGAATCAGTACATCTGACAAAAAAAGTTTCCAAATAAAAGTTTAATTGTTTCGAGGGGGACGTCTGATGCTATAACAATTTTCAACCCCCAAGCCCCCAGGGAGTGGATAATGGGGGTAACTTTGAAATCTTAAATAGAACCCCCTATTTTTTATTGCAGATTCGGATAGACCATTAAAAAGTATGTAAATTTTATTTTGAGACTCTTTTTTATCTTTGATAGATGGCGCTGCAAAGAGCATTTTTTTTCTCAGTTTATCAGTCTTCAATTTGAAAAAAAAGTTGTAACTAAGTACGATATTCAAGTTATTTTCAGTTCTTTGGGGAGAGGGCGGGGGCAAAGGTCACTGAATCAGATATCCTCTCGAAACCATTAACTTAAAGTTATCCCCCTCGAAATCATTAACTTAAAGTTAATGGTTTCGAGGGGGATATCTGATGCAATGACCCTTGTCCTCCCCCTCCACCCACAGAACTAAAAAAAACTTGAATATCGTAATTAGTTACACCTTTTTTTTCAAATTGAAGACTGATAAACTGAGAAAAAAAATGCTGTTTGCAGCGCCATCTATCAAAGATAAAAAAAATCACAAAATAAAATTTACATACTTTTTAATGGTCTATCCGAATCTGCAATAAAAAATAGGGGATTTTATTTAAGATTTTAAAGTTACCCCCGTTATCCACCCCCTGGGGTCTCGGGGGTTGAAAATTGTTATAGTATCGGATGTCCCCCTCGAAACAATTAAACTTTTATTTGTAAACTTTTTTTGTCAGATGTACTCATTTCGAGAAATTGCCCTGGGAACATTAAAATGGGGCACCCGGTGTATATAGGTATATATATATATATATATATATATATATATATATATATATATATATATATATATATATATATATAGTTTCTACAAATTTGAAACATTTATTTTATATTCATGTATTTAAACAATTATATATTTAAGTTGGCTATGGAAACTATATTTTATATTGGAGCTAAAAATGTTATTGTAAAACTTTTTTAAATAACTTTCTTTAAAATTTATAAAATAAAGTAAGTTTACCTGAAATATTTTTTATTATTGTTTAATTTGACCTATACCGAAAATGTTATCGGTACTTTCGACATGTTTAGGTTTATGAAGTGTAGAAGTAGAAAATGAAATAATATATTATTTATAATTCCATCTACTTAGAAAAACTTAAACTGAGTAAAATATTATGAAAATGATAATTATTTTAAGAAAATAATTATTCTGTGCGGGCGGTAAGTGAAGGACAAAAGGCATGGCAAGTTGACAATGCATGACAAGACAAGACTAGACTAGACGCAAAGCACAGCAACGAGTGGAATGGAATGGAATGGAATGGCGCGGCGCGACACGATGCGACACGAAGCGACGCAAGACAGTGCGTGTGTGAGAGTCAGTTATTTAATTTCGAAACTAATTAATTTAAGCGAATGATTGGAGTAATAGGTAGTATGCAGGCGACAGCGACAGTAGCGACGCACTGCGGCACACAGTACTAACCACAAGCTCATCCACGCAGCAATAATCCGCGCTGAGTGCGTTTACACTCCCGGCTTATGATTTACTTGCACACTAAACACAGATGTTACGAGTACGTACGTTGTTACGTTACAACATCTGCAAATCTTAAATTAAAATCCTACACTACGACTCTTGCCTGCTCCTGCTCCTGCTCCTGCTCTTGCTCCTGCTACTACCACCTACTCCTGCTTCGGCTCTTCTTGCACTCTTACATCTAATTCGCGCTTAATCTAGCTGCAAAATATTATACACACAAATTCTATTTTTGTTCTATTTGTTTTATTTTTTAAAAGAAAGTATAAATTAATTTTTCATACTTTCAATGTAGTCAATAATATCATACTAATTTTTATTATATAATTCTCAAATAATTAATGTACGTATATGAATTTATTTTTTTAAAATTTATTTTAAAATTAAGCGCAATGGCTAGATTTACAAGTTCGTTTTATTTTGTGTGTTTTAGTTCAATTGTTTAATTCTGGTTTTATGACAGCTGCCATTGTTTTAAAATCGGTTTATTTAACACCGATTTCGTAACACGAGCTTATATTTGCAATTCAAGTCTCCATATTTTTGTTGTAATTTAAATTTTAATTGTTTAGATTTGATCTTTAAATTTCTCTAACAAAAATATGCTTAAATATTTTAATTTTTCAGTAAGATTATTTTAAATTTTTTTTAAATTAATTGTTCTGGTAATATTTACAAAAATTATAGCCTAAATACTTTAGCACTGTAAATATATACTTGTAATTATAATTTTTCAATAAATAAAAATAATTAAATTTTACACTTGTGTCATTATTCTGTTGGAGGTATGATATGTAAGTCTTACATGACTCCTTTACCAGTTATTATTTTTAAAATGATAGCATAAACTTTTTTTTCAAATATCGTTTAAAATACTTTGAAGAATTAACTAGAATATGCTGTACAAAAGCCTTAGTAGGCATAGGTAATATATGTGTTAAAAAAGGAATGAAAAGAATCATAACAAAACTACCACTTTTAATTATAAAACTAGGCACACTTTTTTTTATATTAGTGAAAAATATAACAGCATATTATACTCATATGTTATGAGGAGTATAATTTATTGTCTTTTTATTGAGCTCAGATACTTACGGCGGAGGCATAGCCGAAGTCATGCAATCTGGCTGAAAACAAAAAAAAAGCATTTTACTCCGGGTGATATAAACTATTTTTCGTTCAAACGTTTCCAACAAAACTAAACGAGAAATACATAAAAATAAATAATAGGTAACCAGCGCGAGAATTATTTATACACTTAAATTTTAGTAACTTTTTTTTACTACTGATGCTAGTTTGACGAATTATTTTTAATATATTCAGTTTCAAATATAATATCAAATCTTTCGTTAAGGAAAACATTTTACAAACAGTTGTAGAACAGTAAGTACCTACATATATGTATATTTATATTTGTTACTTGATTTGTGGAAATTAATATTACTTTTATCGAATATACAATTTTTGAAGGTGTACACTTTTTCAATACTCGTAATTATATACAAGCAAAAATAAATAATGCAACTGGCAAATGTAACCTACTAATTTTCAATCAATATGGCTCATGCTGTTATCATAGAACTAAATACACTGTGTTGGTCAAGTTTGGTATTGCCGTCAATAAAATATAAAATAACTGATAATATGTTACTAATACAATAATGTTTACATTATCTTACTAGTAATATAGTAACTTTATTCTATATAGGAATTACAGTAGCATAATATGAATATTTTCATACCATTGAAGAAAATAGTTTGTTTTATATTAGCTTTTACTATTTCTTTACGTCCATTTTTATTCTATTTTATTGCCAGCTTTCTTAAAATATACATATATATATATATATATATATATATATATATATATATATATGTATGTATATATATATATATATATATATATATATATATATATATATATATATATACAGTGCGATATTTTTATCTCTGAACATATGAACTGAATTACATGTAAATTTCCTATGTTCAATTTAAAAAAAAACACATCAGACGCATGGAGACAACCCTGATAGTTATGCAACCAATCTTACATAATGTGACAGTTATTTGAAAAAAAAATGAATTACTTTCAACAAAATATTTAGAAAGCATTAAACTATTCGCATTATTTCAAGAAATCTGTTTAAAAATGTATAGTATTATTTATTATTATTATTATTTATAAATTTAAGTGTTCAGCAATTTACAATAAATGACCATATTCTGTTAAATATTTTATTTTTTATTCAAATAAACATCATATTACGTATGATTGGTTGCATAACTGTCAGGGATGTCTCCATGCGTCTGATGTGTTTTTTTTTAAATTGAACATAGGGAATTTGTATGTAGTTTAGTTCATATGTTCAGAGATAAAAATATCGCACTGTATATATATATATATATATATATATATATATATATATATATATATCAATTAATTTGTATGTTGTAATAATATGAATTAACTATTTTTAAATTTTAAATATAATTGAAATTTGATTTAATAAAAAGAAAATTACTTTATTGCCAACTGTACTTACTAACTAAAAAGTTATTCTTAGAAGTAAACCAAATTGAAGTATTAATTTTGTAGTAAAATTACAACGAAATTATAAATTTTAGATATAAGAGATAGAATTTTTACATTAAGAATAAATATTTTATTAAAAAATAATAAGAATTGTAGTAACCAGAATAATTGATTTTTTTATTTACCTCATCTCTATGTGGTATCAAATATTTTTATCTTAAATTAGAATGTCATCAATCTTAAATATGCTCAGATATCAAAATATCGATATATCCAATATATTTAAATATTGATATAACGATATATCGATAAAAAAAAATTAATATCAATTATCGACATATCGATAATTTATCGATTTTTATGTAAAGGCAAAAACTGAAAGATTGCAAATAGTTTGTAAATGAACGTTTAGTAATGTTTAAAATTTAAAGTTTGTATTGATGAAGAAGTGTTAGTCAAGGTTCCTATAAATCTTCCGGTAGTAGAAAAATATTGTTACCTAAGTTAAAAAGAATCGCGACATTAGTTATTTATGATCTATGTGAGCAAAAACAATAAAATAAAGTGTATTTATTGCCACAATAGGCAATTTGATTTTGTTTTGGGGTTGTACGGTTGCTGGTCGCCTAGTCGCTAGTCCCTGTGTTTTGTGTATCGTCGGCACTCGCCACCAGACTCTATATATCATTTTTGGAAATTCCATTTTATAGAAAGACGCAGAATTGGACGTTTCACGATGTTTGCGCACGAGTTACGCTGACTCAGCCGCACAATCTTGAACCCGAAAATCTCTCCTTCATAATTAAATTATGTTTTGGCTAGTGCCAGCCAGTTACTTCAAAAATTACCACCAAAATCTGCTTGCTTCCTGCTTTTTCACTTCTTTGTTTCAAAATTCATCTAATTCTTTTACAACAACAAAAAAACACAAATTGTAAATATATTTATATATATATAGTTTCAGTATTTATTTTCTTCGGGATGTGCAGTCATGAAGTGGTAGGGACGATTATTAATTACCCATATTTTAACATTACTTTATTCAGTCGCGATATTTCGTGCCAATTTGCGCACTTCTTCACGAGAAAAATGTTCATGTAGTTGTTAAATTGATGTCAATTATTGGAAATTGTTTATTAATTGTTGTATATTTAAAATTAGGTTGTATCGCAGACTGTTTTTTTAAATTCCATTACAAAATAAATACATATGAAAATTTTTCACAAATTTGGTTTTAATTTATACTCTGTAGTCAATTATTAAAATGAGTAAAATTTAAATTTTAAAACAGTCAATATATTCCTAGAATAACTGCAAGACCATATATGTTACACAATTTATTTGTATCATAAAATTTCATAGGTCTCTCTTTATATATAAGCAAAAATTTTAAATTAAATATATTTATTTTAATATATATTTTTAAACTTTTGATTATAGCTACTATTAAGTTAAGATTTTTAAGACACATAAATGTTAGAGATTCATTCAAAAAGTCCGTCATATCAATTTATTTACAAAATTTTTTATTGTAAACATTCTAACTGATTTTTTTCTAGTTAAAAAGATTTGCTTTCAATTATATGAAAATTTATATGATAGTGTATTTTGTGAATTAAACAAGCAAATAGAGTTTGTAGGGAATTATTGAAAATGTGCTACAAAGGCAAGCATTAAATCAAAATAATTAAAATAACATTTTTGTATTTAAAGATAGATATATAATTAAAACCATAAAAAATATAAAAATAGTAATAGTATATTAACTTAGATTTAAATATTACTTTTCTTCAAGCGTATCAAATAGTCCAATAATGTGAACATTATTATTCAGTAGTTACTGTTTTACAACTGTTAGTAATGTTTACTTGATAAGTTTTTTTATTTATTTTTAGTTTAATTTCGTTTGGAACGCTTGAATAAAAACAAGCTTATATCACTCGGAGTAGAATACTCTTTTTATGTTTCGCCAAAATTGCTTAGTTACGGCTTGGCCTTGACCGTTAGCATCTGAGCTCAACACAATAAAGATCGCTTTCTGCTCCTCGTAGCATATTATTCTCTAAGCTTAATCTATTCTAATTAAATATAAAATAATTGCCTTTTATTTTTTTATTAGGACTAATCTACGATTTTGTTTAATCCAATATAATATAAAGTTATAGTAATGCTAATTTTTTAATGATCACTTTTTTATAGTTTTCAAGATTTTCATTTATTTTGAGGCAAATTATATTACTTAACAAATACAAAATAATTTTTGCTTGCTAAAGTGTATACGTAGGTACTTAACCTTTGTGTTACGTTTGTTGTAATTTTGTTTGTAAAAAATATATTTAAACGCATGTTTATTTTAAATATTTATATTCTGGAGCAAAAAATGTAAATGTAATTTTATGGAAATATTTTTTTTTTTGGAGGTAGTAAAGTTTGCAGTAGGTAGGGTAGGTAGAAAGAAGATATAATTTTATACTTTGATTTAAATGAAGAACGGCTACATTTTAATGCTAAAAATGCTAACAAAAAAGTCAAGGGATGAAAATTCCAAGAAAAAAATATAATTTTAGTGTGTCGCTGATAAATCGTGGGTAGAAGTAGGTACAAGACAAAAGACAGAAGGAGCAAATGTTCAGGAATAAACGTGAAACATGAGCCGTGGAACATGGAAAAAAGGAATGAATGAGGATGGGGATGAAAAAGGAGGAGATAATAAAAAAATTGAAGAAGAAATTGTGTGTATGTGTGTGCATTGATGTATAAATTTTCGATGGATTCTTAGGCGAATACATCGACTTGGACAGATCCCTTTGCGAGATCACTGTCTGATTTACGTGCTGGACTAGAACTGGGCAAGGCAAAAAGGCAGATAGCCCTTGCACACGCCTGGGCTGGATAAGGTTTATGACAAGAATTTAGGTCATTGAAATCGAGGGTATGCGTTAGCCCTGATCTAAGGTGGGTATTATAAAGACTTAAAACGCAGACTTATTAGATATTCTGACTTCATTTGCAATCCAACTTCACCGTACCTACTCTAAACCAAATGCTACATTATTACTTTCTATCAAAACCAAACTACCAAATCTTATACATACACATAAGAGATTACATTTCTTGGTTTCTTGGTTTCTTTTTAGGTAACGTTAACAAATTATAATTTGTTTAATTTGAAAATATTTTCAACAACTATCAAAATAAATATTTGAAATTTTAAAAAAATAAACATATTTTGATATGAATAAATGTATTTAAAAAAAAAAATCTGTAGTGGCCATCACTAAAATGTCATTAAAATGTATTTAAAATACTTTCTAACAGAGACATTATTTTTATGTATTATATATATATATATATATATATATATATATATATATATATATATTATATATATATATATATATATATATATATATATTTATATATATTATATATATATATATATATATATATATATTTATATATATATTATATATATATATATATATATATATATATATATATATATATATATATATATATATATATATATATGTTGATAAGTGCAAAGTTTTAGTTTTTGAGAAGGGTGACTTGATGACTAAATGTAATGTATATATTGATGGTGCACGTTTAGAGCAGGTAGATGAATTTGTGTATTTGGGTAGTTTGCTGTCTAGAGATGGCCGTTTTGATCGTGAAATTGAAAGGAGAGTAAATGCTGGTTGTAAGGTTTTGGATGCTTTGAGAACTTTTGCTAGGATTGTAAATGTTTCCAAAGAAGAGTTTGAGTATACATATACAATGCAGTGTTGGTGCTTACGTTGATGTATAGTAGTGAATGTTGGGTTTGGTTGCAAAAGCATAAACGAAAAATGACTACTGTGGAAATGAGATTTTTACGTGGGGTATGTAGTGTAAATAGGAGAGATCGGGTACGAAATAGATTAGTGTATGATGAGTGTGAAATTGAAAAAAATGTTGTAGCGAAAGTTGGTGTTAGTCAGTTAAGATGGTTCGGACATGTTGAGCGAATGTCTAATGAACGTTTGGTTAAAAAGATTTATTTGAATGATTTTGATGGTATACGTTTGCGTGGACGCCCGATGAGTAGTTGGAGTGGTATGATTGAGAGTGTTTTGCGTGAGCGAAAGTTTCCAAGTAGTAAGAATAAAAGAGCATGTATGAGAGAAATTATGAATGTGGATGAAGCGAAAGTTGCTTGTTTGGATAGGAATGTTTGGAGGCGACTGATTTCGGGATGATGAAAAGAGTTTGTGCCACACTCTTTTGGGTACATGGCGTGATTGTGTATGTATGTATGTATATATTATGTATGATTTTCCGTAACTATGGAAACATATCTGCCTTTTGTTAATAAATACAAATAAATAATAAAAATTTATTAAATTATATCAAAAAATGTTCGAAATGAAAGTTGTTAATATATTAAGTTTTGTTAAATAAATTTTTGCAAATACTGTGAAATATTCGTAGAACACATAAAACGACATCAGTAAACTAGTACTTCCGGTGGATGGATCAAAATGAAAAGTTGCTCAAATTGAATGTCTGAAGGTTAAATATAAAATTTCTTAAAAATTCGTTCAACCGAATTTGCTCTACAAGTATACACTGGCAGACAGATATACTGATAGAATATCACTCTAAAATAGTTGATTTACATTACTGCAAGCTGCTTAAGTTACTTGCTTACCTGTAAAAATATCAAAAACTTGGTAAAAATTTCAATATTATTTTGTAATTTAATTAATACCTATTGTGTGAATCTTAGAATTTCCATTTCATAAATTATCAATAATTATTTGATTAATAATAATATTCAAACTGTCAAAAAATATTTAACTTTAAACTGTAAACTTTAAAATTTATTATTTACATTTTATATAATAGGTAAATAGTAATAGTTGTAATAATTAGCGAATATACTTATAATTTTTAAATTAATTGAATCGTTATTATTATTATTTAAGTTTTATGTTTTAATTTATATATAGTTTCTTAATGTAATCGCATTGGAACTAATAACCAATAACCAATTAATAATTTAAATAATTTAAACGATATTTTGTCAGTAAAAGTACCAAAAACTTTCAACATAAAAAAATTTCAATAATTAAAATATGTCAGTTTTTATAAAAAGAAAAAAAAATGTTAACAAATGAAGACGAGATCTACATATTCTTCATATTACAAATTAAAAAAAAATGCTATCATAAATAAATATAACACGATAAAATGGTTTGCGTATATTTAAAACTTAAGGGAGTGTGCATTAAGGTAGTGCCCATGCAAATTTTTATATTTTTCTATTATTTATGCTTTAATTAAATAAGAAGTTAACTAAATAAATTAATATAAACACAAATTACACTAATATACAAAAATACACAGAAAGAAACATAAGTTACAAATACAAAATTTAAGCGATGAAAAAACTATACTATGCTGTATGCTAATAAAATCTATATAACGACTAAGCAAATTTACAGCCAATTTCATAATAAACACTTTAACTAAAGTCGACTTTAAACAAACAAAACGGCTTTGTTTTCATGACAACAATAAATAATTTTCCGATTAGCAATGTGAAAAGTTGACAAAAATGCATCTTTTAATTGATAACAATAATTATTATTATAGTAGATAAAATCGATGGTTTTGGTCAGTTTAAATTTGACTTTAGCTAAACTATTTATTATAAAACCAGCCGTTAGTAAATTAAAGCCAACTAGAGGCATCTGGCACTCTAAGCGTGATATAAAGTGTGATTTCATTCTACCAAACAAAAGCGAACTAAATATTTAAAAAGCGATTTTTTTCTATTTATTAGTTTGTAGTTTTAATTTTGTATTTGACAATATTTTTTTATATTTACAAAATTATATGATTTAATATTTATAACACAAAACTGATATATATATAAATATATATATATATATATATATATATATAATATATATATATATATTTATTTTTGATAATTTGATAATTATTTATATTTGATAATTTTCCATTGTATAAATGAAAGAAAGCATAGCGGTAAAGTAATGAAAGAACAGTGTGTAATAGATATAAAAGCAACGTGGACAAGTTTTTTTTAATAGAATAGAAAATTTGTTGTAGCAGTAATCAACGTAAAAGCAAGCTAAACCAATGCAGTGCAATGTAGATGCGAGTGCATGTGATGGAAAGCTGCATCGCTGCATTACATTTGGTGTGGTCCTCGCTGCGCTGGGGGCTACTGCTGCATCTCGTTCAAATTGTAGTTGAATGAAGAGTAGAATGATGGAGCGGAACTAAAGGCAGCCGTGTCGCCGACGCTTCTATCCCTTCAATTTCTATTTAGATTTGTGCGGTTTATTAAAGACAGCGCTTAATTGATCATCGCGAATGGAACCGCAAGATTGCGATGAATAAGTGCGACACTCTCGATCCTAGATTAATGATCTAACCAATTTCTAACTTCATACTTCAATATTACGCTATATTAGTTTTACGAGCTGGTCTTATGGTTTTCTATCAAACTTGAAACATGCAAATAGTGTACACATAATAAGTCATAAAGGTATCACTTTGTAGATTAAATGGTAAAATAGTACTGAATATTTGACTTTAATTTCCGTGAAAATCTTGCATGTCAAAACTTCAATCAAAATACACAAATCCATGCACTTTGAATCATTTTCATAAGGGTTTTACATAACGACTGTATGTATAAGTACCATGATCATTTCTAAATAATATGCAACAAACAACTTTAGATATAGTATTTAATTTCAGGATTGAATAATTGATTAGATTTTTAATAACGAATTTTAGCAGTGGCGTAGCTAGGGGGGCGAAGGGGCGGTCCGTTCCGGGTGCCACCATTTTAGGGGTGACACCATTCTCTGGATGACACATTTCACCAACTAAATTATTTTAGTGAATTTGTGTTTTAAACATATAATAATAAAATATAAAATATAATAATTTGAATTTTTACTCTCACAATCAGAAAAATATTTCTTTTTGTTTAGTTTCATCGAATCTCTCCAAAACCTCACTCTGGTCATAAATTGTTTCTCACGATATGCGTTTCTGTTTTCATCATGTGAAAGAAATTTCTCAAAACTTAAATTTATACAAAACTACATATTTGAGAACAACGATAAGTCAGTCGAGGCTTTTCGGCTTATCGTTAGCTTAATTGTCGATTAAAAATGAAATAGCATCTGAAATTAATTTTGAAGATGTTATAAATGAGTTTGCTGCTGTAAAATGTAAAAGAAAATTGTTGTAAAAAAGACAAAGAATCATAGTCAGTCATTTTTGTTCTTATTCAATGTTCTAATCTTTCGTGCAATAAATAAAATACTACATTTGTCAATAATTTTATTGTTATATGATTGTATAACTTGATATACTTTATTGTATTATTGTTTTCGTTTTCTTGCGTTAAACTCTCTAAATTTTCCTTAATTTATAGGATTTATAAATTTTTTACATGTAATTTTACATGTAAGTATAAGAGTGACACCATTATCTCCGCCCCGAGTGACACCCACCCTAGCTACGCCACTGAATTTTAGTAAAAATAAATAATGTCACTTTGCTTGAAACCACCTTTAAATTTTTAAATTTTCTCGTACTGTACTCATTATATTGAAAAAATATTACTTGAAAACCAACGTATTTACTATTAATTCAAAAATTTTGATCTGTAAAATTGCGTTTATATAATAGAAATAATTTTTTAAATAAAAATAAATAATAGTAAGTTATAGTTCAACTATTTTGAAAGTTTTGTATGAAATTATTTAATATTTGATTTGGAAACACAGTATTTTCTGGAAAAAATAATTTTCAATTCAAATATATATTTTGTCACAAATTTAATAATAAGAAAATTTATAAAAAGGTTTCAAAATAGTTATACTATAACTTACTATTATTTTGTTGTATTAAACAATTTATTTCTATTATAAAAATTCAATTTACAGATCAAAAGTATGTTTACTTCTGAACTAATAGTAAAAACATTGGTTTATTTATTTTTGATTTGGTGAATATTTATTTAAAATTATTTTACATTTTTCTTAATTAAAAAAGGGATATTTTAAAATTACAAATAAATACATTGCTAGTGTTACAAACTCTCTTTTTGAGTATCTTGTTTCATTTATATTGTCGTGGTTTTATGACAGCTGCATTACCTTAAACTGGTTTTAAAACCAAGCTCGTAATAAGAACCATTATTTCTTTTATTTTTAATTATCTATTACTTTGTATTTATATATTATTTATTTTGGCAATATATGTGTTCCAAGCTTACTTGAAAACTTAATTTTTCAGTTCCAAGACTTTCGTTTCGTTCTACTCTAACGTTTTATTGTAATTCTTTTAAAACAAATAATTTATATAACGCACCAATTATCATAAAATGTGCAGAAATTTTAAAAATTGGTTATCTGATTTTGATAAAATTTACATTCACTGATTAATAGCTTATATAATTAATATATTTGTATATGTATTAGTATGATATATATTAACTGATTTGTAATTTTTTATATACCTTGTCCTGTAATTGGTAACTGTTGAGCAATAAAGTCATCATTATTATTAAAAGAAATTTACAGTATATAAAAGTTCCGCATTAGTCAAATGAAGAGATATAAAGTTTAATAATAGAATTAATATTTTATTTAAATTTTAGTATGTCCGTAGCCGCAAACCAGGAATTTGGAGTACTAGTTTAGCACTGGCTACATACTCTACATACAAAAAATTATCTATAATTGATAAAACTTTGATGTTGCAGAATTCAAT
The DNA here is from genome assembly GCA_963966155.1 of Clivina fossor. NCBI lineage: Eukaryota > Metazoa > Arthropoda > Insecta > Coleoptera > Carabidae > Clivina > Clivina fossor. The sequence continues at coordinate 80,039,970 of OZ014550.1, forward strand.
TCCAGAAATTTCTGCTGGTGTGAAAATCGCTCATTTTATAAAATGGCAAATTATATGCTACGAGTATTAGTTACGACTTTTTTTTATTAATAAGTACTAATAATTTTAATTGAGGTATTTAATTTAGAAATTGGAAAATTCATTGTGTACAAAAATAATTGTTTCAAACATTTTGATTTAGATATATTTATAATAATATTTTCAGTACTTGATTACGTATTAGAAAGTATATTACATTCAGTTTTTATATTTTATTTTTCAGAAAACCATATGAAATGAAACAGATGTTACTGACATGTTTCGAAGGTATAAGAAAATTTTGTTAACTGGTATACGAAAGTTTAGAAAATTATATATAAAATTATTAATTTCATACAGAGCGTTTGTGAATTAAACAACAAAATTTATAATCTGTAACATTTTCCAAAATAAAAAAAATATATAGAGAAATTCTTTATATAATTCCAAATTTAATATATGAGGCTGTATGTGTGTGTATGTGTGTGTGTGTCGTTAGCTCGCCGCTCGATCGTTCAGTAGTCAGTCAAAATTTTGTGATCACAGCTCCTCCTAGACGGTTCAACCGATTTTATTGAAATTTTCAGGATAGATTTAAATTAAAAATTTATTATGGCTACATTATTTATCCGATTTTAATAAAATTTTTACAAAAGATTATTCTAGTGCCTACATAAGTTACATAATTTTACTAATACATAGTGTTGCCTATTTTTCGAAAAAAAAAATTATCAAAATTTTTAAAATGTAATTGTGGCTTTACTATTTATTTGATATTAATAAAAAAATTACAAGAGATTCTATTAGTGTCCATATAAAGTATATAATTTTTACTGTCTTAGAGTGTTGCTAACTTTCTGAAAAAAATTAATAAATTTTAAAAAATTTATTATCACTACATTGTTTATCCGATTTTAATCAAACTTTTACGAAAGATTTATTTATTGCTCAGATAAATTATATAATTGTACAAATATACAGCGTTGCTAACTTTACGAGAAAAAAATTACTAAAATTTTTAAAATTTAATTCCAGCTTTACTATTTATCCGAGATTAATCAAATTTTTACAAAAGATTCTATTAGTGCTCACATAAACTATATGATTTTAGTGTCTTACAGTATTGGCAACTTTATGAGAAAAAAAAACACTAAAATTTTTTGAATAATATTTTGGTTTCATTGTTTACCCAATATTAAAAAATTTTTTACAAAAAAATATTTTAATGCACGCAAAAATTATATAATTTTATTTTTGAACAGTGTTTGGAGAGAAACATTTTTTTTCATAGTATTTATGTCTAAGTAGTCTATATATGAGTTTACCTATATGCTTTCAATCTTATTATTATTATTCATCTTTGTTCTTCAATACGTATATGCAAATTAAAATTTGTTTTTGTTTTTAAAATATTTAATTTATTTTTAAATATGCAATAAATTTATTATTTATAATATAAAATATATAACAACACAAAGTGAACTTTTATATCAGTCTAAAATTTTTAGTAGCCTTAGATTCATGTGACTCTTAATCTGGCGTTGCTATTTATATGTGTAGTAATAGGCATATGTCAAGAAAAACATAAGTTCAAAGATATCATATGTTCGGAAAAAAATAGTAGAAAAATAATAGATAGTAGAAAGTATTTATGCCACACCCTTTTGGATACAGGGCGTGATTATGTATGTATGTTATGAATGTTTATATTAAGTTTTCATTTTAAAATAAATTAAATAACAAATATAATGCTAATTTATTTGTTATCAAACAGTCATTCAGTCATTAATATAACTGAGAAATTATAAGTCGCAGTATTACTTTATCTTTTCGCTAGCAATATTGATGTACAACTTTACCTAGAAGATGACGTCTATTCGCCAAGTAATTTAAATTATAGAAACTAATATTGTTTTTTACCGACCGTCATCCACAGTGAGGGAGGTATTGTAATCATACAAATTTTGACTTTCCGAGATTTTTACAGATAAACATGAATCAACTGTTTTTAGCGTGATGTCAGTTGTCTGTCGGTCTGTCTGCAGATACGTGTAGAGGAAATATTGTTCAACGATTATTTGAGAAATTTCATATTTAAGCTTTCAACTTGGATATTTGTTAACTTTTGATATAAATCTGTCCACCGAAAGTGGTAGTTCACTGATGTCACTTTTATGCCTTTTGTGAATATTTCGTAACAAAGAAATATTTTGAAAAATTTTATTTAACAAAAGTTGCTATACTGGTTACATTTAACAACTTTTATTTAAAATATTTTCGGCTATTTTGCGTAACTTTTTTTAAGCATCTATTTTGACATGAACAAGGATACAGTAAATTATAAATTGTCAATAAATTATGATACGTAATTATTTTTTTATATAATATTTTTTCTGCTAGAAAGTATTTTGTTTAAATACATTGTGATGACGTTTGGTTCTGTGTTGGTCACAGCAGATATTTCTAAATTTATATCACATTTGTCTAAAAAAAAATAATATAATAAATATAATATAATATAATAATAATAATATAATAATATAATAAATAAAACGTTTTATTATATTTTTTTAATAATTTAGTTACACAATTGACCATATCTACTTTGTTATAAATAATGTTCCGTTAAAATAAAAGAATTAAAAAATATGATTATTAAAAGATATGTTCAAAATTCACTCCATCATGTAAAAAAAAATTTATCTACGGCCGCCTCTAAAATTTACACTATGGACACTATGAAAAATTGACTTTTACCGAACGATGTTATGATACGATACAATAAAAAGCGTTGCCAATGTCAATGATGTAGATTGAAATCAGATCTCTTTGAAGAAAAGCCATACTATATTACAGTGGTTCTTAATCTTTTTAAGCCGCGGCCCAAATTTGTTTGTTACTCTAATATACTATATTAATAATAATTTTATATTATTTTTAAGTGCAGAAATTTTATTAATAAAAATTATCTTAAAATAAGATAATTATTTGAAAACTGTCAACACAGTTTTGTGGTTATTTATGTTTTTTATTTGTTGTCATTAATTTAACATGACCACAATTTAACTCTAGCCTGTAAATAGTGAATGATAATTATATATTATAGTGGTTTGTTATTTGTTGATATTTTTAGTATACAAATTAATTAAAATTATAAAATAGAACTTACAGCACATTTAACTATTAATAAAAATGATTAACAATTGTAAGTAGCAGTTATTGTAAATTTTATTTGTACAGAAATCTTAACATATTCATATACTTTCATAAAAACATTTTTGTTTGTTTGTGTAATTTGGTGCCGCAGATAAAATTTATTATGCAACTTGTGAGTAAACAGGGTCTAATAACATTTTATCAGATGTTTTTGTGGCAAGCAAAGCGAATTCATGTCATTAAAATTCATCTTTACACATTTGTTTCATAAATAACTATTATATATTTTATAATTAACGTAAGGATTACTAACTTTTCAAATTCGAAGTGTGTATAAAAGCCCTATATTAAATTAATAAGAAAATTCAGATGAAAGAAAAAAAAATGGCATTGTGTGTGTGTGTGTGTGTGTGTGTGTGCGTGTGTGTGCGTGTGCGTGTGTGTGTGTGTGTAAAGATGAGAAAATCGGTACGTTCGATGTAGTGATAGAATATATTTCTATTAACATGCGTGTTTCTCTTGTGCCATAATATCCTGCACGGAAATAATTTTCATTTGTGTATCAGGTTGAGTTGCGAGCATACAGAATAAATAACCTATTCGTTTTTCTTTCGCCTAGAATGCGTTTCGGCTGTTTGCTTGTTTGGTTGTGTTTTGTGTTTCATTTGCGTGCTCTGAAATATTACAACGAGCAAAAGCGTTTATCCATAGAAAATTTAAATATTTTTATAATTGATTACTTGATAAACGTGTATCTGTTTGCGTGGTGGCGTGGTGGCGTGATATCCAGCTTTCATTTCGTTTTTTAACCAAATTTTTCCAAACATTTTTTACCTGAATTTGATGCTGAGTGTTGACTTAATCGCCAATCATATTTTTATATAATTATACTTAAACAAACTTTAAATATAAATCTGCACTGTTGGCTTCCGAAGAAAAGTTAATTTATACTTATTATTAACAAAATAAATCATATTTTGGAATTAAACATGGACTTAGCTACATAAATTTAATTTTAAGAAAAGAAACAATTTTTAAAATTATATAATTGAAACTATCGTACTTAAATTAATAAACAAATGTCATATTACAGATAAGAGATATGAAAAATAAATTATACTTTTAATATATTAGTTTTTGTTTTACATGTTCTAATAAATTTGAAGTATTCATCAACCAATTTAGTAAATAACAAATTAGATATAAAACTGAGGAGCAGATGGCACTGCAGATTCTATAAATCAAATTTATAAATCCGAAATCGCTTCAATTAAAGTAAAATTTATGTAAGCTTATTCTGAATTATATCGAAATATGAAACTTTTGTACGTATATAATATATGATGTACATGCTTGTTTTAAGTTAACAGTTCGTATATATAAGCGAAAACCTAAAATGTTTGCGAACAAAATCGATAAAATTTAAGCGGTGAAAAATGAATAACCAGAGGTTAGTACGTGCACAAAGGGCTTGTTTACTGAAAGTAAATATAATAACTACAATATTTTTAGCATTTATTTTTACAAAATGTTCTAAAATAGAACATAAACGTAAACACCAATAACAAACAACTAACATTTCTGTTTCGTAACAAACAAAATGATAGTTTTCAATTGCAATTAATTTTGAAAAACACAAAGAGAGATAAAGTGCTCACACTCTAATCGACACAATGTAACCAAAATTTTTGCTTTAAAATATCCGCACGTGTTTTTATTAAATTTTTAATAAATTTTAATTAAAAAATTTAAGTGAACACTATGCATACTTTAATGTTTATTTTGTCATCTCATTTATACATATATATTCATTAATTTTAAATAGTTTATTGTGTTTATGTGCGTGTGCGTGTGTGTGTGTGTGTGTGTGTGCATGTGTGGACTCCGATAAAACGTACAATAATATTATACAAGTACGTAACTACATATTATGCACTAAATAGATCATTTTAATTATCAAATTTAGGCATATTCCCTTAGTTTAATTTAATAGCATCATGACAAGTATAATGACTGGTCTCGGGTTGCAAAATAATTTCACATGTGACATTTGAAATGTGCTGTATTATCTATTGGATGAATCTTCATCTAGAGATAGCTTTTCATTTGTCATTTGAAATATGGTGAATTATTATTTGATTTCTTATCATTTATACATGCACAATCACACCATGTACCCAACGAAAATAAATGTTTTTTGTTCAACAGTTTAGAACACTTTTTAAAAACTGATTTAACATAAAAATATCTACTGCTAGCTATTAAATTAAATGAAAAATGTTAATGTAAAACAAAATAGTGCATAATGTGTGAGTGTGCGTGTGTGTGTGTGTGTGTGTGTGTGCGTAGATTTGCATAGAAATCAGATCAACTATAATATCAATGACGAACACAATACAATGTTTTGTTATATTAATACGAGAGAGAGAGAGAGAGAGAGAAGTTGTGTTTATAACTATGGTTTGTTTTTATATTTTGCTTGATTCAGATATATTATCTGTTGCATCTCACAACACTTAAGCAATTCCATTTTAAACATAGGAGTGTTAAGTTAGAAAATATAAACAAACACTATATCGATAATTTCTTAATGTTCATAATAAAACAACCGATATGTAAGACATAGGTATCATGCATCTTATTATATTCGATCGGATGCGTGGACGTCCTAAGGAAGTAAGTAGATTATTATGACAAGATATTTTGCGTGAATAAATGTGCCGAAGTGACAGAAATAGAAAAGTTTACATAAACAGTTATTATAAATATAAACGAGGCCAAAAATATGTTTAAAGATAGAAAAGTTTAAAAGTATTTATAACAATCAATACACAGCGAATTTGTAGAATAGCAAACATTTGAAAAAATGTGTAATAGATAATTGAAGAGTCGAGTGGATAAAGGAGGTATGTCACATTTTCTTCTAAATCGACTTATCTTTATGAATAAAAGGGGTAAGTAACATTCTTTCATTTAGTACCGACTGCGGCATCAAAATATTTAAAATAAAGAGAAATCCAAATTCTTAAAGGAGGTATGTGACAACGTTTTAAACATAAGTAATGAATGAAAGAGGTAACTAACTGCACTTGCCCCCTTCATTCGCTGAAACATGCAGATACCTCCTTTATCCAACAGCAAAAGCCAACTGCAGTTTATCAAACAACCATTTAGATGGTTTTATAACTCATTAGAGCCGAACAAGAAGACAAAACTTAGTACTATTCCAGATAATAATGTTTTAAATGAGTTAAAGGTGTATGTTTTTTTTTTAAATTTTGGAATAAAGTTCAATAATGATATTATTATCTTTCTATATCCCTTTCTTCAAAAAAAAAAATCATTTTGTGTGGAAATTTTATGCATGGATAAAGGAGGTAAGTGCATTTTTTTTTTCAAAATTTTAGTTTTTTGTAAATGTGATCAATTTTATATTATTGCTAAAGTAAATGCATCATTTTAGTCTAATAACTTGCAAAGTTTAAAATAAATCAAACCATAAGTAAAATAAGAAAATTTTGACATTATTTTTGAAAATTTGAAACTGCTTTTTCTCCGTTTTTACATTTTGTTACATACCTCCTTTATCCACTCGGCTCTTCAATTGTTGAAAATTTTAATTTAAACCAAAATTGATTTTATTTTATTCTTGAATTAGATAATGATTCTGGTGATCAATTTGATTTATACGTTATTTTTACACTATTTATTAGTAAGACAAATAAGAAAATTAAAAATTACAGAAACGTGTTTTTGTTATCTACATTAATAAATAACTTCTAAAAATTATAAATAAAGTTTAAATAGGATGTTAATGAAAATAATTTTTTTCTAAAATTTTTCGCTATTTTATATAATATTTTTGATATATTAACAAAAAAAAGTTGTTTTTATTTAAGTGAGTTATTTTGGGAAGGTAAAAATATAACCCGAAATTTTTGTTTTGTTTACAATACATCCAGTATGTAAATTAGTCTATCGCCTATGAGGTGTAACACATGCAAAGTGACCTTGTTCGTATTTGAATTATACGAGGAAATAAATTTGAAAAAAAAAATTGTTGAGAATTTGAATAAAATCGATATTTGTTTTGAAATCGAAGGTTAAAATTAATATTGACAGAGTTTCTTTTTGTTTCGAAATATTGACATCAAAATTCGTACAAAACGTCGAATTTTTTGGATTTAGGATCACATTTCATACTGAATCTTTCTTGTGCACAAAATGTCGTAGCCTGTCACCTTGTTTTAGAAGGATCGAAACACATGTATTTTATGTAACTGTATATAACCATATGTAAACAAATTTTTAAACATTTCCAAAATCATTTACAAATGGTTCCAGCTTCCAGGAAACATTTTTTGTTTTGTTTTTATATATATATATATATATATATATATATATATATATATATATATATATATATATATATATATTTCTAATAAACTTTGGTTACTCGCAAAAAAATAAATGTGAATAATTTTGCGTGGATTTCCGATAAGTAAATGGAGTGTTTTGCGTATGCAAAAGTTTTCAAGTAGTACGAATAGAAAAGTATGTATGAGAAATATCATATATGCAGATGAAGCTAGATTTGCTTGTCTGAATAGGAATGTTCAGAGAAAATTAATTTCGGGATAGTGGAAAGAGTTTATGCCACACCCTTTTGGGTATATGGCGTGATTATGTATGTATTTTTAACATTATACGTCGATTAAAATTTAGTGTCCACGATATATACGTTTATATTAAATTTTAATTTTAACATAAATTAAATAACAAATACGTAATAATAGTATATTAAGCGGTGTAGTTAGACATGTGTTTACAACAATGTTTAAATTCTATAGCAAAATCAAAAATCTTTTTTGTGTTCGACAACATGTCAAATGTATATAAATAAATTTGGCATGTATCTGTCGAAATGATTTAAGTATTAAGATGTAGATAATAAGTTTTCATTGGCACCAAACAAAATGTTGTTATTTGCATGTCTGATGTATCGTTATTCATCGGAACAAGTTCTATTCGTATTGTCTAAGCATTATCGTTTTTTTGTTCGATTTCGAGCATGATTCAGATTTTATTGTCAACGTTATGGCAAGATAAATAAAAAACATTGCAATTTGATGTGCTTTGTTTGAGCATTAGGCTAGAAACCTATGACTAGTTCCATAAAATGTTGTAAATTCAATCTATAAGTTAATTACGCAAATTAGTTGTAAACTGTTTTGAAACGTCTTATTCATTGGTTTGTTGATAAGTTAACGAAAAAGTTAACACATGCAAAATTTAACAATGTTTTATGTAACCGCTCCTTAATTTTACATAAATTCTAATTTAGTGAATATCTTAAAAAGTATGATTTTAAAAAGTTGTTGAACAAAAAATTATTGTACATATATCAATCTCGAAATTAACTATTTCATATGAACTGAATAAAATTTTCTCTAATCCGTAAATTGATTTTGTCACTTGTCTTATTCATTGACCGGACAAAAATTTGTCCAATTTCTGAATAGGGTAATTTTCTGCTCAGATCATAAACTAGAAAGGAGAAATTTGTATATTTCAATTATATTTTGAATATATCTATTAATATTTTATTATATGAATAGGTATGTTTTGCATATTTTCAGATATTAAGTATTATTTAATATTATTAGTAACGACGGTTGCGTTAACTGTTTTACAACTAGTTGCCCCTGAGTCGGTACACACATAGTTAAATGGGGTGCTACATACAGTTAACTGATAGACAACTATACAAATGTCAAGCTAAAAAGTGCAGTTGCACGTGATAGACTCGTGCAGACAGGCGTTGCTTATTACTCGAGTGCGTTTACATGGTATAATTCCGAACGTCGTTGTCGCGGTATACAGGGTGATTTATGACATCGGGGGAAAACTACACCGGGTGATTCCTATGAGTAATCTAAATAAAAAACTACAAATAAACATATATCCGAAAATGCTTACTAACAGAACTGTAGCCGTTAGAAGTTTATTACATGTAACATCAATCGCGTTAGCCTTATTTATTTTATCAGGAAAAAAAAAACAAAAAATCTATCTATCTATGAGTTCACAGTACATACATGAGTATGCTGATATAATTTTTATTTATGGATTTTGTGATGGAAATGCACTACAAGCATCAAGAGAATACCAGCGCCGATTTCCAGGCAGACGGCAACCGAATCACAAAATGTTCGCTAAAGCCTTTCAAAGACTTCAAGAAACAGGAACTTTTGTTCCCCGAAAAATAGATTTTTTGTTTTTTTTGTTTTTTTTTCTGATATAATAAATAAGGCTAACGCAATTGATGTTACATGTAATAAACTTCCAACGGCTACAGTTCCGTTAGAAAGCATTTTCGGACATATGTTTATTTGAAGTTTTCATTTAGATTACTCATAGGAATCATCCGGTGTAGTTTTTCCCCGACGTCATAAATCACTCTGTATATATATATATATATATATATATATATATATATATATATATATATATATATATATATATATGATGATAATGGGTGAAACAGCCAAAGTATTGTCAGAAATCAAAAATTTATTTGATATTCACAAGCTTTCGGCACATTTTGTGCCTTTTTCAAGTGTGTCTGTCTTCCAATTCATATATTTTTAGCCGCAACCATCAATAATAACCACATTATATATATATATATATATATATATATATATATATATATATATATATATATATATATATATAAATAGAATATTTTGTATTTTTTTATATGCGAGTACATTCAATAAAAAGTAGAAACAAATACCATGGTACACTTGCTCAGTTGCTCTGTGTGTAAAGCATAGCATCAACTACTGCTTACTAACCAGTTGAGACGCAATCCTGTGTGTACAGTGGCTAATAGTTATACCTGTACTAACTGTCCACATTCATTGCAAGACATATACAATTAATATTATTTATAAAAATGTAAGATTTTATGTAATTTTTACGCAGTTCGTAGAATGGTCTGGTGAAGAGATAAAGTTATATCCAATTTATGAAATGGATTATTTCAAAATTGGGGTATAAATGTGTAAGTATTTAATACACGATGTACTATTTTTAAACTGTCTGAACAAATTTAAATGTTTTTTTTTTTTAATTTTGTGTATTTTCTGAATTATTTGCCAAATTTGAATCAAACTTTTCAAAACTTTGGTGTTAGATGCCTAAACAAAATGTGAAGATGTATCAATCTTTTAAATTTTACACTTTTCCGTTTTCCTTAAAAGTAATCTTGAAAATTAACCGTGCGCAATGCAAAGATTCATTATTTTCTTACTGAAAACATAATTTCAAAACTTATTTAAATCCAATGTAAATATGAAAATTTGTACTGAATAAAAACAAATTCTATATAAACTTTTAACAATGCTGGATTGCATATAAATGCAAACGCATTGTTCAAAAAATAATGATTCACAAGTTTTATTCATTAAAAGTTTGAATGTAATTTTTAGAGGATATAATTAAAACTGCTTATTCTTAGATGTTAAAGATTTTAATATTAATTTTCTTTTGTTTTGTTGCAGGTAAAATATATGAAATTCAACTTCAATACGCTGCTGAAAAAAAAATGGTACCTACTCGTATAGTGGTATGCAAGTAATGAAAATGACAGTAGGTATGTAATTTTTGAGGAAATAAACCTGTTATTGAAACAGTAAAGAATGTTATTTTTATGAAGATCAATAACTTGAAACAATACGTATAAAATATTTTAAACGTTTACAGTACGACTTGTTTTAGAATCGAAATCGAATATAGAAACGAATGATTCCATACAGTACAATATAAAATTTTTATGCTAAAATCGAAAATATCATGATAAAATGCCATAAATTCGACATATATTTGGTCTAGAGCAACGTTGAAGAAAAGATACTTGTAGCTATCAAACTGGCAAAAGGTTTATAACATACTTTTTAAGTTACATTTGTCGTAAATGTCATAACTGGTTTTTGAGGATCATACTACCCTTGAAAATATCCGAAAAAGCGAAACACATTTAAAAATAAAAATATATCTAGTTCAGTAACACTAAAGTAAATATATGTCAGATTTTATTTTCAAATTTTATTACACATGTTTTGAAATTAAATAAAATTAAATAAACTGGAATCAGGATGGAAATCTGTTTGTCAGTGGGAAACTGGTTTAAATAAACATGCATTTTCGATAACATTACATATTGAAGAGACTAACGAAATGTTTAAGTTATACTGGGCAATGCTTAAACCAACTATAACAGATGTTTATCGTTATGCCATGTTCTTGTTGATAATTTGCGGTTACATATAATTGTACATTATACATATTAGTGTTTGTAATTCATTACTAAAATATCGTAGTAAAAAAACATAAATAGTATAAACAGAAATACACACACATATACTAGTTTATTTAAAAAATAAATTATTGATTGTATGATAGATTTAAGTGAAACATCTATTTTAGTTAACTGTTTATCTTATAGAAAAGATAGATAAATTATAATATATTGTAATTTAACACTTAATAAAATATTATAAGTATATAAGATACTGAAAAATAGTTTTCTTAAAGAATTTGATACAAAATGTCAATTAATGCCAAAAATAAAAATGATTATCAATTGTTTTTTTTTTTGTTAATTTATAATTTACAAATCAAGTACATAATAGTAAAATATTTGATTAAGAAAAAGAAAAAAAGAAAACACAATACAAATAATAATAAAAAAATTGTCAACTTTAATTTTTATTAGAAAATAGTATTTGACAATTATCTTGATATTTTGTATCTAAAAATATATTGAAAATAAAATTACTAAGTAGATTATTTTTGATATTACTAATTTTTAAAATCCGTTATTTTTAAACATAAAACAGTTATTGTTAATTTATGACCAATCCGTGGAAAATAAACATTTTGAAAACTTTAATTATAATTTAAAACAAAACAAAATAAAACTTTGTCAAAATAAAATACAATTTTGTTAATAATTTTTATGTTTGGTATTTTCCACAACAATGCTACTACATATCTTCAAATAAGTAACATCTCTTAGAAAATAAATAGTAATTTTTATTGGTTATAAACAATTTGCAAGGCAATGATTTTCATGCATAAATTAATGTAAAAAGAGTATATCCAAAATGAATAAAACAATAAAAACATAATTATAATGTAACATGCATAAAAATAAACTTAGATGTTTTATAATGTAGTAGAGTTGTGTGAAACAATAGAGTTGGTACAAAGTGCCTCGCTTGATATCTGATGAGTCCATTTAAGCCAGGCTTTTATGTGAATTCTCTTCGTTATAAGTCAACATCACATTTGACAGAAACAATTATTATTCGGGTAGGTATCGTCGTTTAATTTATTTAATACAATTAGAGTTTATTACCATTACGTGCAGTGTATGCTTTGAGGAACCTACCCAAGCCAGCAAAGGCTAACGCACATCCAAGTACACACTTTTGTAGTCTGCGCCCTCAAAACTTGCGAGCTTACAGCTTTTGTGCCGTGCCCATACACAGTTTAACTTGCTGTTACTTTTACACACATTCCTTTTTCAACCACAGCCACAAAATTAAACAGACAAATATTTTTATCTTTATTAGTTTGCTTTTATTTTCTTCTGAACAATTTTGTCTACTAGGTTTTATATAAATACCATCATTTTCAAATTAAATTAAATGTTTACAATTTCAATGCTTTCGAAGGTTTATCTACCAAAAATGTACGCTATTTTTTTGATACGATTATAAAATAGAAAATTATAGATTTCGGTTTGACAGCACTAACTTGTCCGATATATATTTCAAATGCAAGGTTAGTTAAAACCTACGCATTGCTGTAGCAAGTAATGCATAATATGCATGTTATACACTAGTTGCAACGGAAACTAGTAGAAAATAAAAAGTCGTACACAATATACTGCATTTACCAACTAATGACAGATTTATACCTGATATATTTCGGAAAACATAGATAGATTGATGCAGAGCCTGTACAAATTTTTTTTCAAATTATTGATGAATCACCATAGTTATAAATTTAAAAAAATCTAAATTGTTTTCAAAATTCTGGTAAAAGCTGAATACAAACCTAAAAAACCAAAAACGAGTTTTTAAATGTTTCAATAGAATATATTTTTAATTTATTGTGAATAAATAAATAATGACTTTCTGTTTTAATTTGCAGTGATTTACAAATGCTAACAAAAAGTCAATAATGAGACAATTTACTTTTATTAAAATTTATGTTTATTTCTTTCTATAAAACGTAAAAATATGCATTTTAGCACATCTTAAATGATAGAAAAGTTTATGGAAAAGTGTGATATTTATTGATTATTCTAATTAAAATAGTGATACAATGCCTGAAAAATGTAATAATTTTGTCAAAAGTATAAATTAAATCATGCATCCTTTATTTGAAAAATATTTATATTGCAAATTTAAATTATTTTACAAAATTAATTGTAGCTAGTCTTACATAGATATATTATTAATAAAATACACGTTAGTGTAAGCTCCATTCCGTATTTAATTAACAATTATTTCATTTAAAACTAATTCATTCTGATATATTTTCGCATTGTTGAATTTATGAAGGTATTACACCATAAATGACAGAAATATTAATTTGTTTATTATTAAAATTTGCAAATAAACTTACATACTTTATGCAACAGTATTAAGTACATAAATTAAATTTATTTTAAAATTTTTGCAACATAATTACTAGGTTATATATTAAGAAAACTATTGAATGTATATATTTTTTTTATATTTATTATTTACTAAAAAGTAGTTGGAATTTTACTTATATTCTTACATTATAAACTTGGTAAAATACAAATTTTGTTTTATTAGAATTTATAAAAATATTAATGATAATTCAAACATTAGTAGTATTATTTATATTGTAACACCTTATATATATATATATATATATATATAAAATTTAAAATTACCGATATATAATACATTTTTAAAACAATATTAAAAATTAAATTGATAGAATGAACAATTTTTGCAATAAACTACGAAACTAATAGTAGAGAAAATTTAATATATCAAATCTCAAAATGTATTACGTGTTTTAATTTTATTTTGTACGTTTTAGTTTTACATAGAAATCATCCGTTTATTACAAAAATCTGTATAACATATCGGAAAATATATGTTTGAATATTTTCTTTTATATACATGTACGTATATTTTATACATAGCTCGCTTTTAGTTTTATATTACATTTTTTCTGATGTTTAAAAATAGCAAAGTTCAATTTATTTAATATCACAAGTATTTTTCAAATAAATATGTTGTTATATTCTTGTCATTTGACATTTTCGTCCCTCGCACAAAGTGATACTAGAAAACATATATTTATAGAAATCCCTAGAGGCGAATGTTATTTATTAACAACTTTATAACTTATAACACTCACTAACATTTTACTATTTTTTTTAATTATATTTGAATTTTATTTTAAATTTCTATCGCTGATAAATTTCATTAAATTACAATATTTATAAAGCATTTTTATGTCCCTTCAATGTTAGTAAGCCAAAAAATGGTTTTTTGGAATCCTATGATATATAAAATTGGGAAAAATCGTAAATTTTTTGTCACACATCCTTTGAATTCTGTGTCCTCTATCGTATTTTTCTTTTGAACAAAATTTTAGTATATTTAAATTTAACATTTTTTTTAATGGAATATATATATATATATATATATATATATATATATATATATATATATATATATATATATATATATATATACATATATATATATATATATATATATATATATATACAGGGTGTAACAGAATAACTATTAAGGTAAAGGAGGCTAACATTGACAGTAGGGTAACATTGACACATCTTTGAAAACGGCTTATAAAATTTTCATAATGAGTCACAGAACGCTGTTGATTAGCTCTAAAAATAATGTATATGACTACTGTAGATAATATCACCATCCATCGCTCGTTACTCGAAGCTTAGGGCTTATGGCGTATGGATACCGACGTGTTGTTTTTTATATGGTGACAATTCGTGTTTGAAACTTCCATTCTAAGAGGTTTTTACCTGCAATTCGCGTACCATTTCATGCACAATTTGTTTTTTTTAAGAAAGCGAGGAGGTCATTTTACTTTTCCGGACATTACAGACAAAAGTTACGTTCTTGCTACAGATATAGTACGCGTGCTGCCTCAACCACGAATTCGTCGTGACATGTATTTTTTTCAAAGAAATTTTTTCGATGCGGAGTAAAATTCTTTAATTGTTAATTAATTGCATGTATATTATAAATTTTCTTAAAATTACAATAAAGTTCACTCTTATGTTATTATTCCTTTATTTACTACCTAGTATTTACTTATAATAAGAATAGAAGAATTATTTATCACTAAGGAAATAATTGGTTTCATAAAAATGCACTTTTGACCAATTTTTTTAAATAAATTTAAAATTGTCAAATTATAAAAAGAAAGTTCTATGTCAAAATTAAATTCCTATATTGTAACATTGCCATTTCAATGCATAAAGCAAGAAAAAACAAGGCATGTCAATGTTACCCACATGTAGGGTAACATTGACTAATAATGGTATATACATATATATTAAATATTTTCAATACCGTTTATGATAATCAATAAATTACTTTACATTTTAGAAACTAATATATGAAGCTAATTTTTCTGCTAAGAAAAAAAAAATTATATATCTTAATAAAATTAAAAAAAAATAATAACTAAAGATGTGTCAATGTTTGACGGTTTTACCTTACTAATTTTCAGAAATGATAGAGTGCACTTAGAGAAACATTTTTTATTAATAAACTAGTTTCCCGAAATTTCTCGCTGTCAAGATACACTAGATATCGTTAAAAACAATTTTAATTATTACAACGTCAAAGAGTAGTTAAGTTAAGGAACATTTTATTAGAAATAATAGTGCATTAAACTTTATAAAAATTGTTCGAAGGTACGACCACCATTTTCGATACACAAGTTATAACGATGTACAGGGTGGGCAAATTTGGAAGTTTTCATAGGGGAACTCGGAAACTATAAGAGATATGGAAAAATGGACCGCGCATATTCGATCGCTTTTTTTGAGAGAAACTCAATTATGAAAACAAAAATTAGCTATCGTCTTTTGTTTTCGAGTTATGGCGAAAAGTTCGCTTTTTCCGTATTTTGATAAATGGCGATATCTCGATGGTTTTTTAAATTAAATGAAAATAATTTTCACATTCTTAATAAGTTTATTAATAAAAAATGTTTCTTTATGTGCCCTCTATCATTTCTGAAAATTAGGAATAGTTATTCTGTTACACCCTGTATATATATATATATATATATATATATATATATATATATATATATATATATAATTATATATATATATATATATATATATATATATAAATTTTGAAGTGTTTAAAACTTAAACATGAAACTTTTTTAATATGAGTATACTTTTCCGCTGCGTATAAGAAAATAAAAATAAGATAGTACAAGAAAAACATCTCGAATTGCGAATCAGGAAGACACTTTTAAATTTTCAGGAAAACAATGAAACCGAGACGATAAATGTCCAACATGGGACACAAATACGAACTATATGTAGAAAGACGACTCCAAAGAATTTTGAAACGACACGACACGGGAAAACCACGTACTACGTAGCAAGTCTCCAATCGCATTCAATCGAAATTGGACTGTACATTCAATAAGTTTCTGAACTGATCATATTTATAAAAAAAAACAGTAAATAATTTTTTTAAAATTTTATTACTAAAAATAAAAATTACATAAGAATCGGTTTTTCTAATCATATTCGATTTCATACTGGTGTCAAAATTGTTCAACAATTTAAGTTTCATAAAAAAAAAATAGTTTAGTCAACCTGTATTGCCGAGCGGTTTCAAGGCGTATAGCTCTGTAGCTATGGCCATTTTTAGACAAATTGTGTTATTGCTAATTTTGGTCAATATTTGTTTGTTTTCTATCTATTTTAACCATCGTGGATGTTATAATTTTAATAGTTTCGGAAATATATGTATTCTAAGTGGGTTCCATATCCTTACTATAAACAATTTAGTTCAGAAATGTTAACATTATTTTCTCGAAAGTAAGGTTTTGTGATAAGGAACAAACAAGAAAAAAAAATTGTATTTTGAAAACTGTTAAATTAATATTTGAAGTTGCTGTGAAGTACAAAATATCTAAAACTTTAAAGAAAAATCTCGTTCTCTAACTTGTTTTATATGAAAAAAATTTAAATTGTAAGTAATTAAATTAAATACGTTAAAAACTAATTTTATTACTGAAAACGTACATTCTATTTGTGTTGTAGAGAGGCACTTTTGTATATGAAAGATGTGTTAGGTCAAGCATGTCAAACTCATAAATTGCTCTGGGTCAAAAAATGAAGGTTTAAATTTAGTGGGCCGCAAAAAATAAAAAGTTTCATAATCATGGAATGAATTTATTTTAAATAGTGTAAAAATTAACAAAAATTAAATATACTTTTTTCCCGATATTTGATACTTCTTTGTCCTCTTCAATTGTTTATTTATTACAAATGTTATATCACCAAGATTAAAAACGTAAAATCTTTAAATCTCTGTCAGGCCTAATATTAACGTAAAATTAATTTTAATTTGAAAATAAGTCTCAGCTTCATTTCACAAAACTTTATCTTATTATTATTTATTGTGTCCGGGCCGCTTATTTATTGTGTCCAGACCGCAAGTTTGACATGTTTGTGTTAGATTGTCTGTATAAATAGTCTGTCTAAACTACTAGAAAAAGTGGTAAAGTTCATCCGAAGAACGTAAAACCACATAAACATAAACAGTATTGAAAAGAACCATATTAATTTTAAAGGAATTTGTACCTAAAATATTTTGTATACACTATAATATTTAAAACCATTTTCGCATAACACTAAATTCTATTCAATTCTAAGTGGTAATTGTTATGTTAATGACAATGAGTTTATGTGGTTTTACGTTCTTCGGATGAACTATATTTATTATATTACAGAATTCTATTTACATTTTCTTGCCTATAATATATTTTTTTTTTAATGTGGTGAATAGATTCGTAAATATAAATTTGAAATATTATAATTATTATTAATTGAATTTAATACGCCACATTTAATATATAATACATAATTACACTTTCGGGGATTAATAACTTATTCCTCTTTTTTTTGATAATTGTGTACTTGCTAAAAATTGTAATATATTACCATAAAACAGAGCCGAACCGAGGGTGTGTCAATGTTAAAATATAACCAGTTAAATATTTTTTTAGATTTATTTGCCAAGTTTCTAGTTCTTTTTAAATATTTTTACATCAAATATTACAATGATATTCAAAAAAAATTCAATATCTATTAATAAGATATGGGTTAGATAAAATTAGTCATGTACTGAATATATACTGAAAACAGGGTTAAAAAAAAACTGTTTAATAGAAATCAGTATTTTAATTCAAAGTGATCTCCCAATTTATTTATTATATAAATATTCGTCTAGAAAAAAATTTGGAAGTACACTTTAGAGATTTGTCTCAGATGTTGAAATTGTCGGTATGGTACAGCCGTAAAACACAAATTTTGATTATATTTAAAGTATATATCAATAAACTATGAATGTTTAATTTACAATTAGTAAATTCAACACTAGTATCTTGGTAATAGTAGAAACCTAACCTAATTTAACTTATAATTTAAATTAATTTAGTTACAACTCTACAAAATATGTGTCATGTTAATATTTACAATCAGTCCAGAAACTTATTGGCTAGCGAAAGTAGAAACGGATTTGATGTCAGAATGGGTCAAACAATGACTAGGTGACTAGACAAAGCAGACAGAAGGAATTTCAGACGCATTTCTCGCCACCCATCAAAACGCTTCCGATAACCAGGATTTGGAATCGTTTTCACAGCCTCCGACTCAATTCCCACTTAAGCTGATTGTTTTCGGAATACGTCAAACCCAATTAAGTTAATACGGTAATATGCCGTGTGGTGCTGTACCGTGCCGTGCCCGTGCCATGATGACTTTTCCTTGATTACTCGTCATTTTGCCTACCAAAATCATAGGCTTGCACTTCCGGTTCCGTGTGTAACTTGTGTAACGAATCTATCTCCGATTTATATTTACCTTTCCTCACGGTAAATACCTACTAATTTTGTTTTAATTTCATTAAAAACTACAAGTCGATATCTACTAGTAAAACGCAACTCAAATAGTACTAGCGTTATACGACTTACTTTTTATAATTATAGCAGAATTTTTAAACTTTATTTTAAAAATATTATTTTTAATAATTATAACACATTATTTAAGCAAATAATATGTTTTCTATACAAGCTTCGGCAAATTTTAAATTGGTTTAATACTTTAAAAAATATTTAAAGCATTAATACAAAATTTTCACCATAAGTTAAAGATATAATAATTTATCTTTATTATTATTTTAATTTCTTTTTTTCTATCACTTTTTGAGATACATAACGAAGTTTTTGTTTTTTAATTATACTCACATACATACATACATACAAAATTACGCTATGTGCCCATAAACCCTTTCCACTATCCCGATATTAATTTTTGTACAAACATATCCAGAAAAGCAACTTTAGCTTCATCCACATTCATAATACCTCTCAAATATGATCTTTTATTCTCACTACTTGGAAACTTTCGCTCACGCAAAACATACTCAATCTACTAATCGGACGTCCACGAAAACGTATATCTTCAAAATCATTCACATATATTCTTTTGTCAAACGTTCATTAGATATTCGCTCAAAATGATTAAACATTTTTTTTGTTATGTCGTTTGTATATATATAATAAAAATAGTATAAAATTAGCAAGCTTTATTATCTTTGTATTAAAAATTTAAAACAAAATGTTGAAAATTTGTTAAAAGTCAACAAAACGAGCTGTACTTTTTATAATTTTATTTTAATAATTTTTATCTTAAATTTTACTTATTGAATATTATTCAAAGTTTTTTTCAAATTTTACTCACATTACAATTTTAAAATAATCAACTTTGCTGAATATCTACATAACCAAGAGTAATAAGAAACTTAAAATAACAGCAGAAATCTGCCAAACAGCTATGCAAAATTTTGTGCTAATATTGTTTTTCAGATATTAATTAAACCGATTTCAAATTTTTGCGTAACCTTGTGTAAATAAATTTAAATTTCTATGTGCATATTACTCACAATCAATATAATATTATCATATTTTGTGTTTTGCATGCATTTCATATAAAATTAAATCGAATGTACATATCAACTGCAAAATTTGTCTGTATGTTTATTATTAGATAAACCTATTTTGATCAAAATTTATAGGTACATATTAAAAAAAACTACCTAACCTATAATCACTTGTATAAAAAAATATTAATTATTTTATTTTTAAAAGGATTAAAAAGAGGAAAATGTAATAAAAATTTTAAACTTTAATGAAATTGTCGTTTTCGTATATCAAGTTGCTATAATTTTAGCTTTTATTTTTTAAAGTCTTACGATTAGTATTGTTTATAATAAAATAATCCAGTAAATTATTAATTTATATCACTCACTAGCCACGATAAAATTTTGCAAACAAACTTTTGCTGGTATGGTATAAATATGAATTAGCATTTTAAATAATTTGCATTTTATTAAAATTTTATTATAATAAAATATAATATATATATATATATATATATATATATATATATAAATATTGCTATATAGTAATTTATAATAATTTCATTTTATTTAAGTTTAAAACTGACAATTAATTATGGAATTATAGGACGATTTATGAATTATACTTCTACGTTAGATTTAATTTTGCAACAAATATAAATTTAGCTTATATAATACGAGAGCTGTTTCTAAAAAACTTAAATTTGTGTTGTTTATGTTATGTTCTAATTTTTACCTGATGGATTACTGAATTATATTCAGCTGTCATTCTGTAATAATAACATTTATCTGTAGAAAGTGTGTCCACAAAACATAAACTGACAAACTCATTCAATAGAACTTAGAGTTATATGAAATTGTTTTTATATATTATGGGTAGTAGCATGTACCAAATTATTCACGTGACTAACAGGCGATTAACGGTACCAGTTACGCCTAGTGGCGCGACTAAGTTGATACATACTATCACACTTATACATGTTCATAATACAATACAATGAGTTTATAAGGAATTGGCAAATTATATCAAGCACATTATTGTCTACTGCCTGAATTATTTTCCATGTTTGTTTTGCCAAATTTGTTTAACCAAGAGGTAAAGCTATTTATTGTATATTTCAGTAATAAACATGTGTTACTCTTATTTGAATTAAATTTGAAAATAAATCTGATAAAATTTACTCAAAAAATCATGTAGTAGATCTTGTAAAAAAATTGCAATTGTTAAATTTATATACATTTTTTTAAATTGTGAAAAATAAAAAGTAAAATTAAAAGAAAGTCTATTTTTCGGTTTAACTACTAAAAAGCCATACGATAGCATACTATGGTATAAGAAAATAAACTGATTTTTTAAACACCTATTTAGAGGTAGTTGCATCAGTGGCCTGGTTTCTAAAATAACAATTGTCGTACAATAAAAAAATTCAAAATTATTACAAAATATATATTGTTGTAATATAAAAATCATAAATAAATTTTATAATATTTCTATAAATTTTATATAAATATATTATTGAATATTACAATTTATAAATTTAATTTTGCAATTCTGCGTCCACATTACCCAAATACCCCTATCCAATTGTTATATAGCTCAGTCAAATGATGATGATCTTGGATGCCGTTTCTGATGCGATAAACGTGAACATTAATTACAAAATTATGTGATCGTAGAAAAAATGTAGTTTACAACTCGTACCGATTTACCTATTGCACGATCGTGTGATTCCAACACTCGACTGCATCTCACGGGCAATAGGTAACATTTGAACTCATGACACAATATATTATTAAATATCTTTTTAAGAAAATAGTACATTTTAGCATAATTTAAAGAAAATATGCAATATCGTAGAGAAACTTATTATAAAACTTTCAGACCACAAATTTGTTTTGCATTTATCTACGCTCGTACTAAAATGTACCTTTAGTACTATATACATAATACTTAAAATTGCAGTATTTATTTATTATTATTATTCGGTAATGTTCAAGTATACAATGTATATAATTACCGGATATCCAAAACATAGATAGGTGCAAAAATTATAAACTATATAATGTTTTAATTTAAAAATTCAACAATGCATAATTACGTTACTGATCATCTTAATTAAGCAAGTATGTATATTTTTATATAAAATTAACAATAACAATGAACTTTGCTTAGAAATATTTCTGTTACAATTTGTTATAAAAAAGTTAACAGTTTTCAAAAAAAAGTATGGAATTATGCTTTTTTATAAATAGTTAATAATTATCAAAAAATATTATTATAAATATTATTTTTGTGAGCAAATTTTTTAAATTTCACAAAAATTGTATAGTTAAAAATGTTTTATTTAGTATGAAACTAAGTAAGATATTTGACATTTTTCATTATAGGACGTTACTTAGTTGTTGCAAATTAATTCAATAAATGATTAAATAAAACTTGTAAATAATATAAGCAATGTCTACATCAATAACACAATTGAATAAAATTTAGCTGTAAATTTAAACGAATCAATCGCAAGTCAGAATTACAAGATTTCTATGTCCTAAGTGGTTAATTTAGATGAAATTTAGTTAGTCGAACATAAAGATTCGAAATTTTATGTAAATCTAATATTGTTTTATTCTCTGGCGAATTGAACGAAAACGTACGATGGCAATGGCGATGTACCGAAAAAGCTGCTGCTCTGATTTTCAGGCCAAATTATCTTTCAAAATAATTGCGAAACGTCGCTAGAGAGAAATTTTTCTTTTTAAAAAAAAAAAAAAAAATTGCTTATTTAATAATTTACATAAAAATTATTTATTTTCTTGTTTTGAATTCTGTGTTGATATGCAAAGTAAGTAATGATGATTTATAATTTGTCGTTTTAATCGTTATCTATGGAACGCTAATAATAACGTTAAATATATTCTAATATATTCATAAATTTAAATGTACTAAAAAATACAAACAAACAAATAAAATACTGTCTAAAATTGGCACATCTATCATGTAAAAAACATATCGAAAATCATAAAGCAAATATTAATTGTTTATGGATATTTTTAAATAATATATATATATATATATAATAATAATAATAATTACTCATATAGGCAATACTGTTTTGTTTTTACGTCACGACGAACAAATCAATTTTGACATTTATCTTTAAAATTTATTTTCTTATTTATTATAAATAATTTTGTTTTGAAATATATTTACGTAGTTATTTTAATGTATATTTTTTATTAAAGAAATAAAAAAAAAATGCATCTACTCTATATCTAATCTAGATTATTTTTTTTAAATAAACTACTTATTGTAAAAATCATTTAGATAAAGATACCGTATTTAAAAGTTTTAATTAGCATAAAATTCGAAACTGCCATTGCGTTCGTAATTACAAGTAAAAAATTTCAGTCATTTTTATTTAATTTTCAAATCCATTTAACTTTCATCCACATTCATTATGATCATACTCCAACTTTATGCCCACACAGAAATATACCATCAATATCATTCACATATATTTTTTAACCAAACACTAACTTTTGTAATAATTTTGTATGTGTATGTATAAATATAATTGGTTTTCATTTAAAAAATTAAAATTAAAAAATACAAAATATTAAGATACAAAGACCAGATTACTTATAAGCTATAAAAAACGACGCAAATCTACAATATTAGTTTTATTAGTTGTTGTTAGCTTTATTGCAACCAAAAATTGTGATTATTAATAAATTTTTTATTGAATTTTTATAAATAATTTCATAGTGTATTTAGGACAAACATTACGACTAAAACATAACGTAACACATAAAATAATTTTGAAATAAGTATGGTAGTCTGAACGGAGCTAATGTTACTGTAATTTAATAAATTCATAAAGCTTTTAAGATGTTTTCATATTGAAATTGCTTTTAAAATAGTAAATCAAGTGTTATCACTATTTATTGGTAAATATTATGTACCTATCACAATATGAACATGTAAACTTCGATATTTCTATATAAAGATTAAGTTTGAAGTTTTGTTTACAATGAGATATGATTATCGTATCGTAAAAGAAAACAAACATGATCCTAAATAAACTTGCTGTGTTTCAAACGCAACATCAATAAAACATTGTTTACCAGTTACTAATTATTCGCTTGGGTTCTTACAATTTCGCTTCTTCCCTTGACACAATGCATCCTACATTATTCACTTGCTCTCAATATAAAAGCTTATCGTTAGGAATCAGAAATCATAATTTTTTAAACAAAAATGCGTTTTTTCTAATAGTTACCTATTTTTTATTTGAAACTAATAAATCAATCCTTATAACAAGATTAAAAGCACATAGATAAACTTCTACGAATACCACTTCGACATTAATTTATACCAAAAAAATATTTTAAAATTAAAACAAAACAAAAATTGACAACACAGAGTAAAATAAAATTATCTAATTTTGTACTAGATTAATCTTTTCTGAAAATTCGATAAATAGTGGAATGTTTTCCCAAAAGTTACTAACTAATACTGTACCAAAATAATATTATGTAATTTTTGTGAGAATACTAGCAAAATCTACCCTGAAAATTGTATTAATCTCAAATAAACAGTGTAGCCAACAAGCCAATATAAAATTTTGGTAACTTTTTCTCGAAAAGTTGGTAAAACTGCGAAAAAATAGAATAGCCAATCTTGGGCTATAATAGGACTTATCCTACATTTGGTACAAATAGCATATACGGTGTCTAGGAGATGTGATCAAAAAAATATTCGTCTTATTATGGCTATATGAAGTATTTTTATATAATATATATTTTTAATTTTTGAAAATGTTATTCACACTGTATCAAACATTGGATCTTAAGAAGTCGAAACATTCAAATACAATTTATATTAGCAATGTACATAAACCAAATAGACCTCCAAATATAAAACGATAAATAAATAAATAAATAAAAAATAGCTCCGGACCAATAGACGGAAGTCTAAGGCCCATAAACGAAAATAAAAAAAAAAAAAACATTGGATCACATTCCTAAAGTGGTAATAAACAATATATATATATATATATATATATATATATATATATATATATATATATATATATATATATATATATATATTATGAAACAAAAATAACGATATTCAAAGAAAACATTGACAATTACATTTTTAATTAACTTTTATGATATGTAATTTTATAATTACATAAGAATTGCTCTTAAATTTTTAGTTGTATATATATATATATATATATATATATATATATATATATGTACCTATATATATATACAGGGCGATTTATTAGTAATTGGAAATATTTTAACTGGAGTATTCTGGCCTCAGAATATGAAGATTTAACGCAAATCACTTATATAAAATGTGGCTCCTTACTGAACTACAGGTGTTTTTTTTTTTAAATTTAAAAACGATTTTTGCCCAGTACTTTAAAACTATTTGACGTATCCTTAACATACTTGGCAGGAAGTGTAGGTACCGTACACCATACTAAATTATGTTAAATAAAAGTTTCTGACTACTGCCAGTGGCGTACAACAGGGGCAAGTAAGAGGTTGATCCTTCCTAAATTCTACGCCACTCGCGGAATTGTCATTTTAGAACAATTTTTCGATTCTCCAATACTTTCTGTTTAAAAAACATACTCTTTCTTCGTAACGATAAAGTCACTATTTTTCGAGATATTTAAAGTTAAACATGAAGCTGCACCCTTGGGATTTTTTCAAAATATGCTCAAAAAAATCTGAAAAAATTCAGTAAAGTAGAGCAAAAAATTAGCTACATAATAAATAAGTAATTTTTTTTTCTCTAACTTATTCTGGTTTGGCAGGTAAAATTATTGAAAATTAATATTTTTTGCATTTTAATATTAATTTTCAATATAGGTGAAGAAAATTTTAAACTTTAATTTAATATTAAAGATATATATATATATATATATATATATATATATATATATATATATATATATTATCTAATTTTTAAAAGAATCAGTTATAACAAAGTGTCTGAATATTAGATCTTTTATCTTTAATATTAAATTAAAGTTTAAAATTTTCTTCATCTATAATATTTATTTCTATTTCTAGTTGTTTATAAATTAGCACAAAACGCTATTAGATGGATTTAAAAATAAAAGACTAAAGCTACACAATACTTAAGAATGACACGACAAGACAAGATAAGATGTTGCTTAATGAGTTTGTATGAAAATTCAAAATGTTATTAAAATAATTTGAAAAATAAAGTACTAATGGATTTATACTCGCAGCATATCCGAAATACAAAATGTAAAATATTATTAAATATAAAAAATTATAATAATACTGAAGTGCTGAAATTTGAATAGAAAGAAAAATATATTTTAAACTAAGAAAATATTCATATTCAGCCAGAAAATTGTACTCTAGTAAGCAAACATTTTTAAATATTAACTATACGCTTTTAGTACGCTTATATTTAAACTGAGTTTTGTTTTTCTTTATTTACGAAGAATTATAAAGAAAATTTCTTTCTATCGCTTGAACTGAATAATGGCATGTATTCATGTAAAATTGTGAATGCAATACACAAGAGATTTCATGCACTATTTTAAATCAAACTCTCTGTTGATACGTAAACACAATAACTTATATTACTCTGTACTAATACAATCAATAATAATGTATAACTGCAGTTTCCAGTGAAGTATTTTAAATATTTTATTGCTATTATTTATTATCTTTATTATCTTTGTGGAAATTGTTGTTTTAACCGTTATTGGTTGCTACTTGTAACATTATTTCACTATAGACAAAGTATTTCCTAGAAAAGATAGTTATGTTTTTGAAGATTTATATTGTTTGTTTATCGTATTACCGTTCTATGAGTCTACTACGAGCATGGTAAATAGAGATTCTACGCTCTCGCATTTTAAAATATTAATAAATTTCATATGAACGAGAAATAAATTATCTGTACGTTACTTATTTAATTTTTGCCCTCCCATCGCGTCGCCGCATTATTATATGATAAAAATGCACTCTTACGTTAAATAATGATTTTATTTCCGAAATTAATTTTGATGTAGTCACTAGCAAAACACTGTGATTTTGTTTTAGTTATTCTTTATGATTTTATATTATTTATCATTTGCAGATTTTTAAATAATTAATTGCTAAATTAATTTAGATATAATTAATTCCGAAATAGTTATTTTTGCATTGTTATGGTTACTCAATATACCAAAATATCTTTTTTATATTTTTGATTTCAAATATTTGACTGTCAATATCTATATAATAGTAAATTAGTTATTAAAAATTTCAGTTAATAAAGCCAATTTATTCGAGTTTTTTTATTATTTTTAAATTAATTTTTATTGTTGTTGTTGAGTTTTCACATATTCTAATCTACAAAAATGAATGTTTACAAAACCAAATATAAAATAAACCAATAACTCAAGAGACTATATAATATAAACACCCCATAACGTAAATATTAATCTAGACGCTATATAATGTAAACTTTTAGGTAGACATATATTTTTCGTATGTTCAATAGACTCACTCTTCAGATAGCTGTTAAAGTAATCACTGCTTAATAAGAATAAACTATCTCTACTATACTTGTGTTGTGTTTTATTTAATTAAATTAAAACCCATATCCCTAACAGTTGTAAATTATCAATATTTTAATTACAGTTTTTCCGCAAGTTAAAATATACATTTATTGAGTCTTTTTATTGATGTTACTTTCAATATTTACAATATTTGTGAAGTTGAGTCCAATCAATAAGTTTACAATATAAGAATAAATGAAAATATTCCAATAATAGCAGCAAGACAAAACCGAGTAGAATGACAATTGGGCTACATTTTTTTCTCTCGGAAAGAAATAAAATTAAGCACTATAATTGTATTAAATAGAAAAAGGAGGCATCATTTATCTTCGTCGAGCATTGTCAGCGAACCACCTTCCCACCTTCCCACCTTCCCAGTCAGCGTCAATTCGAATCGTTTTCTTTGGACAGGAGTGCGGAGACCCGGCGGCGGCGCGGCGACCATTGTCACCCAATCACGGATAGAAAACGGCCCGAAACGCCTACATCGTTGTTCGGGTCCTCGCGTTCTAGCGTCCGCACTTCAAGTTTGTGCTAAATCTCAGAAATAAAGAAACGCTCCACTCGAGATTGATACACGAGATATTTAAATATCGATAACTATTTTGTCGTAGAATACTTGTCCGCCGAGAATGACAACTTTGTTTTATCATATTCGCTCGCTGTTCTATGACGTGACGCTTTATCACTGCCATCTTACGGCCTTGATGTCATATAACCGCAATAAACATATCTACAGACCCGACGGACATTACGAACGCTACCAGCGCAGCGCCAACGCCAGCGCTAGCGAGCGTTACGAACACGATGGACGTATGGAAATGTTATATGCATAAATAATTTTATCCTTCTATCTTTCTTTCTTTCTTTCTTTCTTTCTTTCTTTCTTTCACTGAATATACAATTTATTTTACTGGAGAATAAATCATAAAAAGATTTCATATGACTGCCACATAACCATTTATAAACAATAAGACATTTTTTTATTTACATTTATTCCATTTAGAATATAATACAAATTTACCAATATTTTCCTAGTAAATTTACTTAACGTTAGGCACCACGTATCTAATTGCTATGTTCAGACACGTACAAAAATACAAAATATGTTGAATTTCATATTGAATTTATTCGTTTAATACAACTTATTTATTGTAACTGACTGTTCTAAAAATTACATAATAAATGTTAAATTAATAATTCAATAATAAATTTAATATTATAAATTGATTTATATAAAATAAAAAATAGTATATTTTTTAACTGGCTCTATTTTCTACAAAAACGATCATTAATGTACCGAAAAAATACCTGAGATATAATATCCTATGTAGAATAATATATATATTTTTGAATTTTTTCGTATTTTGGAAAATAAAGAAAAAAAAATGTTCCAAAAAAAAAACACATTTTTTGCTGTTTTTGGCCAAATTATAAATACGAAAAATTTTGTAGAAAATAGAGCCAGTTAAAAAATATACTATTTTTTTATTTTATATAAATCAATTAATAATATTAAATTTATTATTGAATTATTAATTCAACATTCATTATGTAATTTTTAGAACAGTCAATAAGTTGTACAATAAATAAGTTATATTAAACGAATAAATTCAATATGAAATTCAACATATTTTGTATTTTTTCTACGTGTCTGAGATACGTGGTGCCTCACGTTAACTTTAAAATTAGATTTTTTTAAAGAAATTGTGACATTTATTGATTTAAAATTTTCATCTAAACTAAATGTAACTCAATAATAATTATTTTAAATATATTTAAATTTTTTTTATTTGTTAGAGGTAACGTTGAAATAAGTAAAATTTATTTACATAAAACAAAAAAAATTGTTTAGTGTATTTGTAAATAGTTTATTATTTTAAAAAGATTTGATAAAATCTATTTGAATTTTAAAATTTTATTTGAAAAGACAGGATATACAGAATATAAATACTATAGCAATATCAAATACTGAATAATAACAAGCGCTATTAAAAATATTGTTGCAATATAGACACGATATTAAAAGTTATTGAGAAATACAATATTAAACTGTTCTTTTAAAAGGCAAAGGCAATTTTTTGTAAGATCAAAAAGAATACGGGATGAGATAGGAGAAAAAATAAACTGAAATATTAGTTATACCGACAAAGTAAATTTCTTTTAAGATTTTTTACAAGACGCGAAAGCATCTGGAAAGGACAAAAATTTGTAGTCATTTAGTGATGGTTAGGTGAATAAGTAAGTGAGCAAGTAAGCAAAGCAAGGATGAGGAGCAAGAGTAAAATCAAGAGATGCGAAAGATGTGACTCCGGGCTGAAGCAGATGGGCAAGTCGGCAAGTGAAGCAGACAGCGACAGCACATCTCATCGCATCGCATCGTCCACGTTTGACGATGACCCAGTAACGCAGCGACGAAATTTATTTACAAAGTTTAATTCGTCCTTCTTTTAACCAAATTTAAATAGATAAGGAACGTAAATCCAAACTACGTAGCTATGTAGCTACGGCTACGGCTACGGCTACGGCTACGGCTACGGCTACGGCTACGGCTACGGCTACGGCTATGGCTTCGGCTACGGCTATGGCTACGGCTACGGCTACGGCTACGCACTACCATTTCAGTGAAATGGAAAAGAGACACAGACCTAAACTCTGATGCGGATGAACATAATGAATAAGGAACGCGGATGCTTTTTTTTTATTTCAATTAAATTTAAAAAGACTACCGTCATGCTATCCTCATTCTATTCAATTTGTTTCTGGACCTTTAAATTTTTACCAGAATTCACCAATTTTCTACTACCTTATTATCTCCAATTTCTTTCATAATCATTTTACTACAATACATTCAAACACAATAAACCAATTTTTCATATTACAATTTTGCCGATGCCGAATGAACACGATTTCAAATACATAGGTACATTCCACGTCGTTTATTACGTATACTACTACATAAGAAAAAACATCGTTTACAGTGATCATAATTTCGGTTAATGTTTTCAATTTCTTCGACGAATAAATAGTTTTGTTTGCATGCATTTTCTTATTTGTATTTTCAAGCGCAAGTGGGTAACTGACCTCTGTTTTTCTCTCTTGTAAGTTAACATATAGTTTAATATATTTTAAAATTTAATTGAAAGATTATTATGATTACTTTTAAATGTTTTACTTTATTGCGTAATTTATTTATTGTTTATTTTTACGAATTTTTAGTCAATAAAGATTTGTGTTTACAAACCGATTGCTTATTGCTTTGTTAACATCACCTTTCGCTAATTTGTAAGAATTTTACATTTTTACAGACATAATACTATATTTATATGTACATTTTTTTAATTATCAGATAATAAAAATATACTTTAATAATTTAGTATTTAAAACAAAAATAAATAATTAAAAAATTGGTTCAATAATTATTTTTTTTTAATTTGTTTGTTTATCCATACGCTATAAACGTTGCAGCTTTTTATTTATTTTGTTTGGAAGTTTTATTATAAAACATATACAAATTAATATTTGTTTTTGTGTAACACGTGACCTAAAATTGTTTCAATCGAAGTAATTAATTAAAATTTATTTTTAATATAAAAATTAAATATAATGTTTCTCCATTTTTATGGAATTTGTTTATTTGTTCAATGACTAAGCTTTTATCTTTTCTGCACATGTATTCATTATTTTTATGCTAGTTTAAACTAATAATAAAATTAAAATAATAATATGTGTCATAGTTTCAAAAATCACAATGATTACATTGTAATTAAGATATACAGTATATTTACTTATATCTAACCTAGTATCTAATTAATAAAAAAAAAACCTACATTTTTATAAATTAAATGATTGAAAATATCTGAAAATTTTGAAATAGTGCCAGTTGCGTAGAGTCATTAAATAGTGCCATTTGCGTAAAAATAAGGGTCGGGTCAAACCCAGGTAGTGAAGCTAGTTAGGCCGAGTGCCAGATGCGTACAGCCGTTATATAATATTTATAATACGCTATACATCGCACATAATTTTTACAAATAATCAAGTCAGTATTTAATTTTAAAATTGACCAAGTTTATATTTATTGGTTTAAATTTGATTTGTGTAGATTAATATTTAATAAATTCATATCGTTCACCAACTTCGTTACTTTTTACTATTTTTTTTGTCATTTTTTATAGAGTATTATCGCATTTATAACGGATTTTGCTATATGCTTAGGGTATGTAGCAGTTTATTTTGAAAGTGGTGCTTTCACATTTCAGTTTACATTTTGTCATCTTACAATTAGTACAAAATTAGTCGAAATCAATTATTTTCATATTTAGATATTTTTTATATTTATTCATATTTATGGAAAAAGTAAAAGTACAAAACATATATTTTCATTAGAAAACTAGCTCCAGCCTCTATCATTATTTAATTCCGACTTATGCCGGTATATATAAAATAATGTTTTCCATATTAACAGCAAGAAACAGAACATTTTAAAATAAAACGGCTTTAGGTTGTAATTCTGTATTAATATTTATTAATAATTGACGTTTCGACAGTCTTAATCAAAAAAATAATACAAATAACAAATACAATAAATAAATAAAACATAGAAACAAGTTACTACATAACAAAATAAGTAACTAAATCATAAAATTTATAAATTTTTAATTAAAGGAAGCGAAATATTATTTAAATCAGTGTCTTTACACTGATTAGATCTGTAAATTACCTAGTAACTTGTTTCTATGATTATTTACTGTAAATGTCATTTGTATTACTTTTCCTGATGAAGATGTACGTTGAGTACGTCAAAACGTCGATTGTCAATAAATATTAATACAGAACTGCAACCTACAGGTGCACGGTTTAATCCGTAACGTCAATTTTCTGAATAGTGCAACTGTGCACTGTCCCATTCCATTCCATTCCATTATGGAGCACGACTACCCAGCGCACTTGGGTGTTGGCAATAAGTACGCGGGTTAACAAGAAACGAGTAGCTGTGCTCCGTAAAATGTATGTGGTATAGTCGAATGGGAAGGGACCAAGTATGCTTGAATCTTTTTTAAAACGTACTTTTCGGGTTGATATACGTACCTCTACTACAATCTGAAGCCGTTTTATTTTAATATAATTAGTTTTGAAAGATTTTTTTACTATATTAGAACATTTTAAATCCATATATTTCAAAACTTGGCCTAGTTCTGCACTAAAGTGACGATTTGAACAAAATATACTGAATCGCTTTTTTATATATTAAAATCTATTATCTCTAGATAAAGAAAAATGAGTGGAATTTGAATGTATGGCAGCAAGAGAAACTAAAAATATGCGATCGGCATTAGATATGTTTGATGTGGTTGAGCAGTATCACGCGCGTAAAGTAAGGCAAAGAGAACGACTAGGACTAGGACGACGCGACGGCCGAAATCGGATCGATTGAAGGCGTGTTAGGCGTCTCGGGCGTTGAGCGTCGAGTACCGGGTATTGGATGTCGGGCTGGCAACGGCATCGCTAGCGGTAGCGCCCCCTAACACACGCACTAGAAACATTCATCCATCCGCGGCGCACCACGACTTTCACACTACATCGGCACGCCGCGCCGCGCCGCATACGAGCACATCCTCATACTACTCGTAAACAACCTTCGCACGCAGCCAGCAGTAAGTAGGTATAGAGGTAGAGACGGAGACGATGACGCGGCTTTAAGCGTGCACGTCTAATCTTACACGTCTAACCAATGCCACTATCTGACTACAACTGCTCACCGGAATAAACCTTTGTTCTCTTATACGGAATATACCTATGTCTATGTATCTACTTACTTATTTAAACTATTCAAACTGCCACTATTCTAATGTTCCGGATCGATCAATGAAGATTGTTCGTTTTTATAAATTAAAAAACTAGAAACACTCATTTTGTCTATACAATATTTAAGTAATTTTACTATTTAATATTGTTTTAATATTTAATACTTCTTTAATATTTAATACTTCTTTAAACAAATTAAAAATTAATATTTGTACAATGAATATATTGGTGTATTAATTCTTTCGAAACAAATTATTAACTTATTTAACGATAAGTCTAACCAGAATTATATGACTTATCTAGCAATTACTTGTCGCGCAAAGCCGATTCTGTCGCTTGTTGTCTGTCGTTTATTTAACCATTTTTGTCGTGTAAAAAACTGATTTTTGTGCGAAAATTTTATTTTGTCGTGCATAATTTGTCGTGCAAAAACCCTATTTTGTCCTGCTAAAAAATCCATATTTAAATATTTAATGAAGTATTTTTTATAATAAAATTCCAATTTCAAATTGATATACATACAACATAGGTTTAATATTTATAGCATTATGTTTACTAATAAATTATTCTATAAAACACAGTTTTGTTTAATAAACGCATATTTTTTATATTATATGTGGTATAAATTAAAGAAAAATATTTATTTATGTGTAAAATAGAAATTAGCGTAAGTTAACCATATTTACGTATATCATATCATTATTATATTGCATATGTTTTGACAAACATTATACATATATAAATATTTATATTTATATTATACGAAACACACTCAGTAATTCATTCACAAAAACAAATATTTTTTGTTAATTGATTATAAAATTTTGTTTGCAAATAAAGATTTTAATAAGGTTACACCAAAATCTCAAATGTTTATAATCTTAAATAGCTAATATTTCGAATAACCAAAATTTTAAATTGCAAAAATCAAATGAACAACATTTTATTTTAAAAATTAAATTGTCTATTTATCAAAAATTACAACAAGTTTATCATAATTTAACATATAGGTATATTAAAAGTTATAAATTCAAATTATTGCATTTGTTAAATTTCTCTAGATACTACCACTAAATAAAAATACGGTTTTTTTTAACAAAAAAGGACTTATTTGTTTATAAATGTAGTAAAAATTACTAATAACCAAATTTACTGTATTAAATTTTGATTTTAAACTATTTAAGTACTATCTTATATAAAATTAGATGCAAATATATTTACAACTTATATTAGCTATAGATAGATATTTTTGTGTTATAAGTTTGTCACCCTACCATAACGACGAAAAACGGAACGCTTACAATAATTCTACTATATATATATTTGTATTAATTTGTCATTGGTTTATATACTTTTTAAATAATTTATTTTATATTAAATATATTATATACTTATGTTACTAACATATAAGTTAGAGATGTCGTAAATACTTGGTTACTATTTGGTATCTTAGGGTAATATTATTATTTTATTTTATAATATTAATTTTTTTCCCACAGTATTAAAAATGAAAAGAGAATAAAATGCACAATATGTCAGATTTTTTATATATTGTTTACTACTACTACTACTACTACTACTAATATATGTTATTATTTTTTTTTTTTATATTTCTATATTTGATTAATTTTTGTGTTACCTATTTAATTTACATGTATTATTGTTGATATATTTTGTTTTGTTAAGCCTGGCGCACACTAGGCCGGGCCGCATCGGATCGCATCGAATGCAATTATCCGCCCGGACCGTTTTTATATATTTTATATGGACTATAGCATGAACTAAATGCGATAGTTCATTGAAAACGATCCAGGCGGATAATTGCATGCGATGCAATGCGATGCGGCCCGGCCTAGTGTGCGCCAGGCTTTACAGGTATGTACTCTTGGGCAAATATATATTATTATTGATAATATAAATACAAACCAGAACGTAACCGAACTGAACCGGACTGATTTCCGAACCGAGGCTGTAAATGAGGCTGTTATAAAATTTATAAATTTTTAATTAAAGGAAGCCAAATGTTATCTTTTTTCTTTATAAATTTTTATTGCTTTTCTCATCAATCTACTGTTCTGTTTATTTATTATAAATGTCATTTGTATCTTTTTGTTTTTTTCGTGTTGAAGATGTACTCTGAGTACGTCTAAACGTCGACTATTAATAAATATTAATACAGAAAACAACCTGAAGCCGTTTTAGTTTAGATATTTTGTTAATTAGTGTTTTTAAAATAATTTTATTTTTGCATTATCTAAAAAAGAAAATTTGAACCGAACCAGATTTGTAAACCTGTTTGCAAGCTGTTCTAGTTTTACTTTATTTTAAATTGGAACGAAAACCGAACCGATAAAATATTAAAAACCGCGAACCGAATCGATTCAAAAAATTTTGCATTCTGCAACCTTCGTAAATACTAATAAAGACTTAAAATGTTTTTAATGAAATTATTTTAAAAATGCAATTTTTGTTGTTCGATTATTTATTTTAAAATAGTTTGTATAATTAAAATTTAAATTAATTTGAAAATATTGCTAACAACTACAAAGCAATATTTAACGGTAATTTATTTTAATATCGAATTTTGTTGTAAATTGAAACAGTTCGCTACGTAAATGCAAAATTTAATTTTTTATTATATATTAGTAATTTAATAAAAATAAAAATAAACTTGCAAACAAACAAATAAAAATTGGAGTATTATTTTTGTTAAAAAATTTAAAATTGCCTTTCTGGGAAAACAATATTGTTTTATATATGTTTTTCATATGAAAGTAAAAATATACAAAGAAAATAAATATTTATCTAGCGCACCATTAATAATAAATAAAGTTTCAATAAAATTGTTTAAAAAAACGAAAACATAATTTAGCAGTGCCGACGTGACGCGACGTTGCTTCAGAGTTTGTTTGAAACTTTTTAAAAGAGTACGAGTAATGATGGTAAAGCAGTCATAAAACTGCATTGTAAACGTGATAAAAAAACTTTAAAGTTATTTATGATAATATGAATTCATAAAATAGAAAAACGAGAATTAATATTTAATGCTCAAGTTTCGTTTTTACTCTTACTAATGTTTTTATATCGTGTACAGAAACCAGTACCTACCTATCCTATTTTCACAGCATTAACATTCAGAACTATGAAGAGATAATGTCTCTGAAATTATTTTCTCTAGTTTAGTCTATTTTATTATTTACTATTTATTAATTTTAAATTATTTACGAAACATTATTAAATATTTACAAAAATAATAATATCGCATATATTATGAAATGACGTAAACATAAAGAAATTTATTTTTCATTAATAATGCTTATTCTTACATTTATATTGTTCTCTATATTATTAACTAAATTTTAGTTTTGATGTATATATGTTTAATATAAAACAAGGCCATTTTCACTTTATCAAAAATATTAACTTGTTTGCATTATGCTTGGGTATTGACGAATAGTTTTATTACAAAAATATATATTTTAAAAAAATATATATATTTTATTTCAATAAAATCTAAAACTTGCTTAAATTACAAAAAATATTTAATTTTGAACACTTTAAACTTAACCATATTTAAACTAATATTTCTAAATAGGAACAGATATATATATATATATATATATATATATATATATATATATATATATATATATATATATATATCTTTGTGCTCAACTCTGTCTATTCGTATATCCAAAAACAAAAACAATATATTTCAAATGGAAATTACACAAATGTTTACCAATATAAAAATGTTTGAGAATTAGGTCTTAATTAAACATAGGAATGTATGGAGGCGACTGATTTCGGGATGATGAAAAGAGTTTGTGCCACACCCTTTTGGGTACATGGTGTGATTGTGTATGTATGTATGTATGTATGTATGTATGTATGTAAATGCAAAAGGGTTAAAGCAGGTAGATATGTGTTATTTAACATTGTATACTAGTATTTTTGAATATTTTTTCTTCTTTCTTTTTCTGAAAACATAAAAACAAATTTTTAACTTTATCTACCCTGTATTGGGTCCGACTAAAATATTTTAATATAAGAAACTGTGATATAATTTTAACTTTGTTCAAGCGACTATTCCTGATAGCAAAAAACTGTCAGCAGTTTAATTTAAGCGTATGATTTTGAGATTTTGTGAACACTTAAATCGAACTGCCCATGTTTAGGACAGTTTCTTACTATTAGGAATTCTTACTTGAACAAAGCTTTTGTTTTTGGTTATATATTTAAACCCAAGAATATAATAATTTTTATTTTTAATGTATACCTGCTAAATTCCTTAGAATTATTATCGTATTTTGTGTGTATTGTAAAATACTGTATTTAAAATATAGATTGGAATCCACTATTACATTTTTTAAATAATCTATATATAGCAATGGTGTCAAAAAATTTTAATAATTTATTTGAAAAATGATAATTAGGACACAATAGGAGCATGTCTTTTTTAATTTGGATTGACTTCAAAATTAAAGAAATTTGTCTTATAAGAAAGAGAGAGGCCTGACATTACAAACATCTCATTGAAGATATTTTGTACTGTTATTACGAGACTTAGAACATATTTTTGGTATATATATATATATATATATATATATATATATATATGTAATATGAATTTTGTTGACTGGTATATGATATTTTGATAGGATGTTGTTGGGAACTGCAGTCTTACAGAATAGTAAAATCATTAACTCAATTCATTGTGGACGAGACTTTCGGAGATTATTTTTCTCCTTCTTCAGGCCCTATTTTAATACAAATGTTTTGTTAAATACATGGATAGTTTGTTAATTTATAATAAGTACATGTGAAACTTACAATGGTAGAGTATTCTGTGTATGAAATAAAGAAAGTCTCGTCCACAATGAATTGAGTTAGTGATTTTACTATTCTGTAAGACTGCAGTTCCCAACAACATCCTATCAATATATATATATATATATATATATATATATATATATATATATGTAATAGCATAATGGCCATGCTTCGATACGGTATTTACTACTTTAAACCCATTTTAACTTTAATTAAAGGGAATACAATATTTGAGAACAACAAAATTAACAAATTTACCCATTCTCCACTCAGATACAAATAATTTTATTGTATTATTTTAAAAACTTGTAAATATACTCTACAATCTGTGTATTTGTAATTACTGTTTTTGGTCAACTTTCACCGTTTACATCGTTCGATTACAACTGAGTTGGCTCATAGTAGAACCATTCTCGTAAAACGACTCAACTACTAATAAAACTCCGATCAATATCTGTTTGTTTCATGGATGTCAAGTTATAAGTGAACATAGTTTTTGGTCAATTTTCATCGTATACAGCGTTTGCCTGCGGTACACGCTGCATTATTCCATAGTAAAATCTTCTTCGAAAAACGACTCAACAATTAATAAAAATTACTTCAAAATCAGGTCAATGGGTGTCAAGTTATATGCGAATAGAATTATCTCCAGTTTTAGATTTTTCCGTCATTGTGATAGTATTACACAGCTCAATTTAAAATTTCAACTTTATAACTAACTTACAAGTTGCATTTTAAAACTGGACAAACATACATACACATTTATATTGTACTTTATATGTAGAGATATAAGATAATAAATAGATATTTAATACAGTGCATGCCTCTTATTGGAATTACAGATAACCATTCGAGTGTTTTTTTTTTTGCAAAGAGTAAACTGACCATACATAAATACATTTGTTTTTATACAGTGTGTTGACCGCGACCCCGGAACATAGGACTTTAACATGTAAAATCATACTTTCTTAATTTCCTGCTTCCCTAATTATTTTATTCTACATCAGAATCAATAAACAGAATTAATTTTACATGCCCTATAACGGCAGAAATTAATATGAAAATATTAGAAATTAGCTCAAAAATCGGGTTAGCCTTGGAAATGAAACAAAATTGTAAACAATTGGAAATGAAAATTGTATTTATTATTAATTATTATGATAAATTGCATAATTGACTATAAAAATTATTATTGTAAAATTGTTTGTGGTCCTGAAGAGGACCGTTGTTTTTTGTTATTATCAATAACATTCGATTTTTTTGGATTAGAAAATAAATCAGAATTATCTTAAATTAAGTGCTCAAATAAATATCCATTGTTTGCCAAACAGAACCCAAGTCTATCATAAAAATTGCGTTGCATATTTTTTAATTGTCGGTTTGTAATTTTTCTGCATTCTTCCACAATTTTTCATTTCAAAGAGGCTGCATTTGCATGTCTAATTTTGTAGATATTATTTTTCAAATGCCCCCATAAAAAAAGTCATTTGGGGACAAATCCGGGGATCGAGCTGGCCAGTTTACTGGACCACCGCGTCCTATCCAGCATTTTGGGAAACATTGGTTTAAAAATGTTTTAATTTCATTTGTAGAATGAGCAGGACAGTCATCCTGCTGAAACCAAATCGTATTTACCCTTGCAACATTATCCAGAGCAGGCCAAATCTCTGTCTCGAGTAACTCCAAATATTTGGGAATTCTGGGAATTTAGTGTGCCATCAATAAAAAAAGGTCCTATAATATTGGAACCTAACATTCCAATCCAAACATTCACACTTTCGCGATATTGAGAATGGTTATTTAAAATTAAATGTTGATTTTCTTTGTGCCAACTACGATAATTTTGAACATTTGGTTTTCCATTAATGCTAAATATGGATTCATCAGAAAAGCAAATATTTTTGATAAAATTTCTGTCAGCATTCGCCTTTTCCATTATCGTTTCGCAAAATATCATGCGGTTTACTTTATCATGTTCAAAAATTTCTTGATGGCGAGAATATTTAAAAGATTTGTATTTATGTTTTTTTAATATTTTGAAGGCCGTGGTGTGATGTATTCCTAATCCCGATGCAATTTCTCTTGTACTCACACTAGGATTATTCGATACCGAAGCTAGAATATTTATTTCATTAACGTTATTATCAATCTCAATTTCTTCTTCTGGTGCAACATGTTTTTTAATGCAACTGTGGCATGGATGGAACACTGATCTATATTTAATTTGATTATTAATAACTCTTTGAATTGTGTGAATTGAGGGAATTGGCTTGTGAGGATACGAAGCCGCTAATAAATCTCGCACTTGTCTTAAACTATTACCACCATAATACAACCTAAGAAATTCATTTCTTTCACTAATTGTGTACTCGTAATTGTCCACCATTTTTTCTAATAATTAACTTTATAAATTGAACACTAATTAATAATTACTGGCAATAAACTCATGAAACAAGAAAAATAATATTCTTCTGACAGATAAATCGTCAATCTTTTGTTTACAATTTTGTTTCATTTCCAAGGCTAACCCGATTTTTGAGCTAATTTTTAATATTTTCATATTAATTTCTGCCGTTATAGGGCATGTAAAATTAATTCTGTTTATTGATTCTGATGTAAAATTTTATGCTCTACAACTCTTATTTGTAGTTTTTTTTATCTAAAGTAATTAGGGAAGCAGGCAATCAAGAAAGTATGATTTTACATGTTAAAGTCCTATGTTCCGGGGTCGCGGTCAACACACTGTATATTATTTGTTCAATTTATTATCGTTGTCAATTCCAATGTGATCACACTAAATGGCGTGCACTATATATATATATATATATATATATATATATATATATATATATATAAAATATAAATATAAAATTTTTGAAAAATAAAACTTAAATAATAAACTGAAATAAATTAAATTTTAAAATATCAACATTAATTTAATATTTTACAAAAAAAAAAACATTAAAGCATGCAAAAAAAATATGTTTTGCATTTAAATTTGGTATTGAAAAGATGGTGATTTGTTTTTCAAAAACAATGTAGTGTATGATTGCAATATATCAGGGTGTAAATATTGGACAAAAAATAATCGTCGGTGAAACGATTTACAAGGGTCTTTTTTTCATTTTAGGACGCGTCTTTGACAGGTTTTATCAGGGTGCTTATAGCCTCTTGAGTGGGTTCGTATAATATTACATTCGCATGAGACTGGCTCCTAGCCCCACGGTTGACAGCGTTTGGTCGGTTGGTCGGTTGGTCGGTTGGCCGGTTGGCCGCTTACCCGCTTGCTCGTCACAGTCCCATCGAAAATGGGATGCTAACGTTGTTTTTCTATCTAGGAAT
The DNA here is from genome assembly GCA_963966155.1 of Clivina fossor. Classification (NCBI taxonomy): domain Eukaryota; kingdom Metazoa; phylum Arthropoda; class Insecta; order Coleoptera; family Carabidae; genus Clivina; species Clivina fossor. The sequence continues at coordinate 80,082,010 of OZ014550.1, forward strand.
TCGATAGCCCCAAGTGCTAAAACAACGCTCATATCATGCCAAATATATTTATTTCGATTTAGATACAATACAATATAAGTGGTAGGATAGGGTAGGATAGAGTAGGTACGAGGAACAGGAGAATCGGGTAAGAGGTTTGATACATATAAACTTTAAACCTAGAGCATCGCACCACAGAAAATAGATATATGGACAAATGCTTTCTGCGCTACGACACAAATTCCATAAGAAAAAATTTAGCTATGACAGGCACTCTGTGAGTTTCTGCTAAATCATAACGGAATGTCAATTTTTCCAAATACATTGATGTTATCACAAAGAATAGCATAAATAATTCATTGCCTCCTCTGTTCGCATAAAAACGTTCTCGTTTCAATCGTATGTTCATCTTCGTGCTTTCAGATTATGCTGATGTATAGCGCATATCGAAATTATATTCATGTGCACATTTAGAAAGAAAAAAACACACAAAAATTATTCTAAAAATACTCAACAAACTAAAGACACTATTAACCTAGTTTTGCTTTTCTAATCAATAAAGATATTATATTGAAAACAACTACTATTAAATTTCAGACTACTTTACACATCTTTTCTTTTCCTAAAATAGAAATATGTCTCTACAATCTATTATCTCACTCAGATGTGTCGATCATATACTATTAAAAACAAAATTTCTTCTTTATATTTTGTCTCTATAATAAAAATTTATTTCAAAGATATGTTATATGACAAATGTTACATATACTTTATGATTCAATATTACTACCATGTGATATATCTTCTTATGTCCATTAACTTTTTTGTTCATTTTGACATGCATTAGTGTAGTATGCGTTACGTTTATTTAATTTTTATGTTTATATGTTTTTTCTTTCACTTCTTAATGATAACATAATATCATTATATATATATAAGAGTTTTGAACATGAAACATATATTTGTATAATATACTGTATCTAAACTAATATTTTTAGACAATATGGGAGAAAAGTTCAACTTTGTTAATTTAATACCTAGTTGGTTTGACATTTTTATTTTTCCATAAACAAATATTTATGGGAACAAAAAATTAAACTTTTCATTTAAATATTACAATAACTAATTGTTAGCATAACTTAAGATCTTTTTAATTTTATGCAATTATTTTTTTTTTAATATTATATATTATAAAAAACCTAAACTAACCACTTGCATGTAAATAATCAATTGGAGGCTTAAATATGTAAAATGTACATGTATGTATTGATGTATAATGTAGTTCTTCTAAAAACCCAATTTATTTATCGATAATTCATTCAATAAAAACAAAATACGATAAACTAAATATACTAAATTTTAAATATGTGTATATACGTTGGAAAAATGTTGTTGTAAAAGTTGGTGTTAGTCAGTTGAGATGGTTCGGCAATTTTGAGTGAATATGTAATAATTATATGTGAATAATAAAATTGGCTGAAGCTACAGTTGCTTGTTTGGCGGAAACTAATTTTTGCATGAATGGAAAGTGTTTGTGCGTCACTCTTATGAGTATATGGCGTGATTGTATATGTATGTAAAAAAATGTCAAAAAAAAATATTTACTAGCAAAAAACGGTTAAATCCTTAAGGGAAAAGGAACACTTATATCCCACAGGAATAAGCAATAATATATATATATAAACATTTTAAGATATCTTTACTAAATTCTGTTTTTAGCAAAATATGTCATTTCTAAATGTGTATTTAACAAATAATAAATCATATATTTTGTAGTATACATAATAAAAACAGCGTTAATTTTCATACATACTATCATAGTAATATGGAATGCGTGTTTTCAATAGGGGAGTGTTTGGAAAAATGAAAAGTAAATCTTTTCGGCGACAAGTTGTGTTTTTCCACGTACGAAACGAATCAGTCTACGAAGAAGACAAGAAAAAGACGAGAAAAATCGTCAAGAAACGCGAAGGTGTTGCATTCTCGCAGCAAGTTTAAAGGTCGTCCGCCCGATTTCGCAAAATATTAAACGAAATATCCGAATCCGAAACTCTGCAGACGCAGGCAGAATTTTCAGCTATAATAACGTTTGTTGCACTTACATGAGATTCGCCCTCGTTTTGCCGTTTTGAATATATATATATATATATATATATATATATATATATATATATATATATATATATATATATATATATATATATATATATCTGATGTTTCATAAACCCAGTAAATTCTCCAGTTGCGTTTTATAAAGTATTCTACTTGCAACTTATTGTGTACCCACTTTACATATGTACGTTTGTACATATATTTATTAAACTAGCATACAAATGCAATTCACAGGTCACTGTACATGTGTTATTAAAAAACTACAAAAAAAATTGTAATTTAAATATGTGTAGATATATTACATTGCATATTATTTTATTTATTCTTTTACATAAAGTTTGTTTGTTTATTTATTTCTTCTTATATTGTTTTATTATTTCAAACATATATTAAACTGTTTTAATCCTTATTTTTCGTACACTAAAAGTATTTTGGTTATGGTATAGATAACGAAAATAATAAAAAAAAAAACAGGTTACACTTTGTTTTTTTAATTTAAATACACATACTTACAATACATGAATTAAATTACGCCATTTTTTAATAATTATTGTACAATAAGCGATTGAATATTTGAAAATTTTAACGCTAATGTTTTTTTTAGGTTATATGTCATAGATAAGGAAAAATTTATAATATATGCACAACATACGTATCATTCAATATGAATGACAAATATTGTTCCATTACAAATTGTTTGAAAAATACTAAATAAAATTTGAAATAAATTATTTATTTCTGTTTCACAAAATTTAGAAATGAGTTAAATAGTGTCATCTCGTGCTATTTGTATTATTTAATGTGGATCTATGAAATATGACGTCCACGTTTTACTTGGGACTTGAATATGGTTTTATTTTGTTTACCTTAAATTTACTACTTATCCACGTTATAGATGTATATGAGCATTTTTATACAAATTTTTATTTTATTAAACATAAAGTGCTAGTTTATACAAAAAAGTTATTTTTTTTTTGGCAATCCCTTTAAAAACCGGTTTCCCTAAATCATCATTTTTCCCTGTTAACAAATTTTTAGAAACCGGTTTCAACTAAACCCCTTAATTTTTAGACGAGTATTTAAGCGGTTCGAGCTCTGGTTTTAACACATGAAAATAAATTAAAACTAGAAAAATGAGATTTCTAATTTAATTTTTTCAAATAAAATTCAAATAAATTCAATTAATTTTTTTTTAATGTAATGATTATTTTAATATTAAAAATTATGTATTTAAAAGTATACTTTAGCACAGTACACTAAAGATATTGCTACAAACTGGAGAGAAAGTACATAAAATTCAAAATAATAATAATAATTTAATGAAACAATAATGCACATAATTGAAGGTCAAATAAAATACTTTTTAATCAAGAAGTTGTAAACATGAAAGACAATTTACTTATAATTTTCTTTTTAAATTGTTGTTTAGCGATTGATATATAATTCTTAATATACAGTAACCTAATATAAGTTTTATATGTTAGATTAATATTTTACTACTCGTATAAACTAAAATGTTTGTCAAAGGAGATATTTATTTACATGGAACTATTTTACTAACATAGTAAAAAATCTTTCAGAATTCATTATATTAAAATAAAACTGCTTTAGGTTAAATCTCTATATTAATATTTATTTATAATCATTTATCCTGATGAAGACGGACGTTGAGTTCGTCGTAACGTTAATTATAAATAAATATTAATACAGAACTTTAAAACTAAAGCAGTTTTATTTTATTTTACTAATTTTACTAATCTGGAAAGATTTGATTTTCAAATTTTTATTCTACTTTATGTATACTCACTTATGAAACTTATCATTGGTTAGTAAATGTAGCAAAGTGTGTCCACAGATGTAAACTCACATAAACTCATTCAATAGAACTTTGAGTTATGCGAAAATGTTTTTATGTATTTATTACCAAATATTTTAAATAGAATTTTCCTTCAAACATAATACAATATAATAAGTTTGTAAAGAAATTTGAAATTTTTTATTTTTTACTAGTTGCCATAGTAACATATGCAAGCTGTTAGCGTGCAAATCCACGCACACAGTATATATGTATCAATTAAAGAATTAGCTCTGTTGCTAGGATATCGTGCAATTTTCTTGTTAGATTTAAAGTTGTAAAAAATTATTTATATTACATTCATTTCTCTCATATGAATTTTCATACTTAGAGAAAATTACTACCATGCTCTACTCCTTTTACAATATTCTATTTACACGCTGTTTTTCTTCAATCATAAATCAGAATTTTTTTTCATAGATAGATACAAACCATTTATTTATAGATGTTAGCATTATTTTTAACTTTTATTACTTTTCTGCATGTTTACAGAAAGACTTTTACAATAAGCGTTGCTAATACTGATTTAGTTAAAAGAAAACAAAATTATTATTTTAAATTAAAATATTATGTTTTTATTTACTGCGAGTAATAAAAAATTATTTACATACATTGAAAATATAGCTTCATAAAATTATGATTCGTAACATAATAGGTAGAATTTCGTGTAGAGTGGTGTAAAAAACATTTCGCCTGATATGAGAACATTAGCATATTATATCAACGTTTTCTTATTCATTAATTACTTATTTCAACGAAAATTCCTTAGAAACATAACTCAGATATCAGGCAAAACTAACTACATGGTGAATGTGTAGAATAGAACAACAACGTAGTGAGCAATTTGTAGCAGAACCGTAAGTTTAGCGTGTGTGTACTTCGACTGAAGTGACACACTGACACAAAGCCTTTGTTTATAATGTAATCGTGCGTCATGACTTCGTATTCTGACAAATTTCTTTTCGCTGTATTCATACGTTTTGTTTCAGTTCCTTAGTTGGAATATAACATGGTTGCGAGCAGTCTAGCTGAAGTAAACGAATTGTTCATTTTATTATTCTCTTTCAGCAAGCGCTGCGCTGCGCTGTACTGTGTTGCTGCTGCTACACGTTGCCCTATGTTCTGTTCCGCTTTGTCCTGCTCTGTCCCATTCCCTTTCCACATCCCCTACTAGTACACGCTCGCACGCATTCATATTCTACAATTCATAAATGATAAGAATTTTTTGCGTTTGCTTTCATATTTATATTTTTCACTATATAAATTTTCTTATATTGTTTTCCAACTTTTTGCCTTTTTTCTTTATTAACGGCTATCAAATTTTGTTTGAGACGAACATTTTGTGTATAATAAATAGCAAACTGTATTATTTAGCACTGTGCGGGCTGATGCAAATGTGACCAGAACCTTATTATAAATAATCTTAGCCACAGAATAAATAACACACAGAAGTCTAACTCTCTTTGATTAGTCAATAGTCAGCTTTTTGTGACTTTGAATAAATATTAAAAAACTATATGTAATTTATTACAGAGATGTACTAGTAAAAAAATTTTTTTTTTTTAAATTTTATTTTCTATAAAAAGAAACAATTATACATGATATACAATATATAACATGAGTAGTTAAGTAAAAATAAACAACATTTTAACGCATATATATTTACTTGTCATAACAGGTGACATTATAAGTCAAATTTTTTAGCATTAAACATAATTTTTTAAATTTTTGAGAACCAAGATGAAATCGTAGAAAGGTGAAACTTGCCTATTCTCAAACAGTGAATGAACCAATTAAAATGACATCACTCCCATCAAAATCGGTTCAGGGGTTTATGAGGAGATGCTGCAGAAACATACATACATACATACATACAAACATTTGTCAATTAGAGAGATGAATTAATATGTATTTTAATTTTAATTGTGTGGAGGAACCTGTTACTTTCGTAAGAAAAAGGAAAAATTATTACGAAAACTGTGTAAGAAGTGAGATACAGCTTATTGCAAGAGACACAGGAGAACGCTCCCATCCCTACTCCGTGCTGTTTACGGGGTGAGAAGTGACACCGGTAGACCCCTTGCGGGGATAGTTGATCAAGTGTTAATGGGGTTCCGTTTTGCCAAACTCCTTCGCTTGGAAGCAGCATAATAGCAAGTTTCGTCGAGCGCAATTTTTCAAATACATTTTAAAAGTAAACATTAAAAAGATATTATAAATTTGTTTAAAAGTTATTTAGGAAAAAAAAAATTATAATACAGTAATACTGTACATTTATAATATTTAAAATACTTACATTTATAATACACTAATACTGTACCTTTGTTATGTTCCAACATTTATAATATTTATGAAAAATTAATTATATATTTGAAAAATTTTTTTTTCCTAAATAACTTTTAAGCCAATTTATTATATCTTTTTAATCTTTACTTTTAAAAAGTATTTGAAAAATTTCGCTCGACGAAACTTGCTATTATGCTGCTCCCAAGCGGATGAGTTTGGCAAAACGGAACCCCCATTGATCAGCTATCGACCGGGGTTAAAAAATATAAAATCCTATTAAAAAGTAGGGGTTGGCGGTAGGAGGGTAAAAATTTAGGACTAAATGTATTTTGTAATGGCACACCATAAAAAATAACCAAAAAAAAATTTGTCCAAAAAATGAAAAAAATTTTTTTAGGGTGAGCCACCCTTAACACTTAGGGGTATAAAAATTAGTTATAAACCTATTCTTATACCTACTGAATATACATATAAAATTTCATAAAAATCGGTCAAGCCGTTTCGGAGGAGTATAAACACTAAAATTGTGACACAAGAATTTTATTTATTAGATATATATATATATATATATATATATATATATATAACATTTATATATAAACATTTATATATATATATATATATATATATATATATATATATATATATATATATATATATATATATATACATATATAAATGAATAACGAGAGACCAGCCAAAGAAAAGTGTACGAACCATCGTTGTAGCTAGACACCTAACCGTTAAAGACGAATTATTCATTATTTCCTTTTTCATATATTTTTATATTGAACTCAACAAGAAAAATTTTGTAATAAATCTCTAATAATATATAATGTAATAAAAAATGTAGTGTTTTATATATATATTGTATATATATATATATATATATATATATATATATATATATAATATATATATATATATATATATATATAAAATATATATATATATATACATATATATATATATCACTTGAAAATTACTCACTTTATTGATAGATACGTTATTTATATAAAATTTTATTTTTAACAAATGTTGTTTTAAATTGAATTTTTTCAGAATCATAGTAAATAGTAAACATAGTAAATTTCGTTGTATTAATTTCTAATAAATTAATATATTTTACAAAATATCTACATAAATTATTAGATATTATACTGTATAATTGTATCGCACTAATCCAAAATTAATTATTAAATTCATTTAACTATTAATATTAGCAAGAGAATTCAACGTAATTTCGCAAAATATTCATTACTAAAAATAATTATTTTATGAAAGTAGTGTGTCTTGAAACAAAAATAAATAATTTTAATATCAGTTAAATACTTCTAAGTTAATAAAGTTACATTGAAATATTTTGTTAAAATTAATAGATCAATGAGTCTGAAAAATTGATGTAAATTTACATATTTTATAAATGTATTTTTTAGAAAAAATTTAATATTATGTCAAGTATTATAGTAAAAATTACAAAATATTGCTATTTTACTGTTAATAGTTATGTAAAATTACATAGATATAATATTACATTTTTTACAGTGTAAGATATTTAATATTTCGAAAACTATATTAATTTATTAGAAATTAAAACAACTGTACAGCACATTTACTATGTGATTTTTTGAAGAAATAGTTTAATTAAAAAAAAACAATTGTTAATGATAAAATTTGATATATTGAACATATCTATTAAAAATGCGATTGACTTTTAAGTGATATAGTAGCATTTGAAATTAAAATGCTAAGATTTTTAAACTATTTAGAAAAAACAACAAATATTTTTTATTTAAATTTTGGGCTGAAAATTTGTATATGGATGTAATATTGTATAATAAACAACTTTTTTTTAATAACATTGTTCGATATGTTAAAAATAAGCAATTAAAAATTTATTGAGTTTTCCATATACCGAAAGTGCAATCATTTGTTTTCTTTTTATCAAAATAAACCTTTTAACAACAACTGGCAATTACCCTAAAAAGATATTTTATAAATCCATTAATAAAAAATTTTCCCACATCTAGCCGACTTTCTGTGACACACTGTACGGAATGTGGATGTTATTTTTTTTTCGCGTAAATAGTTAATCAAACACTGCACTTTTGTTTTAAACAATATTTAATATTTAAAAACTAAGCAAGATGTTGCAACATACATTTATAAAGATATTATAAAGGACATATTAAAATACACTTAATTAATTAAGAAAAAAAAAATAGATAATAAATTATTAATAATAAAGATATTAAGTCACTGCCAGCGCCAAGATGCTGGTTAGTTGTGAAATGAAAAATAACTGATTTTAAGAAAACTAAAATTTTGAATTCCCACAAGTTGGGAACAGATAAGTAGACAGTAAAAAAAAATAAGAATGTTAAATATTATCCTTGCAATGATTTCAATGATTTTATAATAAAACTAATTATGCTGAAGGTGGTGCGAACACTGTCTATATTTTAAGTAAAAAAATAAATACGTATTTCGCGCGTATATAAATTTATTTGTAATGTAGTACGAATTTAACGGATGACTATTTGACTAGAAACTGATCTATCGCAAAGTAAGTCCTGAACAATGTCAAACAGATAAAATGTAAATGACCCGTAGACCAATATTTCCAATAGATAAACAGTGCAGAGCAAGTAATCACAGCATAACGCACAAAGTAAACATAACTGAGCTGATCGAAGCAGTCTGATTTAACTTTGAATACAGTTCAGATTCAGTTCCAAATTCAGGCAGATGACGTTGCGGGGACACATGCCTTACAGATTGACCGCTGTACACCGTATATCGTTCGTCGTATGCCCGCACCAAACCTAATTGAAGCATTGTAAGCTGACCAAGGCCTCATGGAAGATTAGAACATTATACGGACCAACGACAAGATTCATCGTAACCGCAAATGTTGTTACGGATTCGGTTCTCGGCTCTAACCCTGCACGGCCCGTTTCAACCTTTAATGTTAGTTTATGCCGATATACGTATATACAGTCTGCTACATAGATTTATCCCATTATCCCATTAATTTCTACCTTAATAAATTGTTTATATTTTTAAAAAAATTTATTTATAAATTTCTTTTTTTTTAATTAAATAAAAATGTAGTTTTATTTGTAATATTATTTAACCATAGGAATAGACCATAGTTAGTCAAAAATAAGACAGCTTATTTGTTACCTATATATACAAGGTGTTTCATTTTGATGAGGTCTCGAGTTATCGTTTATTGGAGACATAATTGTTCATTGATTCTTCTGCACTTTGTACAATCTTTGTATATTTTATAAATATTGAATTGAATTTATTTGATGGATGTTTATTTTTTCATATGTATTAACATATAATTCAAAAAATTATAATTGAAAAAACTCACAGAATTAAGTCTTGCACAATTGGCAATCCTAGTAAATATAGCGGTACATACTCTGAGAAATGTCCAACAATCATGTTACAAAAAATGCTGAGAGTGATGGCGTTCTCTCTGCAGGCACCTGACTTTTTAATAAAACAGAAAATAAAAAATATGTACTTTTTATTATTAATAAGTGCAAAACAACGTAATTGTTAAAATATTTTTATTTAATTTTATTAATATAAATAGCTACTTTGTTATTTTAAATAGGGTGTAAATTTAAATTTTTCAACATTTATAATAATTTCATTGTATAATGTTATGGTAATATATAAATAAATTAAGAGCAAGTTTTCTTTCTTTAGAGCTTATCAAAGGAGCTAAAATAATATGTTATGTAAATGAACATTTGCTTTGAAAGTATTTTAAGATCCAGTTTCTACCAGCTTTCCGTATGAATGTAATCTATTTATAGGAAAATATTTCTTTGTTAGATCTGGTAAATATATGCACCTATAAATATTAAAATAATAATTTAATTGTTATGTAAAGTTGTCGAATACTTAATATATTCGTAAAAAAGGTGATTTTTATCTTCCGCTTTACGTTGGAAAGCAATGTTGAGGCGGTTCGAAAATGCAAATGCTAACTTATACTTTATGTATATATTTATTAATTGAAGGTTACTTGATTCTATTACACTATTTTAAGTTTAAATCATTCCTTTTTTTGTAGAAAATAATTTATTTTTAATAAATATAACAAATCTGGTTTTAGAATTCATTATTCAGCACTTGATATTATTGCAGATTGTTTTTAATCGATTTTGGAAAAAAACAATTTATTGTTAAATATAAAAGAATAAGTAAAAAACATATACATGAATGAATTTATTTGCGTTATTACATTTTTTATTTTTTAACTAATATTAAAAGGGAGGGCCTACAATCTTTTTTGCCTAGCTTTGTAGTTATGCCAATGACAAAACTTGACACTGTCGTATAGTAACGCACATTTTTCTGCTTTATTTATTAGCATTAATTGCTAAGTCCAACTTTTTATACAATCTTTAATTATTACATTGCATAATGTTTTTTATTTCATTTTTTATGTGAATTATAGATAATTTTAACATGCTAATTCGATTTTTTTCTATTCAGCCGTATTATAAATTAGACAATTTAAGTATATCAAAAACAAAAATATAAATAGAGCAAAACTAGAGTTAATATTATAGGAAGATTTTAGGAAACATAAAGCGCGATAAAAGTCAGTTGAGATACTTAATAAAAGAACAAGACCACTGATCTTTATATATATATATATATATATATATATATATATATATATATATATATATATACTCCTGGATAGGCTATAGCGTATCAAAAAGTGAAGGTGATTCTGCGCCGCGGCGGCCATGATGCTGAGGTTCTGATAGGTAGTATATATATATATATATATATATATATATATATATATATATAATCTATGATTCAGACCTCAACATCACGGCCATCACGGCACAGAAATCGGCTTCACTTTCTGATACGCTATAGCCTATCTAGTGGCCAAATTCCATAGCATCTTCGAAATGTTATTCGTTCGAAAATGACGTCACTGACGGCTATGTCAGCAGCTGTAATTGCAGTAAATGACGTTATTTTCGAACGAACATCATTTCGAAGATGCTATGGAATCTGGCCACAGTAGTATATATAGAGATCAGTAAACAAGACTTTACAAAAATGTAGAAAGAGAACATGAATAAATGACACAGAACGATATACTTTCACAGCTTTTTTCTTACATTTGTTTTCAAAATCGTACATCGACAAAAATAAACATTTCATATATTATATCCAATTTGTATTAATTAATTACAATAGATAATTCACAAACAATTGTAAATTTTTTATTTGTTAACTTTATAAACAACAAAGTTGACAGATAACTAATTCCCCTACCACTTAATTGAGAGTCTCACTTTATTTTTATTTTTCTCTTATTGTATTAATAAATTTTTAGTTACCCATTAGTGCATAAGGTTGTTACAAGAAAATTCATAAATTTTATCGTCATATATTTAATCTTTATTAATATAAAAAACGTACAAAACAAGTAAAAAAACATTATTTTTTTTAATATAGAAAATACGGCCCATCCGATATATCGGATTGTATGCACGGGGAACATGTACTTAACTAAAATGTGTGGTAATTTTTAAAACATAATTTTGGGTGTAAACCAATGCCACACTTACTGCAAATAAATCTACTTTTTCCTCCGAAATATTTACAAAGCCTATCCGTATTTACATAATCGGGCCGGGCCAATGGTCTCGAGGTCTCGACCATCGTATCTAGTATCAGGAATAATATTTTGTACTGATTTTCCTTTTGCTGATGGTTTTCCATAGGTTGTCAGCAGCGAAAGTGCTACATTTCTTCAAAAATTTAGCAGACTGTCACATTCTTTGTTATTGGGACGAACCTTGCGCATTAGTATCCACGCATTAGAAACACTTACGTCTAATAAATAACAGAAAATTGGCCACCACCATTTTTTCTGTCTCATTCTTGTGCGATATGCTGCTACATTTTGATCCATTTGATCCACTCCGCCCATTCCCTCCAACTCCAACGGTGTTGAACCTTTAGCCATTTTACTGCTGTCACTTTATTTTTTCTCGGCTTGCATAATTCTGGCTTGTCTTTTCGGCTGTACTTAGAGAGAGGCTCTTCGTCGCTTGTGTCAAAATCAGAATTCATGGTACTACTATGAATATCGTCTTTATCGTTATTATCGATGTTAACAAATTGATTGTCTTTATCTTTGTTTGTGGATAAATGGTATTCGCAATTAGTTCGTAACATATTAGGCCCCAAATGGTTTAAATTTCCCGTTTCTTCGTAATTGCTGGAATCAGTATCGTAATCAGTATCGTTAAAATCTTCAGGTGGTTCAGCATATATGTCAACAGGGTCATAAATATCATCCTTCTCGAGTTCTGCTAATAATTGCGCTAATGACAATCTGTAAATAAATTATGTGAGTTATGCATACAATCCGATATATCGGATCATCAATATATATCAAGATATTGAAGAAACACAACGTAGAATAATAAACAATTACATTAATATATCGAGTCACTATTATAGATTATATATTTTGAATCAAATTTAAAGTGTTTTAACTATTAAAAATTAAAAATATAATTTTACTTACCCACCACCTCTGGTGCAGTAGAGAGATAGATCCATGTTAACAAAATAATATTTTTGGAGCAATAATCGCAATTATAATGAATTAAAAACTAAATAACCATAAGCACATTAGTCAAATTGAACGTCTTACGTACAAGAAAACTTTTAGTTTATGTTTATCAGCTGATTATAGCTTCTACTGCGCACATCCGATTAAACGGATTGTATGCACTAATGGGTTAAAGTTTAAATGTCATATCATTCTGACAGCATTGTGCCATTAGTGCTTTATTTGTTAATTAACCTAAACGTTTTATATCAAAATGTAATTAATTTGACCTTTTATTAAAGAAAAGAGTATATTGAAAATAAATTTATTGATTACGCAATTAATAAAGGACCAATACTACTATGTCAAATTGTAACTGTAGTCGAATGTAAACATAATAAATTTGTAAACATAATAAACATTTATATACATCATCAGTTTCCGTAATTCCTAAGTGGAACATAGGGGGCTACATGCTCGAGAAGCTGAACATATAGTTTTTTTACAATTTTTACTTGTATTGTCAATGGTGCGGGTCGTTAGTCCACAGCTAAGCAAGGGATCTATAGCTTATAGTAAGTTCAGAATCACTCAAACAAGGATTTAATATTACATTATACTGGTAGAATTTATAGTACTAATTTTCTAAATAGTCAATCATATGAAATTGAATAGATAATAATTATAACGACAAATAAAAATCAATAGTCTGTCGTCTGCCTTTAAAGATTATTATTACGTAAATGCCAAAAAATAATATTACCAATTACTTTTTTCTTTAATTTAAAAATGGAAATATTTCATATAAAAATAAAATATTACTTTCTGCATAGATACATAAATAAAGAAAGAAATATTAATTTCTATAAAAGCTTCTTTAGCAGTTTCACTGAAAAACGTCAGTAATGATTTGAAATTAAAAATCGAATTTGATGAAATATATATATATATATATATATATATATATATATATATATATATATATATATATATATGTGTTTTGTGTTGGATAAATATAGAAATGTAATTCGATTTGAATTGTATTTTAAAGTAATTAGAAAGGGTAGTGCAATAAATCTTATAAATCATTTTCTAGCTAGGTACATTTATCTAATTAATTTTTTCACGTACAAATCAATTACTTTGTTTACTTCGAAAAAATACCATTATTTCTAATCGATTCAATTAAGTTTGAAATATATGGCGTAAAATTGTTTTTTCCTGAAAATAAACAACTCACAAGTCAGTATACGATGACCAAAAAAACGCGAACACAAAACAAAATAAAAAAAAAATTACCAGCACCCCTATATGCTCGCTGTTTGCCCAATAACTTTTCGGACAAAGATATATATATATATATATATATATATATATATATATATATATATAATTTATTTTAAAAGGATTTAAAAAAATATTTTTATAGCAATTGTGCCTGCTTGTTCAAAGCTTATTATGCAATCAATAAAATTTATTACGTCACTTCTGATATATGAACATTTGACTTTTTTCAGAAATAGTATGTTATGTTACGAGGAGTAGAAAACGATCTTTAATGAACAGAGCTTTCTATTCTGAGTGACATATGCTATTTTTTATTCAAGCGTTCCAATTGAAACTAAACTAAAAATAAATACAAAATGCATACCAAGAAACTTTAACCTTACTAATAGTTGTAAAACAGTATCTTTGTTACATGATTTTGTCTAATATTTAATTTCTGAGAAATCTGTCGACGTGCACTGCATTTCTTGTATTTCTGCACGCACAATTTCAATAATTAAATTTAAATTCAAGCAAAAACAAACACTGCAATTTGCACTGCATAATTTACAATGTGGCCGCCGGAGATGTCAGATTAAATACACTTGATCGAGTAATCATAGTAAATAATTACTCTATAGTAATGGTTTCACTACTGTACTAGTAACATAATGACCTCATTTGAAATAGGCAGTATAGTAATGTAATATCAATATTTTGAAACGCTTGAAAAAAAAAGTTATTCAACTACAACATGATGTAGTTTTTAAAGCACTCCACAAAGATTTTTTTATTAATAAAATTTTATTCTTATCTGATGCATTAATTTAAAAAAATAACAAATATTTGCATAAATAAAAATATTTTATAATTTTTTAATTATGAAAACAATCGATTTTTTCGTAACTGTTTATTACAGGCTTTATTGTAACATGCAGTTGGACACAAAATATGCAGTGGGAATTTCAAATTGTGCAGTGAAATCTACATATATGTCCAGTTAAAATTATTTATTTTTTCAAATTGTTAAACACGCAATGTTTAATAAAAATTCTTTAATTACATAGTGAGTTTTTTCTTATTTAAATTACGTATTGAAAGTGGTATATTAATAATTTTGTTTTCTAATAGTTTAATATATGTTCAGTTTCCTTCATTAGAAAAATAGTATATTATGTTACGAGGAGTAAAAAACGACGATTATTGTGTTGAGCTTAGATATTTGTGGCCGAAACAAAGCCAATCAAGAAATGTGGGCGAAAGACAATAAAGATCGCTTTCTATTTCCAGTGGCATATACTATTTTTTCTTCAAGCGTTCTAAACGAAATTAAATCAGAAATAAATTAAAATACATGACAAGTGCTCTTATCTAGTTACTATTAGTTGTAAAATAGTATGTATATATATTATTTATATTTGTTAGGTAATTTGTGAAAATTAATCTTTCTTTGGTGAATATAACATTTCTGAAAAATCTGGCGGTGCACATCGCATGTCTTGCACTTTGTCACACATTTTCAATCATCAAATACAAATTCAAGCAAAGATAAACAATGCATTTGTCAATTAACTTATCTTTACTTAATAATTTTAATATACTTGACTGTGTTTCTTTGGTCGAATATGCAGTTTCTGACCAACTTTGACGGTGCACATTGCATTTCTTGCACTTTTTCACACATTTTCAATAATCAAATTAAAATTCAAACAAAAATAAAAAATACAATTGTTAATTAACTTAACTTAATTTGAAATAATAGTTTTGCAATATGGCCGCCGACGATGTCAGATTAAATACACTTGATGTTGTAGTTATGTTTGGTGTTGCCAGCGGTGTTGTATATAGTAAAACTGTTGTACAATAATTTTGGTACACTTTGATACATATGATACATTTGAAGAAAAATTATATTATTAAATGCACTAATAAATACTTATAATTTTTTCTACCATTAGTAATTACAAGCATATGCTGTGCACGTACGTAATTAGTTTCTAGAACTGCATATAAATGATGGCGTCTTTCCGCCCAGTAATTCAAATTTTTATTAATGTTATTTAGAAAAGAAAAATATGTGTCATTTATTTTTTGTGTATACTTACTATACAGAATAACGTAAAAATAATAAACAATTATGTTGCTCACTCATTATATGTGACCAACCACAAAAAAGGAGCCCTATTTTTATTCAAATCAATATTGAGTTATAAGTTTATCTAAAAAGAGCTCGAAATTCTGAATAATTTTATATAAAATTTGTTAAAATATTCCGCAAACTGTTGAAGTTATTACAATTTGAATTTGTAAGTTTCAGAAAGTGTTATTTGAGAAAACGTGCGTTAAAGTTTTGCATTTTTTAATAGCAAATTTCCACATCATACTTCTAAAAGGTGATAAAACTATCTAGCGTTGAAAAAAATTAACTGAAATAAGTTCTAGTTGTAGAGAAAATGTGCTGATAGCGTTTTTTATTATTAATTTTATATGTTTTTTAAATACCTTGTAACCAGCAGTGTATGATTGTTCTTGCATAATTTGTCAAAATTTTGTGACATTAAACTAGTATCCACTGAAGGCATTTTTTTTTCTTTTAAAAAGAAATTTATTTAAAAACAAAAATATCAAAAAGTAGATTCAGTAATATTTATTATATTTTAAATTACAAAAAAAAAACAAATTTATTGTTATCCAATCACGACAAATATATATATATATATATATATATATATATATATATATATATATATATAATTAATTATTATAATATATAGATAATTTAAAAAAGAATTAATATGTTTGAAAAATCCCAGAACTTATTGGCAATACAGTGTATAACAAACGTATTTATAGCGGCAGAGGGATAAAGACTAAATTCAAAACCGATAAGTAATCGATATGATAATACTGAATAATTCATCATCGATTGCTTCTTGAATATTGTACATGAGTATGGGATCGTGCGCGGCCACGAGTACGGGCGCAAATTCTAAAAAGCTATTGAATGGCAGCAGTGCACGTCAGAGATGAATAATCGGATTGCAGTAGCTGGCGGACCATCAATTTTTATGCATCTGTACTCTACCGTGTGCCCGCCTCGCTGTGCGCTATTTAATCTCCCGAACTTTTGCCCCCTGCTAATGCACAAAAAATACAAGCAACGCCCGACCCCTTCACCCTCTTCTATTGTGTAAATATTGTGTCTCCGCACATGTTTTACCATTACCGTACCCGACAAGCGACAGCAATAGCGACAGACGAATAAAAAATCACACTATCCGAATATGTCAGCCTAGAGTTGAATGCTACATGACAAATACCACAACGATATTCTAATGCCTTTAAACAATGGCTCGGAACTGCTAAGTACTAATTCCACTATATAATGCTTACTCATATATACATACTCCAAATAAGTTATTTTTAACTTTATTTAACAATGTATAATAACATAACTTTAGTGGAATACGAGTTCCTGTTTTGAATTTTTTATTTTATTTTATATATTATATAAAAATTTAATTAATTAAATATTTGTATATAAAAAAACACCACATTGTAAATAAAATTCTTTATACACACTGCATATATAATTTTTAAAAAAACATCGTATACAATAAAACACATTGTATATAATTTTTTTAGACACATCATATAATATAGGTATCCGTGAAATAATCTAGCTCAGGTGAAGAGAGAGAAAGAGAAAGGAGAAAAATACGTTACTTGTATACTGACTGTAGTGGCCTAAAAATATCGCATTAAAAAAATATAAATGGTAACTAGTTTTGAAAAAAAATTAATAATGTTTTTTCGGCAAAATATTGAATTTCGTCTTCTGAAAAATGTCAAAATCAAATGGAAATAATAAAAATATCTCTCGTACAGCATTCCCGCAGTAAAATCTCTTTATTCAGACGTTAGGGGTACGCTTAGCTACAGTTTAATGTGCGCAAATAAAATATTTCCCGCTTGCTGCCTTAAGAAATGTCTAATTTCATTTTAAATGACGAATTTAATGAAATGAAATTTTTCGTAAAGATATAGAAAAAACGCGATCCATTCCTTTTTCGTAAATAATTCAAAGAAAATATAATTTAAGAGTTATTACATTCCATTACCTAGACCTCGAATTTAGCGCGAGTCAATTTTTTAACGGGAAATAATTAGTCAAAAAATATCACGTTATATTTGGGCAAATACGGTAATTAATCAATTAGACCTATTATTTATTATTTAATTTAATTATTATTTAATTTATAAATTTGAAAGATGTAAAAAAAGATATCAAAAATTATTATATTGATTTCAAATATATTATTATAATTTATTTTCACAAACCTGATTAGTAAACAATTTTATACATTACACCGAAACGCGTAACTTCTTCATTTATCACTGTAGGTAAAAGAAAACAATATGCATAAGGCAAAGATAACCTGGCGCTGTTGTTCTCTATAACGCATAAGACGCCCATGTGCAGAGAGTTATCACAATATAAGAACCTAAATTTAAACTTTACCTGAAATTGTTCCAAAAACACGGGTTTTACCCCATCGCTTTCACATAATAATCAGCCATTGACTTCAGCTATTAAGCTATTTATCAATGCCTGGCCAGTTTTTTAACCGTAGACACGTGTTTCGGTCTTTTGGACCTCGTCAGTACGGTGCTTTGATCAGTCGCTTCGAGGCGACTGATACCGGTGTTCGTTCTGGCTGCCTTATATGGCAAGTATTTTGCGCAACTAGTGGCGAGAAATAAGTAAAATACTACTAACGCCATCTAGCTGCAAGTTTTGCTATCGGATATCTCCTAGGTTTTTATGCAGTATTTTTTGACTTTTGAACAAACAAATGCTCGTATAGTCTTTTGTGAAAGGTTAAAAATTTACCTGAAACTTGAACATTTTGTAAACTATGAATATTTAATTCATAGTTTTTAATCTGAGGGCGTAGCGAAACATAACCCTATGCATAATTAAATAATTTTATTATTATTTTGTATAATAAAAACACAATAAATATTCAAACAAATGTGGAAGATTTGAGTGTTACATATAACTTATTACTTCGATATATCAGGAACAAATGATTATCGAATTATTTATTTTATTCATATTTGTAAATTTGACATTATTATTACTTAACTACTCACTAATATATCTGCATATACTATACTTATATGGGTACCCCGACATAAGCGCTCGCGACATAAGCGCCCCGACATAAGCGCCCCGACATAAGCGCTACCGACAATTGCGCCACCGACAATTGCGCTTCCCGACAAAAGCGCTCCAGATAATAAAAATTTAGTATTTTTGGGTTATGGTTAAAAATATAATTATAAATATTATTTTGAATTACTATTTATTTTTTTTCAGCAGAGTAGATGATATGTAAATAATATTGTAAATATTATTATTATTAAAATTATGTGTTTTATATACCTATGTTAAAGTGACCAGATGTTTTACATTGAGATGTGGAACAGATAAAAACACACGTTCTATTTTTAATTATTATTTTATTATTATTATTATTATTATTATTATTTATTTTGAAAATTCCAAAACATGTCTGTATTATATAAACATCTTTGTATTTACACAAAAAACAAAATATTGTCCAAAGTGGGACATTTTGTGGGACAGTTTTCGATGTGGAACAAGAAATCCAACTGTGGGACAGTCCCACCTGATGTGGGACGTCTGGTCACCTTAACCTATGTATGTATATATAAAAAATATAAAAATTTAAAATAATGGCATTCGGGTATTTCGTTCGTTAGGAATAAAAGTCAAAAATGTATTTCATAAAATTATTTAATTTGTCAAACATCATATTAATTAAACGAATAAAATAAAACATCATACGATAATAAAAGTTATAATTATAAAATAGAAAATGTACTCTTAACTAGTGTCACAAGAATAATTCTTTGCAACTCAATTTTAATAATAATAATAATAATAATAATAATATATATATATATATATATATATATATATATATATAAATGTATATAACCATATATAAGCACACATTTTTTTATTTTTATTATATAGAGCGCTTTAGTCGGGAGGCGCTTTTGTCGTGTAGCGCAAATGTCGGTAGCGCTTATGTCGGGGCGCTTATGTCGGGGCGCTTATGTCGGGGCGCTTTTGACGGGACACCACTTATATGTACGAGTAACATCCTTGAGGGTAAGTAATACTCTATTATTGTAGGACTTAATATGTATAATAATTTTTCTTTTTTTTTAAATAAATATTTACATGAAAAATTATTTTTGAAATAGAATCTAATAAGTATATTTTCAGTCAGTTAGAATCATTGATCTTTAAATATACATACTTCTGGATAGACTATAGTGTATCAAAAACGATTCTGCGCTGCGGCGTCCATAATGCTGAGATTTAAATCTAATCCAAATGGCGCCAAAATACGAATATTGTCGATCATATATCGACATGAAATTTGAGTAATAATTTTTAGTTTGACTTGTTTTAACTATGTTTTCTTGAATTGCTCAAATTATTTAGCTAAAAAATAATATTATATAAAACGAAAATAACGAAAATGGTGAAATACACTAAATAAATCAATGATTAACTACTGAATAAAATAATAATTATTTTTTATTATATTGCATTATCTGATTACTTTTACTCGAAGGAGATTTAATAAAACGAAATTTAAAAAAATCTAAATTGTATCTTAATGAGAAGCATATTTTTTAAGTTTATTTACTTATGAATTGTTAGATTTTATTTCCTCGTGCCTTGCCCCAATATAGACACATTTCAGTACTATTTTAAACGAAAATGTTTTTACGAATTACGAGAAACGTCAACATTTGTTCAGCGCCATATTGGATTAGATTCAGACCTCAGCATCATGGCCTTCGCGACACTGAAATCGGCTTTACTTTTCGACACGCTATGACCTGTTCAGTAATATATATGGAGATCAGTGATTAGAATACAATAATTAACTAGTTTAATAATAATCAATATGAATAATATCTATCGTACTTTCATTATCATATAAGCTTGCATGTTCAGATCTAATTTTTGTTTACTGCAAGACTCACGATCAAATTAACTATCTTTCTGATACATTCGAACTATTTATTAAGAGCAGATTAAATGGATGTACTCTCTGTTATTGTTATTGTCAAAATCTAATGTATAGGTATATTATATTTTTTATTAAATTTTTTTTAGCCCGACAAAGCTCGCTAGCTCAGTTGAACTCGCGATTGAAATTATCCCTCACGCTGGGTTACTCCCTTTTTTTAACATTTTTTTTTTCAAGAGAGACTTAAGAATAAAAATTGATTTAGCATAAAAATTCATGAAGTGATTAAAATTTTAGTCAAAAATTATAAAACGAAAGATGACAAGAAACTGTCGCAAATATAAATTTTAATCAAAGAAAAGCTGTGTATTAATATTATAAATTTACCGATCAACCATTAAGAAAAAGGAAATATGTTAAATAAAATTTGTATCCCAAGTTAGACATAGCCAAATCAACTCCTTATCTTCTAAGTTAAATTATTCTCAAGGTATGAACAAAAATCTCAGCATGAGTTTTGCTTGGGTTAATTAACTTATTATTTTTTTATTTTTTTGAACTACATCCCATAATCAAAAAGTAAGTTGGTAATCTACTTTAAGTTGCAAGTTCCTTGCTTTAATATATTAATAACTCGAACCAGTAACACTACAAGTAAATAAAACTAGGTAAACAACACTTTACATTAGCCTAATTATATAATTTATCTGGGCAATAGAAGAATCTTTCATAAAAATTTGATTAAAATCGGTTAAATAATATGGACATAACAATTTTTTTCATTTCAGCAATATTTTTTTTAGAAAGTTGACAACACTGTATGACATTAAAATTATGTAACTTATATGGGCACTAATAGAAACTTATGAAAATTTGATTAATCTCGAATAAATTGTAAAGCGTGCATTAAATTTTAATATTTTTTTTTTCGAAAAGTTGATAACATTGTATATGTGGATACTAGGAGAATATTTTTTCAGAATTTGATGAAAATTGGATAAATAATGTAGCTATACCTCATGAATTTTTTAATTTTTATTAATTATTTCTCGGAAAGTTGGCAACACTTTTGTGAAAATTTGATTAAAATCAGATAAATAATGTAGCCATAATGCATTTTATAACTTTAGTAATTTTTTTCTTGAAAAGTTTCTATCACTGGAAAAAATAAAACCATCTGATCACCTTGGATACTAAATAAACCTATTCTGAAAATTTTATTAAAATTGGTTAAACCGTCTAGGAGGAGTTGCGATCACAAAATTTTGACTGACGACAAACACACATGCACCATCATAAATTAAGTTCGGATTTGTCATCTGGAGGCTATATAAAAGATTTATATATATATTATATATTTTTTTAATTTTAGAAAATGTTACATACACCGTGCCGAACACTATACCTCTTTTCCTTCCAGTGAAAGTGGTAAAAATATAAAATAATAAATATGACAAAACAAAAAAGTATAATTACGAAAAAGTTTTTGCCCAGTATTCTCACCTCAATTTTCAAAGTGATTTTGACGTGTATTTAGAGTTACTTACTAAGTTTATTATAATAGTAATCTTCAAGCTTTTACAGCCGGTGTCCATTGAATTTATAGAATAAGTGCTGAGGATGCCATCTACGATGTATGGCGAAACGGATAGATCGACCACGGCATACCAGCCTAGAAAATTTCATAACCTTAACGCATTAAAATTTTACTTCAGAAAGATGTATTCTGCATATTATCGGTATCCCATGTTATTGCCCTATATCAACCTGGCGAAGGAACATCCTATATATATATATATATATATATATATATATATATATATATATATACATATACATATTACTTCGAACTAATGCTTTTTAAATTACCTGTTTGAATCCGCTGCACTCAACATTATTCATTTAAAAAATACATAGAAATTTTAAATGTTTTGTTTTGAAAAATACCGTTTCAATTATAAAAGAATATAGTTTATGGCATGATTTTGTAAAAAGTAAAAATACAAAAGTATTAAAATAATTTGTGCAGAAAATCGTGCAGTATTATTAAGAACAAAATGAGTTGGAAGAAATCCGTGTCATTGAAATAAATTTTGATATCACCGAAACAGTAGCACCCGTGAACATATTTTCCAATTACTATTAACCCTTTCACGGTCACGGTGTTCAACTATGAACGTTTTCAACACTCCATTTCCACAGCTTACAACGCAATTATCAAACCGTGGAAGGGTAAAATCGGTTATGTTCAAGCCAAAAGAGCATTTACGTTTAACGCTCTTCAACAACTTAAATCTGTAAAATTCGTACAACGACCGAAAACATGCCAGAACATTTGAAATCTTTACTGATCTTCCGCTCGCAATCTACCTCTCTTATTTGTTTTCTCCCGCCTGATCAAATTATTTTACTTCAAGTTAAATCTACATAAATTATTCACAATTTTCAATTCAGTTTCTAAATTTATTTATTTTACTACTGAATTTATTTTCTATTATTAACGACAAAATTAAGTGTCGCTTATTTTAAATTTTCAAATCTTATTATATTTTTTAATTAATAAAAATTAATTTTTAATTAATTAAATTATTAAACATTATCATTACACATTCATAAAATAAACGCTATTCATTTTGGTGACGATGCCAGTAAAAAATTTTTCTATACTATTTTGGTTGGTTATACTGAATGTTTTCACCTAAAACATCTCAAATAACTCGATATCTAGACAAAACATTAAAATTCTGTGAAAAGCAGAAAATAGATGTATCAGATTACTATATTTTGGTTTAAACTAGACAGGGGAAATTTTTACAGTATAAATGCCGCGATATTTTAAAATATTTTTTTGACGGCTATCGCTAAAACTTTTAAATCTAAGTATTTTTCACTTTATTTAAAAAAAATATAATAAATTTAATTGATTTAGCCTACATTATAACAGTAATGATGTCAAGTAATGGAGGAATCTGTTCAAGAAATGAGGGAATGCAATTCAGAAATGAGGGACGATGTACAAATCAAGTAACGAATAAATGTTAAAAACTAACCACTTTTGTGATTGATTTTAAAGTTAACCCTTCTTTCACTCTCAGGGCCGGTCAATCTTAAATGGAATTAATGTCATTTTTTTCCATTTTAGATTTTAGAGTTGAACTCCAACCTATTCCCAGGGGTGTAAAATTTAATATCATTCGATTTCCTCTTTCACAACGAACAAATTTTATTCGTAACTTTTTTTGATCCGATGAGTAGTTTTTTAGATATTTAGATGTCTCAAGATAAAAAAAAAAACTCATCCATTACCCCTATGCTCTGCTTTTTACCGAATTTTAATATCTCTTTTCGATTTCGAGTAATTAGTGTTGGAAGTTTTAAGTGAAACACTTTGTGTATTTTTTATATATTTAATATTAGCTTTATTATTACGTATAATAATATTCTTAAAAAGCATTAAATCTTTTATTTTCAGTGGTATCATTATACATTAAGTTTGTTATGTTTACCCGAAACTGCAAGTGATACAACTGAACTAATTATTGCATCTGCTAGCAAATTTTATGAACATAGAGCTAAAACATAATTACGCAATATATACAATATAAAAAAAATCAATATTTGTTTAAAAAAATTTAATATTATTATATATATATATTGTTTTGTCTATATAAATGAAAACATACAATATATACTTTTTGCTTTGTAATTGTATAAATAATTCAATAAATACAAATATATCCTTTTTTTTTTAGTAAAATATGTAAATAAATAAACGTACATAATAACAAATTTATTTGCGTTATTGATAGATATATAAATACTTTTCAATTTTCCTGCAAAAATAAATGATGATTGTCTATTTAATAACAACATTTAATATACGCGGGATTTATTTGTAACATGATTTGTGTATTTACAGATTTTATTTACCAAATAATAAAATGGATTACTTTAATTGTGATTTGCAGCCGTGCAAAATATATTGTAAATAAATTTTTGTAATGATTGATATTTTGATAAATGTTACTTATTTGTTATTTTTATTAGTTCGCTTACACTGAAAATTGATTGTCTTTTTTAAAATTTATAACGTTTTAATTTTTGTTATTTTATTTTAAATTAAAAATCAAAAACAATTATTTTTATGAATTTTATGTTCCAATAATTTACGAATTTGGTTTAATATTTATATATATATATATATATATATATATTTATACTGTATGTTAAAACTTTATCTGTTACTATTGCGATCTTCAAAACTGTAAAAGTACCAGTTTTTGTTTTACTGCCTGGGATTAGATTAGAAAATAGGTTTTACAAAAGTGAGTTAAATTAAACATTGAATTAAATACGGAGTTATAATAACTTGTCTACAAAAATGAAATTAAAAATTTAGGTTTGTGTTAAAGTGATATTTCTATTTTTATTTTAGTGAGAAAAGTGTAGAGTATCATTATATTTTTTTGAATTTTAGTAAGTAATGTAAGAATTCAGAGAATTTTTTTTGTAAATATTTCCAGCCAGAACTATGATTAATAAATAAATGAAATGATTATAGAAGATATGTAAATAAATCATGTGTTTGAAACAACACTTCTGCAAGAAATGCTATAATAAATAATATTTTAGAATTTTTTATTGAAAATTTGTTATGCAAAGTATATATATATATATATATATATATATATATATATATATAATCCTTTTTTTATTGTTCAAGAATGGTCGCTTTGATCGTGAGATTAAAAGCATAGTTAATGCTGGTTGTAAGGTGTAAGGTTTTGAGTGCTTTGGGAACTTTTGCTAGAAATGACAATGTTACCAAAGAATGCTGTTTTGATGCCTATGTTGATGTATGGTAGTGAATATTGGATTGAGCTGCAAAAGCATAAAATAAAAATTACTGTTGTGGAAATGAGATTTTCATGTGTGGTATGTGGTGTAATTAGGAGGAACTGGGTACAAAATAGATTAGTTTTTGTTGTTGCAAAAGTTGATGACAGTTAAGATGGTTCGGTCATCTTGAGCGAATGTCTAATGTACGTTTGGTCAGAAGAATTTATATGAATGATTTTGAAGGTATACGTTTGCGTGGACGTACGTTGATTAGTTGGAGTGGTATGATTGAAAGTGTTTTGCGTGAGCGAAAGTGTCAAAGTACTAGAAATAGAAGAGAATATATGAGAGGTATCATAAATGTGGATATAGCTAAAGTTGCTTATCTGGATAAGAATGTTTGCTGGAAACTAATTTCGGTATAGTGAAAAGAGTTTATGCCACATCCTTTTTCGGTACATGACGTGTTTATGTTTGTATGTATGTTTATTTTTGTTTTGTTTTTGATTTTATTTCTTTTACTTTTACTTTAATTTTTAATTTCAGTAACTGTAATCAATAGAACCTGATTTTTTTTTTAATTAGAAATATTCAAATTTATTTTTTTTATTATTATTTTTATTAGGGCTGTTTTTTCTTCAATTCGTTGATATTTTTTCATTACTTATTTTTGTATTTTTTTCTGAAATTTTATACTTCACTACGTAAACATTTGAACTCGACACAAAAATGAAGCAATAAATGTCAATTTACTATCAACATAAACATGAAATTAAATTATTTTAGGGTTTACTATTCCAGACTTAAAAATTCAAAATATGTTTATGAAAAGCATATAAATTTTAACTCGAATTAAATTTAATCCAGAGTTAGGTAACTCTCGCGTTAATTCTCCTTTATAAACCCGGGCATACATAATTTTATGCAAAAAAATTGGTGTGAGAAACGGACCATTATTTTTATTTAGATTTTTAATCAGTTTAAAAAATTTAAAATGTTAATCAAACAATCTGTGGTTAATTAGACTATAATAATATTTTAGTTTCAATATACTGATAGTAGCATTCTAATATGCATATATTTTTTTTAATATGTAGACTTTTATTAAATTTGCAAATAAAAGTAAAAACAAATCTAGATATAGATCTGTATATGAGAAAATTTTAAAATTCGCAAAGTATCGAAAATTTGGCAAAGTTGTATTTATTTAGGCAGTTTTTCTAATTATCGTTTATTGTTTTTACATTTATTAGAATTTTATTTCGTTCGGAATTGGTATCGTTTTAGAAATGAGTCGAATAAAAACGAGTCATTATTGTCAGAGTTCAATTTAAAAGTGTCCAATTTTATAGTCACATTCTCTGTACACGTGAACGTGAATGTGAACAGGCTTCGATCGACAATGGCCAATTTGATCACTGCGCTTTTTTGAATTACGCTACAATATATACGAATATATGTTATAGGTATTTCCACTTTTACTGCTATTGAACTTTTTCAAAGTTACATTTATTATCATATGTTTGACAAAATACTGCTACTGGTTTTTTTTTATTTGCCAAACTAAAATAATAGTACGATATTTAAGCCGAACTCACAATGTAAAAAAAATAGTGTGACTTTATATTGATAATGATAGAAATTTTACTATATTTTCCATTGTAATTTTATAAATTATTA
Source organism: Clivina fossor (assembly GCA_963966155.1). Classification (NCBI taxonomy): domain Eukaryota; kingdom Metazoa; phylum Arthropoda; class Insecta; order Coleoptera; family Carabidae; genus Clivina; species Clivina fossor. The sequence goes on from OZ014550.1 coordinate 80,109,728, forward strand.
GTTAATTTACAAGAAACTACACTGAAAAATATAGCAAAATGATTATCAATGTTACACTCATTTTTGGTGTACTTTTATGAGATCAAGTTTAAATTATTGCTAACTGTAAAGTAAAATTAAAATAATGTAAGCATTTGCTAAAACGTCGATGTTCTTGCAAAATTTTATTTTCAAACTAATTTAAAATAAATTATAATTATTTTATGTTGATTTAACTTTTAGTTATTAAATTTAGTATCTAAATTTATATTATTGAACTTACGTTATAACTGTATTTAAATTCATTATTATTTTTCATAAATATACAATAGTTTATTTAATAAATTCTAGGCGTAGATTTATAAATGGTGTAAATTTTTATATTTTATTTATTCATAACGTCATGTGAAATTTATGTACTGATATTATTTGTAAAAGTAATTATTTACAGTGACTGTAGGAAGCTGAAAAGTACAGATTTGTGTAGTGAAAAGAAAAACAAGTTGGATGTGATTTTTATTTAAGGAAATATTTCCATCATTTTATAAAACTGTATCATAAAATTGTGTGAAAACATTGCGGCGTATATTTTTGTGTAAAAATACTGTTTGACTTTTCGCTATAGCGTTAGAATGTATGTGAAGACATATATCAAAGTATAATCTCAAGTTTCGTAATGCAAGCAAAGGCCTTGATTCATAACGGAACAATTTGGTCTCAACCATTTATTTTTATAAACTTCCTTTTGCTCATTTACGTTCATACATCTTTTTACGCCTAACTTTTTTTCAACTTTTACATCCACACTTTTCATATTTACTTACACATACATACAATCTATTATTACACTATTTACTTCTCATATTTTATATGTTCGTCTATTTTTAAAACCTACCATAAAACATGCAATTCTTTCTACTGCTTTGACTACAAGGAAAAGTGGTAGAGTGTTTGGTACTGTGTTCGTAACATTTACCAAAATTAAAAAAAAAATTATATAGAAATCCTTCATATAGCTTCTAAATGACAAATCCGAACTTAGTTTATCAGGGTGCATGTGTGTGCGTCATCAGCTCGCTCGATAGTTCTTTCGTCAGTAGTCGAAGATCCAAGTGCTTACTTAAAAAGCAAAATGCAACTCGGTGGTATATATTTTTTGAAAAGATAATTTTATAGGAAATTTTCTGCCCAATCTGATGGTGGGTAGACGCACTTTTTATTTCTTTGCATAATTTTAAAAATTCACTGCCTCCAAAAAAATTGAAAAATTTTAATTAGACACATTATTAGCATTATTTTATTTTCTCTATTTTATTTATTAACAATTTCTGTGTATATTTTTTGAGAAACATTAGTAATATAGTTATTAATTAATATAAAAATAAATAAAAAAATTAGTGAGCAATATTTTTTTAATTTGAAGGTGAATTTTTCTTACAATTAGAAACTTTTCGGCTTTAAGAAATAAGTAGGTATAATATGTAACAAATTTTAGAACGATGTCTAAAAAAGATTTTTTATTTAAATTTTATTTTAATATTTTGTACCATTTTCGAGTTATATACTTGTATAACTTAATTCATGAATTAGGCGCGAAAAAAATTATTAAAATTTAATTCGGGTTTTACTATTTATTGGATAATAATAAACTTTTTACAAAAGATTCTCTTAGTGCCCAAATAAATTATACAATTTTAGTATTTTACAGTGTTGCCAACTTTCTGAGACAAAAAAATTATCTACTAAAATTTTTAAAAATTTATTCTGGTAAGATTATGTATTTGATTTTAATCGAATTTTCACAAAAGATTTGTCTGATGCTAATATAAATTATATAATTTTACTAATATACGGTGTTGCCAATTTTTCGAGAAAATATTATTAAAAATTTTAAAATTCTATATTTCAGTTTGCGGGACATCATGTAAACGTTCAATTATTGCGCAAAGTCATATTCACTTGGCGTAGACTACAATATATTTAATTATTATGGACATTTTTACTTAATTGAATTACAAACGTCCGCGACCAAAAACATAATATTATTGTTTAAATTCTATGTACTTTATTACTGGATCAAAAATTAATAAATTCAGGCCTAGTAATTTTAACTTTTTTTTTATGTAGAATAGACTCGTCAATAAGTTATCTAGACAAGATTGACAATTTTCTTTGAAATACGTGATTTATCGGTCAATTGGCAAGTGATGATACCTGCATATTTTCATGTTACTATATTAAGTTGTATTTATTTTCTATCAAATTTTGTGATTGTGTAGCCAAAACAATAGCATACTTTTGTCTTATTATCGCATACCATATGCCTAGGATACGGAGGTTGCTTGTTATATTTCGAAATTACAGAACAAAGACAAATGTTTATCATCGAAAATAGCTGTATTGTTTTTCAAAATATTATAAAAGCACTCTTTCCACTCCGATTTAGGTACCTACAAGACATGCATTTTGAACGCATCAATCGCTTTGAAGCACCGCAATCGTATTTTTTAAGCATTTCTTTTGACTAATAAACACGAGCCTTTCTTGAGCGATTGTCAAACTATATGGGATTTAACACGAACCAATCTTTTTGACGGCCAAATGTTCATGCAATATTGAATGTATGGTGGTCTGACTAATGCCCAAGGATGCCTCAATCTGATGATAAGTCTATTAATGATCTTGCAGTATCAGTTCATGTACAGCATCAATGTTTTCCGTAAAAATATCAGATTTTGTACGACCTTCACGAAATTTTCATTGAGCAAACTACGATCACGATTGAATTCAATAAACCATCGATAAACACTGGTCCTTGATGGTGCTTTATTAACAAAAGTAAAATTAAGTTCATCGATGCACTGCTGTTGAAAGTTGTAAAAAATAATCGGACGAAAATGTTTATGATTTAATTTCATTTTTTGGCCTAGATGAATTTTTCAAGTTACTGTAAACAACACAAATAGATGCTTGTACGTCAAAGTGCTCTGAGTACGTATACCGTCAAAAATGTCAAACTTTACAATAGAGACGTCAGTTGCCAGATGTCAGCACTAGGATTATCCAGTTCCGACACTTAAAAGGCAACCCTCGTACAGCCAATAAATTCTACAAATAAAAGATATTTTTATTTGTCTCACTATCATTTTTATCATTCAAATTAATAATGATTTCTAGCTGATGCTCCCCAATATTATTGAATTGCATATTTATTTTTGATAATTTCATTGAAATGGTGCACATAATTTGTCCAATGCTCATTTTTTACATTATTCAGAGCCTAATGACCATATATTCTGCTGACCATATTAGTTCAATGACAGTATAGTAGTAATGGTAATGGTATGATGGTAATTTTAACACAATGTGTCTAAAATAACGGATAATGTTATTCACAACATATTGTGTTTGAATGTTCATAGCTTTTTCTTTAAGCAATAGTTTTTTGTGAAACATAGCTTCCGTAAAATAAACATTGTGTCTGATTAAAAGTTTTTTAATTCTTGTTTGGACCAGCTTTTGTTTGGAATCCTTTCTTCCAAGCGCGAATGATATGAGGCATTGTCAAGAATAATCAGCGACGGTTCTTCTAATTTTTGAAGAAATTGTTTCTGAAGCCAGTTTTCAAAATTGTCGCATACATTTCACCGTGGTAATCGTCCTCATTTGATTTCGATGCCATTATTAAATGCGCATCTTTCACCAAGATTTTTTCACCGTCAGCGCTTAATATAATATACATAATAAAATAAAATAATAATAAATTTTAAAATTATGTTAAAATAATTTTATCCATATATCAAATGCTACAAATTTGTAAAATCAACTATTTTTACAAAATTTTATAAAATGAATTATGTATAAATTATTATTATTGCCATATTTAAGATTACTGACTAATATTTTTTTATATATACAAACTACTAATTAATATTAAATATAATTAGTAACAAATATTTATTTTTTTATAATAAATATTCACATAATTGTTTTTCTTCGCCAGATATTTTTTAACAATTTTTGGTAATTTGTCTTGTCATTTAAGCTGATTTAAGAAAAAAAAAGAACGTATTAAAAAATAGTAATCTGCAGGCTTTTACGGTCGATATCTATTGAGTTTATATTTATTCCGGGTGGTATGTCGTGGTCGATCTATCCCCATTGCAGACGTTTTGCCATACATCGTAGATGGCATCCTCAGTGCTTTGTGACTGAATAATAGTTTCCGCAATATGGTATATTGTATATATATATATATATATATATATATATATATATATACTTGCATCCTCACAATCCTCTACAGGTGCCGTTACGCCATCGGCCGATTCTGGCTAGCCTGAATGGCCCAATATTTTCCAATCGGACTGTATTTTCAGTTTCCGCTTTAGATTCCGTATTATAGGTTTTGCCACGGCATTGTTCGATTCTAGTTGGTTCATCTTCTCTACCATCTTTGATGACGTGTTTCGCAGTAATAGTTTCCACACTCTGTACTATTCCTTGTGCCTCCATCTCTGTTGAAATTTCAACACCCTAGAAATTTGTACCAGATTGCGCAGCATAAACTTTTATTTAGGGTTTATGATTATTAATAAAAATTAATACAGAACTACAATCACGGCATACCAGCCTAGAAAATTCTATAAATTCAATGTTTTAAAGAAGTTTGTGATTTCTTATACGATTGATTTTGACATCAGTCGCAACAGCGTATTTAAGAACTATATCAATAGCAATTCCATGAAACCAATTTGAAGATAAATAATAATATTTATATATAAAAGGAAAAACTAGAAGTGCTAATTCGATCGTACCTATATTTTTTTTTTTTTGATAAAATATTTTGATGTAGAGTGAAGTGAAGTTTTCTATATATCGGTTTGGTATGGCAAAAAAAAAGGTTTACTTTTCATAATAATGTTGACTTGCGCTAGCAGTGCCTGTGCCGTTGCCGGTGCCGGCGACAAACCAACAGGAAATAACGACAGAAAAGCAAGATGGTCGATAAACGTTTGCGAGCACAGTGCTCGCGTACAGCGTATAGCTGAGGTTAGGTGGGCTGGTGCCGGTATACACGCGAGACTTACAAGAAACGATTCGTTTTTCTTTGTTATAAATTTCACATATACCGACCACATTTCAAAACGTTAACGATCAATTTAGCTAGACGAAAGCTATACCTCCAGAGACAAGTTCTCAAATTCATACTATCTGCTACTGCTATTGCTGCTACGTACTCATTTAGATACAACCGTTTACAAATATTTGGTTCCTTCCTTCTTTCCGACTTTTCCCCTAACTTATATTCTGTATTTGTTCTATAAGCTCTATAGTACATACAGAATCTTTTGTCTTATTTTAACATATAAAATTTTATATTTATTAAAACAAAAGAAAACATTCCATTAGTAATATAGAGTTTATAGAACAATACAGAATATTGTCATTGATTACACTTTTTCTTTCAAGACCTTTTTAATTAAAATTTTTTTGTTATTTTTTTTTGAGATTAATTTTATTATTACATGTTGTGTAAGTGTATAAAAATTAATTAAATTTTAAGTTAGTTATGATCACTGAAATATAGTAATAACTGGAATGTGCACTGCCTATGTGTTCTAGTAGCGCCAATGCGAGCCGAGAGAGATAGGAAATACGGGGGATCTCTATCACTGTCTTACACTTTTGCGCATTTGAAATTCAAATGCGATTTCTTGCGGTAAAAATGCGACAATCTTATGTTGTTGCATATTAAATTGTAGCTAAATGCATCGGCTAAACGATACGTAATGAGATTTTATTGGGGAATTCCTCTATAAAATGTTTTTATCATTTTTGATATATTAATTTGACATTTGACAGTTAGATTCTTTTTTTTTCATAGCTATCTAAGTTATCAGGTAGTAGCAATGCTACGCCATTAGAAAGACAAAGACGCGAATACCACGTATTTCCTATCTCTTTCGGCTCGCATTTGAGCGGCTAGTGCGCGTTCCAGTTATTACTATATTTCAGTGGTTATGATAGACAATAAAATTATTCATTTACGAAAAGGTTAATATTTTTATAGGAATAATAATACTTAAAGACAAAAATTGAAAACCGTTGATATAAGGTATTTTATTTGAAATAAGAAATTGATTATTATTTTCGGTAAAATTAAAACTCAAATTACAACTTTATTTCGTTAAATTTATATTATATTAAAACTTTTTATACAAAGTTTTATTTCAATATCTTTAATAATATCTATCAGAATTATTTAAATACTTTCATATTTTTACTTCACACTGTATATAAGTTAAAGCATATAATAAATAAATAATGATATTAAGTATATCTCTTTCTAGCTTAAATTACTTTTTACCACTTTGACTGCAAGAGAAAAATGGTGTAATGGTATTGTATCCGTAACATTTTAAAAATTAAAAATGTATATATGTATATAAATTCTTCATATAGCCTCTAGATGACGAATCTGAACTTTGTTTATGTAGATTTTAATAAAATTTTCACAAAAGATTTCTTTGGTATCTATATAAATTATATACTATATACAATGATGTCAATTTTCCGAAAAAAAACTACTAAAATTTTTAAAAATCTATTATGTCTACATTATTTATTCAATTTTAACCAAATTATCACAAAATATTCTTCTAGTACTCACAAAAATTACATAATTTTATTAAAATATAGTATTGCCGACTTTCACAGAAAAAAATTATCAAAATTTTTAAAAATTTATTGTGGCTATGCATTATTTATCCGTAATTCACCAAATTTTCTCAATAGTTATTTTTTTGGTGTTCACATAAATTATATAATTTTACTAAAGATCAGTGTTGTCAATTTTCCGAAAAAAAATAAATTTTTTATTATAGCTACATTATTTGTCCGTAATTAAATAAATTTTTAGAAAGGATTTTTCCAGCAGTCGATTCCGCTTAATTGGGCCACCGCTTAATTGGGACAGCCGCTTATTTGGGCCAAATCTCAAAGAACAGAAACCAAAAAAAAAGGAACCAACAGTAAATTTACATGTTTAATTGGGACAACATTCCGCTTAATTGGGACAGTAAATTTAAGATCACAGTATATATTATGTTACAAATATTCACAAGAAAAAATATTTACAAAAAATTTAATATGATACGCTTCATATCTTTTTGATTCACAACATGGAAAATTATATTTAAAAAACTAGCAAATATGTATCAATTAATTACATTAGTATCGCGCGCTGTGAACTTTTTTCCCAACACATTCATTCCCGTATGAAGTACGGACCCACGCGCGCTCAAAGGTTAATGTTTACCCTCGCGTCGGCGTGGCGCGGCACCGGTCATTAAAGCTGTGAGAGTCTACCCTGCTGTCTCAATCGTTACGTATTCAGTTATGATTCAGTTACCACTACACCTCGCGCGTGGAAGGTTCGTTAAACTTACATTTTGTCGATTTTATTTAAAAAAAATTGACTCTTGCCAAGATGCCAAGAAGTGATATGACAGTTTCTAGTAAAATTGCTTTACTAGATAAAATAAAAAGCCCAACAGCCCTAAAGCCGCACTGAATACTTGTGCTGATTTTGTAGAAGTGAAATGTTTCAAAAACAAAAGACAGACTACACTTGACACATTTTTGAATTGAATTAAAAATGTATGTATTTATTTATTATTTTATTTTGGAATTTATTATTATTTTTTCTTAAAAGTTTATATTTTTTTGGTTATATGTAGTTTATAGTTTTTTCCAAGAATTTATAAAATAAAATTATTGAAAGAAAAATATGGATTGCTTAATTTTATGTAAAATTCGGTTAATTGGGACAGCCACTTAATTGGGCCAAAATGCCCTAGTCCCGATGTGTCCCAATTAAGCGGAATCGACTGTACATAAATTATATAATTTTATTAAAACACAGTGTTGCCAACTTTCCATGAGATAAATTACTAAAATTTGTAAAAAATTATTATGATTACATCATTTATCCCTAATTAACCAAATTTTCATGAAAGATTCTCTTAGTGCCGATAAAAAATAATATAATTTTATTAAAATTTAGTGTATCCAACTTTCCGAAAACAAAAATGCTAAAATTTAAAATTTTTTATAATGGCTACATTATTTATTCATGATTAACCAAATTTTCACGGGATTCACTTAGTGCCCACATAAATTACGTATCTTTACTAAAATACAATGTTGCCAACTTTCCGAAAAAAAAATTACAAAATAAAAACAATTATGGCTACATTATTTACCCAAAATTAGTCAAATTTTTACAAAATATTTTTTTAGTACACAGAAATTATATAATTATTAATGAAACTTAATACAGAACTACAATCTAAAACCGTTTTATTTGCTAATCGATCTTGTAAAAATGGTCTCTATATTGGTTTAACCATGTGCTTCTAATCTTGTTAAATATATGTACGAGTACTACACAAATTCTTATTTATATTTTATATTAATATACAGTTATACCAATACTATTTAATAATTCAAGAAATATAGAAGTTTAATAGTCATATACTAATGTATTTGATTATATAAACGCTTAAAAAATATTATATTACTATGTAATTTGTACAACTGGTCATTAGTAATTTAAATGAAATGAACAAAGTTTATAAATATGACAAGAATAAAATAAACAAACATGTTTTAAAAGTAAAATCTATTATCAGTATATCAAACCGAGTAGCATGTAGCACAATGTGGAGGAGCATGTTATTCAAAAAGATATCCACAATTTGGTGGGAAAATAGTAGCAAAGCGGGCGTGAGCGGCATGGCGCCAGCGAAGAAACGCCGATATATACCTCGAGAAATGTGGATTTATGAAATAAAGTAGCGGGTACTGGGTACGCGGCGTGGTGAGGCTACACGACCAAGACACAATAAACATGCTTCACGTTTAGTAAGTAGTGACGTGGGTCCCATATCCCGTCTGCTCTCGTCTGGTCTCGTCGCAGCATCTCACGAACGTCATGCTTTCCATGTTCTCGTCCCGTCATCGTACTCGTCACATTCTCATATCAACTGCCACTAGACCGAAAGCATATGTATTCGAGCAGAATGTGATTCTCTTTGCGCTTTGCTTGTGTCATGGATTTGTTTCTTGTTTTCTTTGTTATTCTAGCTAGCGACAGACTAGGTACTAGCATATGCTTATTTTTATTGCTTTTTAAATATTTCAATTTCATTCATTTGGTTTGGTTGCTAACAATTAAATTTGAAATATCTTGTCAACGTTTGGGAAATAAATTCTAAATTATTTTTTTAATTAAAAGAATAAGATTGCATTAAAATGCTTTTTTTTAAATATCGTTTAAATATTTTTCAATAAATATATGATTTTTTTTAAATAAAACAGCTTTAGGTTGTAGTTTTGTATTAAGTTTTATTAATAATCATAAACCCTAGGGAGCGGTCTTTCGGACACTTCAGTCATATTAAATTATAATAAAATTATTGTAGCATATCAAAATAATTTTTATACTCGTACTGAAAAACTAAAATTATAATATAAAAGAATTATGCTTTTAAAACAAATTTAAATATTAATTAAAAATGAATGAAAAAATATATAAATATTTGTAAGCAAATATAGCCTATCAACAATTTTGTATCTATTTTTCAAAAAGCAAATGAAATGTTAAATATCTAGGCAAAAACAAAATTTGGAAATTTTTAATTAGAGAAAAATATAAACTATTAACAAATATATATATATATATATATATATATATATATATAGTAAAAATTTTTAACGGGAAGATAGTCAATGGTTAGATGTTAAAATCAAATTCTCATTTAAGATTCAATTGCCAAGCTTTCGGTGTTATTTTACACCTTCTTCAGGACCTGGAATATTTTTTATTATATTCAATAAACTGGTTATACAGTACAATAGTTTTGATAATAATAAGTATTGTAACTTATATGTTCTTGTTAGAATTGAAGAAACATAAAAATTAAACATAAATGGTACAGCAATCATAGAAAAGTAAATTATACGGAAACATAAACTCAAATATAATTTAAACTTAACAAACTAATGTTTAATAATAATAAAATGTAACACAAGAAGTTGTAGTCAAATAATAAAATAATAAATAAATAATAAATAATAAAATAAAATAAAATTTTTGAATTGATATTTAAAACTCTGTATAAAATATTAAAATTTTTTTCGAACATTCGAGAAAAAACACAAAATGAGACATAGTAACACAAGTTGTAACAATAATAAGCGCTAATTTTGAATAGTATGAATTTGAGAATTTTGTTGCATTTTTTGGTATGTGTTGCCATCTATTGTAAATTTAAAATATGTTGGGTGAAACTTGATTTTGACAGAATTATTTAATTGATTATGATAAACAACAACATAACCTATAGAATTTTATTAAGTGATCAACTATTTTATTTTTTGTTTTATGTATTTTTGTATCAAAAAATCATAAGTCACACTTAAATTTTGCGTATCTGCACGTTTGTTGATAGTTTTTTTATTGTTCGATTTAATGTAGATTGTTTCTAGTATCGATCTTTTTAGATTATTTTTTTCAGTATGTAAAATACTGCTGTTTTCATAATCAACATTATGTTTTGTATTTTTAACATGGATGGATAATGCAGTTGAGCCAGGTTTCAATCTGTTGTCCGATTTATGTTGTGTCAGTCTGTCTTTCAATAATCTGCCTTTTACAATATAATATCGTCTAGTCGTGAAATTTTCAATTTACATATATATATATATATATATATATATATATATATATATAATTATTTAGAAATAACAAAAATATATCAGATGTTTTGCTATAGTTTTATGTAAATAATGTAAATAATTGAAACGTTTTCTGCAATTACTCCACACATTAACCAAATTTTTACAAAAGAATTTTTTAGTGCCCACATAAATTATATAATTTTACCAAAATACAGTGTTGCCAACTTTCCAAGAAACAAATTACTAAAATTTGAAAAAAATTATAATGGCTACATTATTTGTCAGTAGTTAATCAAATGTTCATAAAAGATTCTCTTAGTGCACATATAAATTATATAATTTTACTAAAATTTAGTGTTGCCAACTTTCGGAGAAAAAAATAGTAAAATTTAAAAAAAAATATTATGGCTATATTATTCATCCGTGATTAATCAATTTTTCCCCAAAAAATCTCTTAGTGTCCACATAAATTACACCTCTTTACTAAAATACAATGTTGCCAACTTTTCGAGAAAAAATTACTCAATTTTTAAAAAATCATTTATCCTTAATTAGAATTAATTAGTAAATAGTAAAAAATGAAAATAGAAATTTGTAAATAAGTAGCAATTTTTCAGTCTAATATTTTCAATTGTCCAATTGTTCGTTGTAGAGTAAAAGAATGGAAGCATAACGAAGTGATGCAATCAAAAAGTAGGAAAGAAAATGTTAGTAAGAAGATAATCATTGAAAGTAGTATTGGCAGTGGTAGGGATAGTGGTAGTGGTTAGAGGGCATCGTACACCATTTTCAGCGTTTTCAGAATTATCGAACAAAAGTAATAAAAGTTCCGCCACGTACTTAACTTAATTGCTGTCAATTCGCATTCCACTCTCACAGCATTTACTATGGGACAGGACGACAGGACAGTTAGCAACAGCAACAGCAACAGCAACAGCAACAACAACTACGAGCGAGCCTATATTCAGTGTTATGGTTTATATATATATATATATATATATATATATATATATATATATATATATATATATATATATATGTACACTTTTCATTTAAAGCGTTAGATGGATATTTATTTACAAATTGGGGCATGGGCACACGCAATAACGCTGTGTTGGTAAAGCACTTTCGTCAACGAAACTCACTACCTCAACCTCAACCTCAACCTCACCTGTTTGCTGTTTCTCTCAACCTCAACAAAAAGTAATGGTGACTGTCTACTTTTACTCCCAGCAGCTACCATCTACTCCTACCTACCCAGGCTACCCGACAACCCAGCTAGGCAAAAATGCCTAAATGTGCTTTTATGTGCTTGTGCTTTCGTACAGCACACCACCCCCACCCTCCTACCACCCGTCCACCCCATTCCCTCTCTATACATAAAAACACACCAAATTTCGCTAGTAATATCCATTTGGAAAGACCACAAAATTCACATTTCAATTGCAACAAAAAATATACTACTCCACGCAACAAAATCACTCATAAAAAAACTAATTCCCAAAAATGTTTCTTTCTTTCTCATCTCATCTAACCTCTTTTCGTTTTCTTTTTGTCTGTTCGTTTCTTTTTTCTCTTATTCTCTATTTTCTTAAAAAAAAAATATTCTTCCCAAATAAGCAAAAAAAAAACCGACGTTATTGCCACCTTCTTTTCATATATTTTACTTACTTATTGTTTTTAATAAATTATTATATTAAAAATATATTTAAATTCCACTCAAATTTTACTGAATATTATATAAAGTTTTTCTTCAAGCGTATCATAATAATAATATTACGTTACCATATCGCCTATGTAGTAAAATAAGGACATTATTATACAGCAGTTAATTACTATATACACCAATGGTGGCAGCACCAAACATAACTACAACGTAAAGTGTATTTTATCTGATATCTTCAGCTGCCATATTGAAAAACTATTATGTCAAGTTAAGTTAATTGACAATTGCGTTGTTTATTTTTGCTTGAATTTGAATTTGATTATTAAAATAATGTAAAGCAGAAATTGTATATTCAACCAAAGAAAGATTAATGCCCAGAAATCACTTAACAAATATAAATAGGAGTAATATATACCTATACATACTACAACTGCAACTGTTAGTAAGGATAAGATTACTTGGCATGTATTTTTATTTATTTATAGTTTAGTTTCGTTTAGAATGCCTGAAGCAAAATCGTATATGTCACTTGGAATATGAAGCTCTTTTTGTGTTTCGCTCAAATTTCTAGATTCAAACCCAATAATCATCGCTTTCTACTCCTCGTAACATAATATACTATTAGTTCTTATCGTTATAACAACAGTATTTTAAATATCATAAAACGGTTGCACAGTTTTTAATTTTTTTAAAATTAAAATATACATTAATGTAATTTTTATCTTATTTATTTATAATTTATAAAAATAATGGTAGTATATTTCATATATATATATATATATATATATATATATATATATACATATTTAAGCAAGTAAATCACGCCATAAGGCTAAATAGTTTAGTTTATATTGAATAAATAACATTAATTAATTGAAAATTAAATTAAAAATTTGTCAACCTGTATCGTCTGGGAATCGAACCCAGGACCACTATATATATATATATATATATATATATATATATATACTGTTGATGTACTACTTCACTCCGATTTCGATGAAACTTCATCAAAACATTCCTCTAAAAATAACAATAACGGGAAAAATAAATAATTGGCGGTCAGACTCGATTGACCGTCAATTATTTTTATTTTTCGCGTTTTTAAAAATTTACATTTACAAATTAAATTTTATTTTATTATTACTTGTTATATTACTTTAATTTTTTTATATTATATTATTAAGAAATACAAAACTTTATGAAATTTAAAAAGAAAAAACTATTTATTTTATTTTATTTACGTTTGCCTGACAAATGTGAAACTACTTATAAAAGTTAAAAAAAAAATTCATTCTGTATGGATCGAGTAGAATGGTTTTTATCCGAATAATAACGCAATAAATTTGTTTCAACCTATTATCAAATTAGTTTGGAAAATGTTAAAAATTGTCCAAAATATGCACAGCGTGGAATTAGCATATAATTTACCACACTACCCATGCATCGTACAGTTCTAAGAGTTTCATAGTTAGTAGGAACAAACCTAATACTATTTATAAATTTAATTTTGTGACATTGGGTATAGTAGATAAAAGGCTTATTTTCGTAATAGATATATTTTTTAGATTTTTTGTTTCACAATTGAACATTATTATACAGTGTCCGCCAAAAAATAGCTGTATCATATTTGAAAAATTTATATTATTTGTTATTCGAAAATTATTATCACAGGATTTTCTGGGACTTGTATAAAAACTAAAATTGTTCTGATTATTGAAAGTACCGATATCACTTCTAGTACATGCCAAATTAAACAATATTGAGATAATAATCAGATTAACTTAAAATATTTGTAAAGATAAAAAAAATTATTATTTGAAAAACGTTTTAGAATATCATTTTAGGATTATTATTATTATACAATAATTTTGTTACCATGGCCGACTCAAATTATTATTATTATTATTTAAATACGTGTAGCTAAACAAAAATGTTTCAAATTTTTAGCACTAATACTCAAAAAATATCAATAAAGTTTGAATAATTATTTATGTATTGAATTTTCTTTCCATCTGATATGAATTTTGTAATAAACATGATATATTTAAGAAAATGTAGGTAACAACAAATTGGTAATATCTACAAAAAAATTAATAAATGTTTTATAAATTTTAAGTAATAATACATTTAAGCGAGTTATACTAGTATCAAATAATAATAAAATTATTAAAAACACAAACTTTTCAAATAAATTAAAAATTAGTATTAATTACATTAAAAAATAATTGTTTCATACTTTTAACTCAAAATTTGTATAGGGTTCTAAAACTAAGTACAAATAACTTTTTTCAAATTTTTTACAAATAAATTAAGTTAACCTGATTTTTTTTTAATAATTGCTTTATTTGGCTTATACCGGAAGTAATATCAATACTTCATCAATACATTTTATTTTAAACAAGTACCAAAATGTTACGTGATAATAATTTTCTAAAAACAAATAATTATTTTTTTTTCATATGATGTAGACTTTTTAAATTAAAAAATACATATATAAAAGAGTAGCAGAGTAGCAAAAAGTAATAGAATACAAATAAAATAAAATAGAAAGAAAAATATCAATGTCCAATGTGCGGTTTTGTCGTATTTCTGTTCGTGGTGCGTAAAAAACGAGCTAAAATATATGCAACCCTTTTTGTGTATACAGAAGAAATATACAACACAAGTAACACAGAAAACATATGTGATAGTTCAGCGCAGAAAAAAGACTTTCGTGTTATGTTTGGTCGCGTTTCGTGTTATGTAAGTTTAGCCGGTCCAAAGATGAAACAAATAAACTCATTGACAGAAATAGTTTCAACTTCAAACAATGCGCTAATTAAAGATTTCTTTATACTTCTCGCGTTTCAAACTGAAAGTCTTGTGTAACGATAACAACGAACCGACAAGAACCAACGAGCCGACACGCCGCTGTGAATATTCAAAGGAAAAGGTGTTGAATTCTCTGTTCATTTCACTGTTCTATATTGGGATGATGATAACGAGCCCTTTATAATATAAATTAAAATGATTTATAAACATAACGCACGTTCTTTTACATTACACTCACGTCAAGAAGACTGATAAATATCAAAAACATTTTTTTCAAATTTGCATAATAAAATGTAAGTAAATTTTTTTCAAAATTGTATTAAAACAGAAACATATACAAATTCAAATCAATCATTCTAGATATAAAACATATTTGATTAAAATTTTATAAATGCATCTGTATTCTTTATCATCATTATCATCATCATCATTAATTTATTAATTTAATTAATTTTTGTTAATAAAGTAAGTATATTTTATACGAAAGTATTAAATTTTTTATTTTAAAATAAGGCGATTATTTATTAATAACAAAAATAATATTTATCACTTTATCTGATTTATCATTTTGTTCCGACATTATTTTTTTTTTTTTTTTAAAGAATATAGCGGATTGACTACTTTGGTCTTTACCGCTGACCGACATTATTATATAATGACTTATTTATTTTATTGTCCACAACATATTATAACTAGTACCTAATGTATAAATATTTTTGTAGCTTAAAGTCTAGTTTTAGTTTTACGCACAAGCACAAGAATTTTTACTCCAAATGTTTGGATTGGTCAAATTCTTGTGCGTATGTAAAACTAAATCTAAACCGGCAGTCTGAATGAAATTTAACGCTGCAAATAATAACAACAGAAAAAAAATATCAATAAAGTTTGGATAACTATGTATTGAATTTTCTTTCCATCTGATATGAATTTTGTATTAAACATGATATATTTAAGAAAATATAGGTAACAACAAATTGGTAATATCTACAATAAAATTAATAAATGTTTTATTAATTATAATTAGATTAGATTGCCTAATTGAATAATTATATTTTTCAAACAATTATCAATATTATTTTATATGATGCGGACTTTACATATGACACAATATATGTATATATGTATATATATATATATATATATATATATATATATATATATACCGGGTGTTCGTTCGTTAAGTTCGTATGGGCGTTTAACATGCAAATTCGATAATTTGCGATATACTTCTTTCTCGAGTTAAATTCGGAGAAATACTTAGAATACTTTTTGATAGACAATAAAAAGTTCTATAATTTGGTTTTAGTTTGCTAGCATGTGCCGTTTGGGCGCTAGAATTTTTTTTGGATTTGTTTGATTTTTATTTTTTTTCTCCAAAACTATGAGGTCTAGGAAAATAAGCATGATATGGAAAAATTTGGAATAATGAGTACGATAATTGAGTGAAGAAAAAGAAATTCTACGATGCATCGTTTAGTAGAAAAAAATTAAAAACTAAATTTTTGAAAATTTGACAAGGGTACCTTTGAGATTTTTTCAAAATAAGACTTTTTTTAAAATTTGCTCAAAAAAAATCTGAAAAAATTCAGTAAAATAAAGAAAAAAATTAGCTACATAATAGCTAAGTAACTTTTTTCTCTAACTCATACTGATTTTGCAGGAAAAATTATTGAAAATTCTAAAAAACATTTTAGAATTTTCATTATTATTTTTCCATATCATGCTTATTTTCCTACACCTCATATTTTTCGAGAAAAAAAAAAATAAAAACCAACAAATCGAAAAAAAATTCAAGCGCCCAAACGGCACATGCTAGCAAATTAAAACTAAAACCAAATTATAGAACTTTTTATTGTCTATCAAAAAGTATTCTAAGTATTTCTCCGAATTTAACTCTAGAAAGAAGTATATCGCAAATTATCGAATTTGCATGTTAAACGCCCATACGAACTTAACGAACGAACACCCGGTATATATATATATATATATATATATATATATATATATATATAAATTGTTCATGTGTAGTTTATTAAATAACATAACTTTAAAATTTATTTAATTTTATTTTGATTTTCATTTTAAAGTTAAAAATAGTTGACATGCAATTTTATATTTATTAAATATTAAAATCTTTGTAGTATGCTTCAATTAATTTTGCAGTGTTCGTTAAAAATAACTAATGTCGTATAAAATCGTCTTCCGGCTGTGCCTTGCGAGTCAGCCTCGCATCATGCGTAACTAATGACATACAATGTATCATTTACTCATTTTATAATTGAACAAATTAGAGAAATTAATTTAATTTTTTTAAGTTTTGTTAAAACAACCAACAAAGTTTAAAACTCAATGTAAAATACGAATAGACTGTAAAAAATATATCTTAAATTTATATAATTTTACATTGGTTTTAACAGTAAAAATAACTACATTTTGTAATTTTACTGTAATAATTTACGTAATATTACATTTTATATGAAAAATTACATTCACAAAACATGTAAAATTACATAAATTTTTTACAGTGTATGAGAATATAAGCTGAAATTTCAGTTTCTTGTTTGAACTACAAGGGCTACGTCACTTTGCTTATTTTTCTTATAAAATATTTTAATTTGTAGTTTCAATAAATGGCTTTACCTCAAAATATCCAAGTTTGTAATTTAGCCTAGTTTTCCGCTGAGCCCTTCAACTGCCGTTATACCCAATTTAATCAATCCGAAACGTTATTTTATTACACACACAAATTGTCGTAAAAATTGTTAATGATAAAGATATATTAAACGTGAGGAGATACTCTTATAACAAACATGTTTTCACTGAAAATATTTAAAAAATAAAATTGTTTTCTTATAACATAAATTCAATAAAGTTTCATAAATATAAAAAAAAAGTTTTAAAGTTATATTGATAGTGAACATTAATTCTAAATTACACTATGGACTTTATTCGTATTTATTAAATATTTGAAATCTCAGAAGACCTGTCAAGAAATAATTTAAAATATTTGCCGAATTACTCAGTAGCGTAAAATATTATTTTTACTGACACGTGCGTGTAAATGAAACACATTTATCGTTAACTTTATTTTTAAGAAAAACTAGCTTAATATTTTGTCAGAAAATAAGTTGAAATATAATTAGAAGTAGGTTAATATTTTTTCCAAGACACCTGTGAACAAAAATAAAAAGAATATAATTAAGATTTATGAAAGAAATAAAGTATTTTGCCAGTAAAATAATCTGCCAAACACAAGTTTTTTATTATATTTTTTTGTGAACAAGTTATCAAGTTTTTTATTATTGTTATTGATGTTATTTTTGGGTTACTTTTTATTATATAAAGAAAAACAAAACAATAATTTCGATTCACTAAAACAGATAGAAATTTTATGAAGTCATTGTATACTCCAGGTAAAGTTATTAAAATTTTATCAGCATGTTTTATATGCTACAGTAAAAACGCTTCTTATTTTAATATCTGTTAAATTTTTTATTTTTATGTAATTCAAAATGCTTCTAGAAGAAGTATTTTTCTAAAAATATTTTTATAAAATAATTTAAAAGAAAAATGTATTTAATAATTTAGTTCGTAATTCTTATATGTATATATTTTTTTAAATAAATGTAATAATTAACTTCCCAAAATTACATATTGGTATATATTTTTATTATTATAAGTAAACTATGTTTAATAAGACAATATGTTTTAAATATAAAATTAAATTAAATTGAAAGTTGACAATAAATATAAAATTATATGTTTGACCATTTTGGACAAAAATGTGTAAAAATTGAAAAAAATATTATCTTGAAAATTTGATAATAATTAAATAAATATTTATTTCAAATTAAACTTTAATATTTTCTTCAAAAAATAGCAATGCTGTACAAAATAAATTAAATAAATAGTTCTACTAAAATATTTTTGATAACATTGTTCAAAAACAAAATTATATGGATCAAAGAAATCTTAAAAAATAATAATTAAAAATACATAAATAACTTTGTCATAACAGAAAACAATTTTTTTTGTTTGATTTAGTCACGAAGAGAATTAGTCTTGAAATTCTTTAAAATTCATTAAAAGTTTAGTCTAAATAAATTAAAAAGAAAATATTATTCCGAAAATTGACAGAAAATTGAAAATTAGTTTATTATTACTATTTTAGAAAATCAATGAAATTTTAGTTTGTATTGCATTATTAGTTTAGTGACAATATATTATATTTTTTCCGATAATTGACATCGCAGTAAACATATAAATCATAATGTACGTATGTTTGCCTAGGTTTAAAATACAACTTTGAGTTAAAAAGTTGAAATTTGTCGACTTAAATTTGCATTAACTGATACTGCCAATATTTAAATACCGATAAATAGAAAGCTTTCAATACAATAAAAGCATTGAATTATTTGAAATTATTTCAAAAATCATGTTTAAATTAATATTTTTAGAGAATATGCTAAATTGCCGAAATATATGAAATAACTATTTAAATAAAAAAAAAGTAATATACCACGTTTAACAAGGACTGAAAAACGTGGGGCGCATGTAATAGATAATAGTAAGGAGTATAGGGAGTAGCTGTCGTTGCCCCACGTTTTTCTGTATGAGGTTATAAATTTATATGGAGCTAGGAGAAATTATTTTATACTTTTTAGTTAAAAACGTGGTATATTAATTTTTTTTATGTAAATAATTATTTTCTGCTATTTATGCCGCTATTCTGGTCATCACATTTAAATTTAAAGATCTTTAGCTTAAAGCAAACTTTAACTTAACGACTTAAAGAAATTTAAATAAAGCAATTCTGAACATGCATCTTTAAGCTTAGCAATTTAAAGAATTTTATTCCTAAGTTGGCAATGCTGTGCACATGCGCAGTATGTTATCTTTAACTGGAAAACTGTCAAAACGTCAAAACGTGTCCATTTGCATAATAGTAAATTGCTATTAACACTTTTAGGTGGAATGGATGGAATCGGATCGTTCAGATGCGGATATATATGGCTTCAATTTATTAATAATGTTAATTACTACTAATTTTTTCAAGCAAAAATCAATTAAAAATTTGTTGTTAGTTGTTTCGAATGTATTTAAATTGTCTCGTAATATTTTTCTTTCTATTCGTGTATTGTTCCTATAAAAATAATTTTATTTTATAAAGCCTACATTTAACGAAAAATATATTATTCCATTACTTACCTTTCAAAATAATCTAAATGTAAAAAAACTGCAAACATTTCTATATTCATTTTTATGCAAATATTTTTCACACCAATATAAATTTCAACCTTTTCTGACAACTTCTTAATAAGTAAATCTAACCTCAAATTTAACTGTTAAAGCACCTTCCATATACATTTAAATTTAAAGGACTTTAAGCTGAAGATTTAAGCTAAAGTTGTGACTAGAATTGAAATTTACTTAAAGTTCTTTAAATTTAAAGATTTAAGCTAAATTTCATGACCAGAATAGGGGCATTAGTCTTGTTTAATTTTAACTTTAACCTAATTAATTAATTTAATTAATTATAATTATATAATTATAATTAAGTTAATTAATTAACTTTAATTTAATATTTCTAATATTATTAATTAATTAATTATTTAGTATTGCATTGTAATCCAGTTCTGAGCTATGTTTAAAGTTTCAAGTCTCTAGCTAATCGGAAACTTAGTATTAAATCGATTGTAAAATTTGTACCGGACAGACAAACAAACAGACAGGAAAAAAGGCGAGTTAATAAAAACTTGTTAAAATTGTAATTAAAATGCAATAAATTTAGGTAAATTTTTTATTTTTAACAATAAGAACCAATCATCACAGATTGTCATATATAAATGTGAAAAACTATTAAATTCTTATCGAATTACATAATTTAAATTTTACATTTCATTTTTCTGCTATTAAAATTTTTTAGTTACGGAAAATTTATACTGTATATTAAAATAAAACGGTTTTAAGTTTTAGTTCTGTATTAATATTTATTAATAATCGACGTCTCGATACACTCAATGCATATCTTCATCTCTTTAAAAATTGACTTCAATTGTCGGTGTTTATTTATACAAAAATTGTTAGGAATTAGGATTTGTTAGAGTGAACGTTAGAGCAACGTTATCGATTACATATATTTCGTCACTTAGTCGATAGATAGCGTAGTGGACCTTTCATTTCTTAGATTAACCAAGTTGGCGAATTTAAAAGTTTCCAAACAATGTAGGATCGTCTTTCGGGATCATTAAATTGCAAATCTTCGCCAACTTTGCATCGGACGCCGATAACTTTTTACGTATTAATGACAAGTTTGTAAATGATATCAGTGTAAAACGCTTCGCGATCATTTGAAACACTTTTTTTGTTTTATCTTTTATATTATATCTTATACAAAACTGCAAATTTTTAACTTGTTTCTGACTTTTAAAATGTTTTTTTTTTGTTTTTCTTTCAAACAACTTGTGTTCAAAATTTATTAAATATATTAAAATATTCTTATAAATATTACAGTTATATTTATTATAAATTTATACAATTTTCTGGGCTGGTATGAGGTTATCGATCTATCCTCGTTGCAGACGATTCGCCATACATCATAGATGGCATTTTTAATACTTGGTGACTGAATCACCAAGGACTGAGGATGCCATTTATGATGTATGGCGAAACGTATTTGATATATTTATAAGCAAAAACAATTGGTTTATTTAAATTTTTCTTTTTTTTTCATAAAATGCAGACATTATTAGTCTCTCTCGCTCTCACACACACACACACACCCATATATATATATATATATATATATATATATATATATATATTGGATGTTGCAGATAAAGTATAAAAATTACATGTCAAAAGACAAAGAAAAAACTCAGAGAAAGTAAGGAAACAAATCAATACATTTACTGCTGTTAAAAAAGAAAAAACCTATCAAAACTTCTTGAGAAAAAGTACTGATATTAGATATGCGTAAAATTGTACTTTATGAGATTTGCGAAATTCGTTTTTGTCTAGCGCGGGAGAGAGGAAACGAGGCATGGCATGGCAAGGCAAGGCAATGCATGAGGCATACGGAACATGAGAGGATTGGGGGACACAGGGGACACGGGATACGAGGGAATATATGAAACTTTTCGACGCTTTTTCGCCAAATGCTGCCGAGAGATAAATTAACAGTGTTGTAGACATTCGTAGCGTGCCAGCGTGCCAACATTTCACGCGCTCAAAGACTCACGAGTCAACCCTATGTGATAGATTCTAATAATTTGTACAGATTATTTTTTAGGATAAACGCACTACAAAAGATATTATTTACGTTCAAACTTTTTTTATTTTACCCGTTTTATCATAAGATATTTCTCGCGAGTACTGAATAAATATTACTCTAGTTTTGCTTGTACACTATAGGTACTAACAACTTTTGTTCAAAACAAAATTGCATTAAATTTGTATATTATTATTTTTCTTTTATTTCTTAACAATTTATAAATTTTCAAAATATGTACATAATGTATAATTTATTTGAAATTTTTAAATAATGTAATTTATTTAATTAGGCAAATGTTTTGAATCTGAAAATTTCTAAAATTAAAATTAATGTATAATTATAATATTTTGAAGAATTTTTTCTATTTGTGTTATACAAATAATTCTATAATTCTTTTTATTTCTTTATAAATTGATAGTATTGAAACGTTGTTTAATTTTGGTATTTAAATTTGTTTTTATGTAGGACCCAGAAAGAACATAATTTAGCTTTGAGTCATAATATCTTTTCAAAAATCTGTTTTGGCATAACAGAACCGATCATCACCACAAAATAATTTTTAACAGAAAAATTATTACTGAAAAATAACATAACATATCATATTACGTTTACAATTTATAATTTACCGTCACTATGGAAACGTATATACGTATATGATTCAAATATTGCAGAAATTTGAAAAATTATAAATTTTTATTAAGCCGAAGTAAAATATTCGTAAATAGAAGTTGTTAGCTGTTGTATTACAACGTTTGTTAAATATTTTTTTGGAAATGTTTCCTTGTTACGAAATTTTGCTAAAAGTAACATCAGTAAACTACCATTTACTGTGGACAGATTTATACTAAAAGTTGATCAGTTTGAGATATTTACATTTATCATATGTCCACAGACAGACAAAGATATAGACAGATCGACACACGACAAACAGATATAATAACATCACGCTAAAAAGCCTAACTTGTGCTTATCTGTAAAAATCTTGTTAAAGTCCGAAGTGGAATGATTACAATACCTTCCTGACTATATATGACGGTCGCTAAAGCAAATTATATGTAAATCTCACAGCGAGATACAACCAAAATATAGTAACTACAAAATCTTTTTTTTTTTTAATTAATAAACTGATTATGTGTGTATTAAATGAACAGAGACATTAATTCATAATCATTAGAACTTGTCTTCAGATTGTTGAAAATTATAGATACAAAGTTAAAATACATGTAAATAATATTATAGTCTTATGTAACAGTCATGGATATTTGATATTTAACCCTAGAATGGTAACGCTAAATATTAGTACATGACTGGTAACGTGGCGTCATATATGACGCCATTCAAAATAATATAATTAGACACATATAAATTACTTTCTGAAGCAAAAATTGTATTTAAACAAATTAGAACACACATTTTTACATTATCATTAACACATTGTGTACAGATAGGTTGTCTAAGTTATGTAAATCA
Source organism: Clivina fossor (assembly GCA_963966155.1). Taxonomy (NCBI): domain Eukaryota; kingdom Metazoa; phylum Arthropoda; class Insecta; order Coleoptera; family Carabidae; genus Clivina; species Clivina fossor. The sequence goes on from OZ014550.1 coordinate 80,133,676, forward strand.
CATCTTTTTCAGCAGAGAACCCGTCATCACACGCAGTTATAAGGTAGTGGCGTCGTATATGACGCCACGTTACCATTCTAGGGTTAAGAATTTAGGAAGTTAGTACGTTGACATATCGAGACTGTCGAGTGCATCGAACTTTGTCATTTTGTCAGCATATTTAGTCGTCGTTCAAAGTTCGATTGCATTCGATTTTTGTTTAAGCTGCATTTTTATGAATCTACTTTAGCCGAAAATTAAATAAGTTTAATTTAGTTACGGATAGATATCCAAGAGAAGCACATTAAACAATTTAGTTACGGATAGATATCCAAGAGAAGCACATTAAACAATTTAGTTACGGATAGATAGCCAAGAGAAGAACATCAAATTATTTAAGTTACGGATAGATATCCAAGAGAAGAACATCAAATTATTTAAGTTACAAATAGACATCCAAGAGTAGAACATTAAATTGTAAGATACAAATACTGTCCATATATTGTTATAATTTTTAGTAATTTTGTAAAATCATTTGTTAATTAATTTTATTTATTATTTAATAAAATTACATTTTCAAATTGTTCTCGTTTAATTTTTTTTAAAAACTTCAAGAAATCAACCACGTATGTGCAATCTATATTTCCGCTCGGCCTGGCCGAAATCGTTTTAGTAAAACTATATAGGTTGTTACACTTAAAAAAAAAATATCCGAACCAATAATTAAGATTATATTTAAATTTAAACTTAACAGAGACAGCAGTAGATATCTCAGGAGACAAAATAATTTTAATATTCTTTCCTATCCGAACAAATATAATTTGAACCAATTCTTTTTTAATTCGCAATATTTGCATATATATTGCTTATTGATCTTGTAACGATACGCTCAATGTATATATTATTAAATAGACAAACCCCTTTATATAGTTTTCTAGAATAATGACTTTATTTCAAATCTCATATTCTCTATGTCATATTGCGGAAATAAAAATTGTTGACAAATAATATCGTGCAGTCACGCAAAAACGTACAGATAATTTTAATTATTTGATAAAATAGAGTTATGTTAAATTTAAAAGTTTCTCAAGTTAATTATATTGTGCAGCACAAAAGTAATTATCTACTAATTTACTTTTTGTTATTAAACAAAAATACAGTCAAGCTGTAATGACAGCAATTCAAACTAAATATCCAACTATACTACGCATTAAAAATGGAAAAATAGTTTAATTTTATATGATATTTTGTTGGAATACAAAGTTTAATTAATTTTATTAATATACACTGTTTGTTTGATTCACACAAAAATCAAAGTACTCATTTGCAAAACTAACAAGAATAAAACTCGACCTACGAAATCTAGTAAATAAACAAATACCTAAAATTGATTTGTCTCTTTTTCAATATGATTATTTAGCATAAAATGTGTTATAAATGTAATTAAAAATATAGATAGTATTTTATTATTCGAATGCTTAATCTTTGTTAATACAATGTCATACTCAGTAGCGTACGTAGTTATTTGGTGCCTGTGGCATTTTTTTTGCATTTTCTTTTTTTACTGTTTGCCACATGAGTAATTTTTTTACAACTGATTAAAAAATGAAAACAAGTAACTTACGGTACAATCATAATAAAAATTATAGAAAAAACTTGTTCTTCTAAAAACGAACAAATTTTGGTATTCTTTTTGCGAATTTTGCTTTTTTTCCTCTAGTTTGCAAACTTGCCATTTTATTTTATCCTAAATATTAAAAAATTATAAAATTAGAAATATTATTATCATTATTATAAAATTATATTATTTACATACGGTCACCCGTTTTATATTTACGCTTCTTTATTTATTTCTCCTTTTATTTACCGTGCTCTTTGATAGAATTAGTTACCGTTGATTGGAGACAACTAGTTATAAACCAGTTGCAAACTCGAGTTACTAACTAGTTGATTCGTGTGTACAGTAATGCCTTATCCAGTTAGGCTCAGTATTTCCAAATGTTTTAATAAATTTATTTTTGAAATAATTTATTTATTTTTTACTTATTTATTATTTTTATTTATTATTTACTTTATTTTTATTTATTTTTTACTTATCTGAGACATTAATAAAAAATTTAAATACTGACTCTTTAACTGTGGAATGTATCCTGATTCCCTATGTTACAGTTATTTTAATTAATTGTGAACAAATATAAGTGTAAATTATATTATATAATTAAAGTGGTGGTGCAACCGATTGTCCTAACGTACGACATTATTTTTCCTAAATTGTTGTTATTTGTGGCCAATGTGGTTATTCTGCAGTTCAAAAGAACACCCGTACTTTTATTTTTATTTATATTTAAAAAATTATGTCAACCTACCAACAATTAACCGGTTGAATAATAAACTACCGGAAACTATTATATACATAGCATAAAAATGTAATTTTAAATATAGTTTAAAAGCGGTATTAAAAAAAAAATATATTTTAGCCTCACGACCACGAATAACTAACAACACAGAAATATTGTCGCGAGATTCCCAGAGGATGAAAATATGAATTAATACAAAATTATATTAAATCAAATTTTACTAACTAACTTGTCAAATATTCTATAGCATTACGTTATTTATGATTTAATCAAATATTACAATATTAAACGGTCCAGCTAGTCGTTTACGTCTTGCTCTTATTCAACTTATGCAAACCATATTCAATTTGGTTATTATTTCTATCAATTTTCAATTACAATCTGTAATTAACAATAACAAGTAAATAGACACAATTAAATTGTTTTATTAGTTGTGGTGTCTAGATTTCAGTTGTTTGCAATTTTCCAACTATTGTATTTACATAATTATTTTAATTGATTTACCAACTTCATCGAACTGTACGAGTATGTTGAAACTGATTGCATATGAATATTATTTTATATTTACGTACGTAAAATTTAATAATTTTTTATTTAGATTTTCGTTAATTTTATTTTTTTAAATTTTAAAGCTTAAATTGACTTTTAAACATATTGTACACAATACAATATTCTTGCAGATGAAACTCTTCGGCATTGAAATTAATTTATTTCAAAACAATCTATTATTTAATATACATATAATTTATATTATACTTAGCTGTTACTTTAAAAAGAATCATATATAAAATTATATAAAGCCAGTTACATAAATTGTGCTTTCTTCCAAGTACCATATTAATTGATCAGTTGACAAGTTAGACAAATTGTTAACTTTATTTGATGAATGTTTTATGAAACCGGTTAGTACTTTTTATAATTGATATTAAAGACAATTTGACATATATATGCTAAACTCACAACCTAATTTTATTCTCTCTTCACCAATAAGATTTTTACAGCTTACTTCTGTATGCAAGAGATAGAAGTAAATAACAAAAAGTATATTTAGATTCAGAAATTAGGGGAGATTGGGGAAATTACGACTATTTAAGAATAAACTCTTGTAATTTTTCAAAAAAAAAATTATTATTTTTAAATAGTATTTAAACATTAAAAATTTAAAAGCATATGTATAAAAATATATTGTATAGGTACACACCATTAAAGTTAAAATCTGAAATTTAGTATTTAGTAATTACCTCATATGTCGGGATATTTTGTTGTTGCAAAAATATTTATTTATTTTTGCTTTTACAATTCAGTTCATACATAAATTTGAAAAAGTATAGTTTGATGTAAATTTTTGTGTGATTGTTTGAAATTTACTACGACAAAAATTGTAAAAATAATATTTTGTATTATCGACATCGGTTACAATTTCTATGGGTTCACAATTTACATGATTTACATCAGTACTATTTGTAGGCAACGGCCGTCGTTATTACCCCAATCCGCAATAGACATACTGTTTTAAGGTTGTATTTTGAACACATAAAATTAAAGCAATTTTGATATTAACTTTAGTAATAGATCTTATACAATATTTAGACATAAAAATGTATACTGAATTGATAATAGTTTTGATGTTATGTAATAATATTATACATAGCAAAATTAGAAGAGATAAAGATATTTAATTTCGGACAAAAATACCAATTGACAGTAGAGAAATTTAAATTATATTAAAAACATATTAAATTTTATTTAATAATACTAGATAAATTATATATATATATATATATATTATATGTGGAAATGGATATGATCGCTATTACCCACTAATAGTAATTAGCCCAATCTCCTTCATATCAACTTATTTTAGATTCTAAGAATAAGTTATTACTTGGGACTGAAATCTTTTAATTATTTTTAATTTACGTAAATATTCTATTCAATGGATTAAATAATGTAAATTCTAGAAAACAAGTTTGTTTTATAACTTATTTTCCAATAATTTTAAATTTAAAGTTTTATTTTTAAATTAATAATTAATAAGAATAACCACTACCGCTATATTTAGTTAAACTAAAATTGAGTAATTTCACAAGTAATTGAAAAATGTGTTTTGCGTATTCGATTAAAATGACAAAACTTTCCAAATAAACTAAAATGATTACAAAAAAAGTAGAAAACTTATTTTCCTGGTGGTAATATTTTTGCGTAAACTTGTAAGGCTGTTTGGGAGCAAAGATTCATCGCTATTTGCTTCCTGGAGGAAAAAAGTACATCAGATGATATTTCCTTCATTTTTGTTGTTTACATTTGTTGAGGTTTTTTGTTGAGTTTGAAGCATCAAGCATCAAGCAGGCGCAAAGAAAATTTGATGATGATATCAGTTGACGCATTTGTGCGTCGCGTAGCATCGCGTCGCGTCGCGTCAGTATTTTGAATACGAAACGAAATAACATAACGTACGAATACAATCTGTTTTTGTGGTCGGCTAGAGTACTCTCATCTTTCTGTGTTCATTACCATTCATCATATACACAGCGTGTTTAACAAGTTCCTGGACTGATCTAAACTCAAATGTAAATATTTGAAATACAAAAGGAGAGATGTTTTTGACATAAGAGTAACATAAAAATATCTGAAAATAATAAAAAAAAACATATTTGACTTTTCTTTAAGTGGAACAACTCAAAAATTAGATTTTTGAGTAATTTGCATAAATGAAATTTGATCATATATGTCAATATTATCAGATTAGTTAAAGAAATTCTGTCAAGTTAAAAATTTCAAATTTTATTAAGTTTTACAAAACATGGCTGAATAACTTTTTCTATTTATTGAAAAAAGTAATATTTTACTTTTGAAACTAGACCGCGATATGTATTAGGTGTCATTATATTATAATTGAGAACGCTAAGCAAATATCGATTCATAATATATTATATATATATATATATATATATATATATATATATATATATATATATATATTAATGTTTGAGTATATACAATGTGCCTACCTTAGCTTATACATTGATGTATGGTAGTGAACGGTGGGTTTGGCTTCAAAAGCATGAAAGACAAATGACTGCTGGGGAAATGAAATTTTTACGTCGCGTATGTCGTGTAATTATTAGAAGAAATTGAGTACGAAATAAATTAGTATATGATGAGTGTGGAAAAAAAATATTGATGTTAGTCAATTAAGATGGTTCGGTCACCTTGAGCGAATGTCTAATGACCGTTTGCTTAAAACAATATATATGTTAATAATTTTGAAGGTATACGTTTGCGTTGACGTCCAATGAGTAGATGGAGAGTGGTTTGGGTGAGTAAAAGTTTTTAACTAATAGTAATAAAAGAACACGTATGAGAGGTATTATAAATGTGGATGAATCTACTTGTGGATAAAGTTGCTTGTCTGGATAGGAATCTTTAGAAGAAACTAATTTCGGTATAGCGAAAATAGTTTGTGCCACATCCTATTGAGTACATGGCATGATTGTGTATGCATGTACCTATATATTTTATAGCAAAAAATACTCAAAAAACTTGTTGCTTTATTTTAAATTAGAACGCAATTCCAATTTATTTGTTTATTGAGTTTTTGTAATAATTAAATTAAAACTTATCTTTTAATTAAAAGTAAATTGTTACTCCAACCGACATAATAACGTAGTTAAATGTGTGCTTGTGCTTGTCGTTAGATAGAGTTCCTACTAATACATTTTTTTAAACTAAGTTTTCAAAATTATTTTTTATACTATAACAATTACATGCAAATTTAATGTTTATTATTTCATTTTTTACTTTTATGATATGATAATAGTTCAGTTTCATTAAGCTCAAAAAACTTATTATTAATTGGACTTCTTATTTCATTAAAAAAATATTATTGTTTATAATTTAGTCATTTAATATTTTATTGTTCAATTTTACAATTCAATACTAAATTATCTAAAATTGAAATAATATTATAAATTTCACTGAGTACCTTATCCTTATCCTTATCTTTTCAAAATGAAAAATAGGTCAGTGCCGTTTTTTTAACTCTACAAAAGCAAATTTAAGTTGTACATAAATCTTTGTTAATTTTTACCTCATTTATCGATTGGGCTAGTCAGATTTTTTCAAATACTATAACATTTTAAATTGAAATATTTTTTAAAAAATCAGGTTTTTGCAAAACATGATTGAAACAAACAGTCTATACAAGTTTTAAGAAGTTCTTTAAATAAGTATTAGAACTGTTACAACGGTGGCCCTATACACCTAAATCGGTTATTATAAAAACCAATATCAATACATCGATGCTGATTGTGCATGAAAATCGTTGTATTACTGTAAAATAATTTGTACCTACTTTGCAAGTATCTACAGGCTTGGAGTAATAGCATTTGGAATAACCATCTGTACATAACTTGTGTTTGCGCTTGCTGAATATCTCGTTTATTGACAACAGAAATTAGTACACGTAGCATGTTGTATGGCTTTGTTTCAGCAGTTTAATTATCAACGTCTACAAGTCATAACTACATAATTATGACTATTTTAGTCGCAAAAACATTTAATGTTACCTTGATTTTACAATGGAGACGAGAAATAAATATCTTTTATTAATGTGTATCTTGTAGATGTTGAAATATGTTTACGTTGTTAGAATTTAGTGAATTTGCAAAAAAAGACATTGATTTCAATTTTTTAAAATTAAAAACGAATTCAAGATGTTTTAAATTATTAACTTTATAATGCTAAATTAGTATACTATAATGGCCACGTAGTATATTAATATAAAAAATTTGGATATTAATATTACTGACTCAATTAATTTAATTTAAAATATATAAAAAAATTGAAATTTTTTTATGCACACATATTGGCGTTTAACTAGCTACAATGTTAGGTAAATTTTAAATTTTTTTTTGTACGGTACAACTATGCAGCAAGCGAATTTAAATCCTGGGCCAGAATGGGTACGCGCAATATCATGCACATACCTTAAACCGTACTAGTCGGCAGTTTTCAAAAAAGCTAATATTAATTATTTAATTTTTTCAGTTAATCTAATTAATATAATCTGTAATCCAAGATAGTAAATTTATCGTAAAACTTTTTAGCTTTGTTCGCGCAAGAATCCCTGACAATACAAAACTGTCAGGAGCATGCGCAGTTTAATATTTGCGTTTGAACAATTCAGTTTGAGATTGTTTTGAAATTCTGGCAATTGGCTGTTCAAACAAAAAATCTGACTAGTTTTTTACAGTTTGCAAATTATCAGATCAATTCGTGGATTTCCTCTGAATTGAAATCAGCAAATACGTATTCGTATACTTTACAGTTAAGGTTAACAATTTCTTATATGTTTATTTGTATTAGAATTATTTTATGAGTGCTATTATTTTTAAAATTAAAAATTTAATGGTAATGAATTATTTACATTAATAATAAAATTAATTACTTACTTTTTATTGTAAATAAATTGCAAAACTTTAATTAATATTTGTATGTTAATTATAATAAAACTTAAACTTATTTTTTTAATTTTCTGCAAATTTCGGCGAAATCAAACTTTTTGCTCTTAATTAAACTTGACAGTTTTGTACGCTTGAGACATAATACGTGACAGTAGTGACATCTGTTATTTCTGATTACAAATAATGTGTTCAAGTATGTAAAATCTCAAATTAGTTTGAAACTAGTCACAATTCATCGCATGTGCATATTGCAATACAAAACTAGTAACAAATTTGCTGCTCAAAGAAAGCTTTTATAAACTCTTAAAGCTGATATTTTAAACGATTTCAAAACAGACCATTATAATTCAAGGATAATTTTATATAAACTTGCTTATAATTGCAAGTTCGGGAACTTATTAGCCATAGCATGTATTTGCGCACATTTGGAAAACATTTCAATGAGCAAATTATTTTGACAACTGAACTGTGATGATCATAACAGAGTACAACGAGGCATGGTGAGGTGAGGCGAAACGGCTGAGTTTAGTTGCGCAGTTCCCACTACCCTTTCAATAAATGAACATTGCTGTATTGGATAGCAATGACAATAGCAATAGCAAGAGCAATAGCAATAGCAACAGCAACAGTAACGGAAATGCCAATTCGCGCGTACACCACTTACATACTCACAACACAACAGACTATATATGTAGAACGAACCAAACTGAACTAAACAGAACCGGACACAATAGACCGAATATACAAACAACGCAACGATGAGTGGATCACTAGATTAAAATGTTATCAAATCAAAACGTTTAAAAAACGAAACAAAGCTACTTCAATTTCGATGTACATTATCACTAAAACGGTTAAAATCAATTTTCTAATTAAATAACAATACATTTGATACGAGTATATACTCATTGATACTACAAATTTTTTCTCTATTTTAACGTTATGATTTATTAATTGTGGTAGTGATTTCGAACCAAACTACATATTAGCTAGTAATCTTAAACTTTAATTTTGATAAAACCTACAAAAACAGTTAAAATTAAAATCACGCATTTGTTTTGCATTCTCATAAGATAGTATCTGTAGGATGTCTAATAAATCAATAAATAGTTTTAAGTTGATATTACAAAATTAATAAACTATAGTATTACGGTAACTATCACAGAGAATGAAAGCTTATTATTTACTATTTGTGTTACAGATAGCAAAAATTGCCTCCAGTACTTAATGTAAAAAATCGAGCAAAATTGATGCAATGTAGGAAGTTGATGGAGAGCTGAAAATGGTAAATCTGGAAAAAAGTTACTAATGTCCGGAAAATGTATGAAAGATGTTTTAAAATGTCCATCCGTCATGCATCCATACAAAACAGACTGACACGCTATATCAGTTTTAGCTGAACTTGAATTTCCATACTGCGTACCTTGCATCAATTTTTGCTCGCTGTTTTATGATAAGCACTAAAGGCAATTTGTATTACCTTTAACATATATGGCAATAAAGAATAAGCTTTGATAATTTATTATGTAATACTGACTTAAAATAGTTTTCGACTTATCAGATTACTGTAATTAAGTTCAGAACCTCTAGCACTAGAACGTATAGCTAAAGCGGATAAAAATAGATGGACTTTTAAAAAATATAATTTAAAAATGTAAAAAAAAATTGTAGGTGTATAAACTATAAACTAATAAATAAAACACTAGTGGTTGTACTCATTTAGATTATAGCATATATTAAAATTTTAACTTTGTAAAATGAAGTAAATTTTTATAAATTATGTGCTGATAACACTATTCTAAACAAAATAATATTCAATATGTGAATACAATATTAGATTGAAGAAAGATAATACTATTTGAAATATGATGTAGAGTTGTTAATAAAACATATATGAAGACTATTTACCACTTTCCTCTCTCTCTACAACTATACAGTGGGTTTAAAATTAATTAATTAAAAAAAAAAACGCCGAGTTATATCAGTTTTTGATCGAATGAGGAATTTTAAAATGATGGTAATAATGTATTGCTCCCACAACTACCAACATTAAATTACTTCAAATTATTTTTGCTTACTATAACTTTTGTAAAATTTAACCAATTTGCAAATTTCAAAAAGTACTGAATTTTAAACAAAATTAACTTATAAATGATATATAACAATTGTAGTATTGGTATTTAAGATATGAAATTGGTAGCGATGGGGATGAGGGAAGTAAATATATTATTTACTATGTAGTTATGTGTAAGGTTTATTCAAAAATGTACGTTTTTTTTTATTCTTGAGTTTTTGAGATATTTACGGTGGTAACACTTCAAATGAATATACTGTATATGCAATATTAACACGGGTCATATACGCTCAGTTTTAACTGCACAGGCCGGAATTACGCAATTATGTCGTAGCCTGGGTGTGAAAACCGGAGTGACGATGACGTCCAGTTCACAATGTCGGCCTGAGTATGGACTGAGTGAAATCTGTACGAAGCCAATAGGTTTTTTTAACTGCGTAGTTGAAACGAAGCGTGTTTGTGTGTGGCTGTTGCAGTTCTTTTGATATATGCATCAATCTACATGTAATACATACGGTGTACGTTTCGACTTCATAGGCTATCATCAGGCGATAAATATGTTACAAAATTTAGTTTTCTAATTATATATATATATATATATATATATATATATATAATTTATATAAATTACCTACAACATCGTACTAAATAGGTCTCAAAAATGGAGATGCAAACAAATCTGCATTTTTATTTATAAGAACTTTATTATCAACCAATGCCTTTTTGATTTCCATTGCTTCTAAGAAATTCATATTCAGACCTTTGTCGCAGATATGTAAAATTGCCATATTCTCTATAATACATTTATGGGCTAATTCTAAGTAATGTTCTGCAACGTTTGAATCTATTTTTCAAATCTTATTGATCTACAATGTTTGTTAAAAAGCGTCTGAAAATTTCTACCGGTTTGACCAATGTACTAGAGAGTTGAGCAATCTCCACATTTAATTTCGTATATATCGTATTCGTTAAAGATATTTTTATTTATTATTTGCTAATATGTTTTTGAGTTTGTTTTTGTTTTTATTATTTTAATATTGTTTTAACAAGTGCCGACAACTGTTTCCATTAAAGTTAATGACAAATCAAATATTAATAACAAAATACCTAATATTAAATTTGTTTATTTCAAATTTAAATAAATTAAAAGAATATGAAAAAATCTAATTAATTTTGACTAAAAATATTAGCTAAGTTTGCAGCTTAGGATGTTCTGAATGGTTTATATTACAAAAAACTGTGAATAGTTAAGTAAAGTTTTAACATTATCATCAAAAAATAAAAACATTTTATTTATTAAATATACAAGTATAACTAAAATAAATTTAAGAAAATGGAAATAACACAAACACAAAGGCTTTAAAATAAAAATATTTTTTATATTTAACATTATAAAATTCTAATAGACAAATTAAAATTTCTTATTCAGTAATTTTTAGTAAATGTCAAAAGTAATTCTGACAAAAATTACTTTTAAAAGTGAGAGAAGAATACGAGCCAAAGAATTTATAAAATTATTTTCAAATTAATCAAAAAATTTTAATCTTATAACAAATTATAGGAATGAGTATCTTATCTCTACATGTAAATAGTAATTAAAAAAATACTATAATTTATTACTTGCGACTTTTATTTTAAAATAATCTATGTATATTTCTGTAAATTTTATTGTGCCTTCAAAAAAAGATTAAAATACTTGTTAAAGCAGATTTTTTTACTGCCATAGACTGTTCTAAACTTAATTTTGGTTAGCCAAATAATGATTATTTTAAAATTGCTCTTACGTTTTCAATATTTCTAACGTATTTTTTATTATTTATTTGTAATATTTTACAAAAATCTGATATGTATAATACAGCGAAATATAGAGTATTATAAAAATTTTGAATTATATTTGCCTAATAACAAATTCATATTACCTTAAGTGTTTCTGTCGGATACATTTTTATGTATGCGCATATTTATATTTTAGCTCTATTTTTGACACAACGCAATTAACATGAAATTAGAAGCATTTACTAAAATGGAATATAATCGTCATACTGTTTTATGTAAAAATAATGTTTTTCACCATTTTTTTGTTATTATGTGTCATAACGTTTAATTAACTATTAAGTCAAAACAGAACAACACAATAAATTTATAACTACACGTGTAAATATATTTTTCAAATATAAACGCTGCTATTTATTTTAATGGAGTCATTTGATTTCTCATGTCTAAAAACGGATATCATTATCCGGTTTTTTATATTACGTTTTATGTAATATTACATTGTATTTACTAATAAATTTTATAAATTGTAGTGTTTATATATCAGATAAAAATTTGTTTAATTTATTACAGATCTGGCGTTTCGTCTATTAACCAGAAGCTATATGTTATTTTTTAATGTAGTTTTAGACAAATCAAAGACATTACACACATCCATGTACCAAGCCGGATTCAAACTCGGGCCAGCACGTTTAACGAGTGATATCAGGCTGAGGCCATGTAGATCGGCAATGTTGAAATTTAAGTTTTAATTAATAATTTTTAATCATTATATTATTTGTATTTCATAATTATACTTATTTATAATTTTATATTTCATAAAATAATTTTGCTTTTCTTAATGGTCATCTGCAATTAGACTACTTTGAAGTCTTAATCAAACTCAATTTAAAATTTTCAAATTCTAATTTACAAGATTATCTATATATTTTATTAGATATATAAAAACGATTGTTTTGTTTGTGATAATATCCAGATAAGGAATCTTAATTTGGATTTAGAAGAAGGTATATTCTATATTTTTTATAGTTTGCATCACATATTATTTTTATTCGATATTAAAATTCGGTCATCTGTGACCACTGGGTACGTTGAGTATTTGTATAACCTTAGATTACTGATTACGACTTTAGTTTTATTTTTTGGTGATGAAAACTTAGCTTTTGAAATATGTATATAACTTTTTTCAAATAATTGTTCGTGGTTTAAGGGAAATTATTTTAATTTATTTATGTAATTAGGCTTATGCTTGTATAGTTTCGCAATAAATAAATAAATAATGAAAGTTGTAAAATAAATATGAACAATTTTCAAAAATTCTATAGTGTGAGTGAAGCTTTAGTCGTAAAGTTATACATGGAATATCGTAGCGAATCATAGCTGCGTGTTATGTTCGGCAGATCGTGCACACCGCGCAACGAACAGATCACAATTTGTCGGGTTCACAAACCGATATTTGATGCGACCTCTGACCCAAACTCACCATAACGAAACCTATCACCGCAGAATCCCACGAATTCGCAAAAAAATGTCACACTATTCTTCTGAACTAAAACCGTTGGATTCAATTGAGTCATAAAATAACTTTCTGCTCTTTCAATATTGCCTCTCACTGCTCTCCAAATAAACAGCTTTATCATATTTATTTTAGCCGGGAAATCTCATAACTCTTAGTATTTTTGTTTCAATTTGTACAGGATTTGCACGTAACACACTCAAATCAAATCTTTTTCAATATATGAACATACACTGAATATATTAAATATTTAACTCTAAAATATACTATTGAACCTGATGTAACTAGAAGGAATCGGGTACGAAATAGGTTATTGTTTGATAAGTGTAAAATTGGAAAAAATGTTGTTGCAAAATTTGGTATTAGTCTGTTAAAAAGTTTCGATATTCTTGAGCGAATATCTAAAACACGTTTGATTAAAAGAATAAATGTTAAAGATTTTAAAGTTATACGTTTGTGTGGACATCCGACGAGTAAATGGAGTGGTATAATTGAGAGTATTTTATGTGAGTGAATGTTTTCAAGTAATAGGAATAGAAGAACACGTATGGGAGAAATCGTAAATATGGATAAAGCAAAAGTTACTTGTCTAGCTAAGAATGTTTGGAGGAAACTAATTTCGGCATAGTGAAAAGAATTGTGCTACACTCTTTTGGGTACATGGTGTGATTGTGCATGAAAGTATATATGTAATTTAAATGAATAGTCAAATTTATGTACAATTCAGATTCCAATCTGATGACGTCACTCATAACGTTTACATTGTATACCGACAGCGTTATAATATTTAATATTGGTTCTAATTATCTGAAACATATGAAGCAGTATCATATTTGCTATTTCTGCATATTATAATTTTACTGAACTATTTACTATCATGGTACAATCTCTTGTAATATAATATTAAATAATTAATTCATTCAATAGGAATTAGACAACATACATGAATATAAATGTTACGAAAAACAAAGGCTAATATAGAAGTTGGCATGATGAAATCATACGTTTGCAAACAATGTAGTTGTGCGCAATGCGCTAGACGTATATGTAGTAAGCATTTTGTACTTGCCTTCTTTTCTTAGTTCTTTTGCTGAAATGATTGGAATTTTTTTCTTACGTGAATTTCACGATATAAATATTATAACTGAAAAATTACTCAAGCATGCTAAAATTTAATTTTATAATTTTCTACTTTATAACTGATAACGCATATTAATATTAACAAAGTAAAATCGACAAATTTTAATAGTATATCAAACACAAGATAAAAGGATTCTTTCGAGTAAAGAAAATCATTTTTATTCAAATCAATATTTTTTCAATAGTGGCAAATATATATATTTGATAATAAAATACTTGTTTATTGCAAACTAATATTTTTTTAATAAAATGTTGGATAATTACTCTTAATAACTTTATTTAAAATAAAGAAATATTTGTAATTGAATTTTTTATTAAATCCTAATTTAATATTGTATAGTTTCGATAGAAAAAAAAAACAAAAAAGTGACTTAATGAAAAGAGCTATGTTATATTGAAACAAAAATTAAAATTCCTTAAATAATCTTGGCAAAATTAAAAAACACAAAAAAAACATTACAATTAAATTTCGATAGAATCAATTGTTTTTGTAACAGTAACATAACGAAAATAATATTCGAAAGAATGTTTTACAATTGTCTGAAATCGACAGTTATAATTAAATTTACGCTCTGGTTCACACAGACAGATGTAATTATTTATGTTAATTAATCATCAGGCTGTTTAATAAGCAATTTAAATTTGTTGAAATTTATTACAAATAATTTACAAATCATTTATTTAATGACATGAACAACTTTTCATATTTGCGATAATAATGAATAATATTATTACACTGAATTTTATTTATTATTTACAAAAAATATTAATTTTATTAGGCAAAAAATTGTATTAATACATATGGAATGTGAAAGTTATAATATTTTTTAATAATAATTAAAACATGTGTATTAATTAATTTAATGTAAAATTTAGACAGTTTAGCATATTCATAATTGAATACCCCAAAGTCGTTTTCTTTTCTAATTTATTAAAAGATAAACTTTTTGAAAATTTAATTAAAATATTTATATTTTCTATAGATTGATGCAAATTTTAAAATAATATTCATAAATTTTAGAAACTGTATTTATATTCTTTCAAAATAAAAATTGATCCAAAAGTTTGAAGAAAAAATATACGGTAAATAATTATTTTCAGATACTTTATAACTCAACAAATTATCAACAAAATTTTTAATATGTATATATATATAAATAAATAACTAAATTTATAATGGCGACTTTCAATTAATTTTTAACTGATTTATTGATATAATAAAAATTGAATTGTGACATTTCAACTCTATTTTTGAAACATGTACCGCTATTTTAGCTTCTGGATTTCGGTATATAATATTATATATTTTTGTTCTTACGCTGTTATTTTTTATATTTTTGTATAATCTGTTTTTTTTTGTAAGTACGTGAATTATACTGAATTAAATTTGGCGTAAATAATTGACAAATTCTTGTCAATGACATTCATCTTTGCATAATACATCATAATGTAGCAGTTGTCAGATATTTCTTGTGGCAACAGTAAGATTATACTTTAGTTTATTGTATTAACATACATATGTTAAACGCATTATTTGTTGTTATAAATTGTACGGAAGTAATTCATTAATTCAAATTATAAAAAAATATTTTTTTATATAAATTAATATGGCACATATTTTACGTCAAATAACATAAAATTCGAAAATTTAACAAAATCTAATTTACAAAAAAAAAAAAATTAATAGAATTTTAAAATTAATAAAATAATAAAAACATTTTTATTTATCATATTACCCAGAAAGAATATAAGCGACCATTAAATTTGAATTAAATATTACAATTTGTGCAAAATTAAGCATTCAATTTATTCTGCAATACAATTATTATTAATAATTCAATTGTATGTATGGTACATACAACAGATTACCGCAACGGAAGTGCGACAATAAAACTTTACAATTTTACATTTAATTATTTTCAATTTAATAAATTTTACAATAAAATATGTCAAATAAAAACTGTTTTGATTTTCGTATTATTACTGTGATGCTTTATTTTATAAAAAAATAAAAAAAATAATTGCATATTTATTTATCAAATTATTTATATTTTAATTTTTATATACATAGATAATTCTCAGATTAATGTTATCCAAACGCGTTATTTTGATACCTATATTAATCTAAAGCAGGGATTTTTAACAGGCCCCCTGGGGGGCCGCGGACAGTATATAGGGGGGCCGCGAATATATTAGAATTTTTCAAGTTTTTATATCTTTACAAATAAAAAAAAATATTACTAGTTTTTATAAGTGATAGTGGTACATATGTGACAGATGAATTTAATGACATCTCAATATTCGTAAACATGGTTAAACTACAGTCTAGGTTTACAATTTTTATAGTATAGCAAGTATACTTTCATTTGCAAATATACCTATTTTTCAAGAAATATGTTATTACTGACAATCTGATAAAGCATTTTTTGTTCATTGCATTTCGCATGAATTTTCTGCCTACTTTTAATTCGCTTCCTCAATCAATTAAAAACATAGATAATTTCAAAATCTTCAAAAACTGTTTGCGGACACACTTTATTCAAAAATGTTACTATGATATTGCTGAACATTGCACATAAAAATATTGTATTTAGTATTTTAGGATTTTAAGGGGGCCGCGAATATAATTTCGGATTTTAAGGGGGCCGCGACTAATAAAAGGTTAAGAACCGCTGATCTAAAAGATATATAAAATGAGTTTTGTCAATTTTTAACATATTTTATATATATATATATATATATATATATATATATATATATATATATATATAATGAATCAGAAAATTCTGATGAAAATAAATTTTTTGCCAAAAGTATGTACATAAAATATTAAATAAAATTTTAATAGAATCGAAGGAGGTTTTTCTAAATTTTCTTTGGCATCATATTCAATCAGTTTAAAATAACAACTAAATTGTTAAAATAAAACCGGAATGGGACGTCTCGCCGCGGCCACCTCGCCGCAGCCATCTCGCCGCGGCCACCTCGCCGCCGGGCCACCTCGCCGCCGAGCCACCTCGCCGCCGGGCCACCTCGCCGCCGGGCCACCTCGCCGCCGGGCCACCTCGCCGCCGGGCTACCTCGCCGCCGAGCCACCTCGCCGCCGGGCCACATCGCCGCCAACAACCTAGCTGCAAATATAATTGCGGTGGGTGGCCGCATGTACCTATTGTAAATTGATTTCCATGCAAACAAGAAAAAAAATTTTTTTTTAAGAAAATAAAAAAAGCAGTAGGTAAAGAGATACGATTTCAGTTAAATGGACAAAATAGTGCAATTTTAGTAGACCAGTTTAAACATATATTTTTGTTCTCCGGAAAAATTCTACAGGTTACTAGATATGTGCAAAATATTGAAACTAGCATTTCGACATCTTGGTTGTTCCTACCTACTCTTTTGAACACATTTATTTATGCAAACAAAATATACAAGAATCCGTTTTCGAAATTATGCCCGTCATCGCATCAAAATGTTTATCATCCCAGACAACTAAATCACGAGAACTGGCAATGAAAATTGCGTTAACGTACATCGAAATTGAAAAACAAGAACAGGAATTAATAAAAGGTATGGGCATGCGAGGTGCAAGTGTTATTGCGTCTTGTATATCGGCTTGTTATATTGATAATATATGTAAACAAAAAATTTTAATACTGTGAATTCTTATTTTTTATTTTTCGATATCAATTTCATTTTTAAATAATTTTTAGAATTGTTTAATAATATCAAATATTCTGAATAATTTTTGATGTTTACATTTATATCCTAACCGATTTAAAGTGATTTAAAAGACTCAAACTGTAATTTTCACATGAAAAAATGGTTAGTGCTCTTGCATTCATTCCACCACCATATTTGAACGACGCAATTGAAACATTATCAGAATTTTTACCCGAAGAATTGCAACCACATCTTGAGTGGTTTGAAGATAATTATGTTGGAAGGATGAATCGACGCGGAAACGGTCGTCGTCCTCCCTTATTTCCACAAAATATGTGGAATTTATACAACAGGGTATTAAATCGCGAATATCGCAAAAATAACCATGCAAAAGCGGCCCACAGACGTCTTCAAAGCGAACTTGGCATGGATCACCCAAATATTTGGAAATTTATTGAAGCGTTACGGAAAGTGCAACATGGAAGAGATCTCATTTATGAACAATTAGTTGCTGGACAAAATCCTCCCTTAAAATTAAAAAAAATACAGAGATGCGGACGCGCGAATATTTGCAATAGTCGAAAATTATGAAGCTAGAAATATTATCGAGTATTTAAGAGGAATCGCGCATAATTTCGAAATAGATGCTTAAAATAATTATTATAATTATTTTTGAGTTATAAAGCTATATAGTTATTTTGTTTTCTATTATTTTTATTGACATTATTTGATTTTAACTTTTATAGTATGATCGGGAAACAATTAAATATGTTATTTTATTTCCATTATTTACAGTCATCTTGTATATTTACTTATTTAGGATTTTTAAGTTTTGTGCATATTTGTAGGTATATATTTGTATTTCAAGTTTTGTGTATATATGAATGTATTTGTTTACTATTTACTTATGTAATCTAATCGGAAAACAAGGAAATTATTCTGTTTATTCTATTTTTTTTACTGGCATGTTCGAATTTTGAATTTTTAAATTTGGTGTATACATGTATTTATATTTTTATGAATATTTGTTTAATTAACAATTCTTACTTATGTATTTTTTTAAGTTTTGTCTAAGTATATATTATATGTATATTTTTATAATTAATAAAAATGTTTACTTATGTATTTTTTTATCAATATTTGTATATTTTCGTATTTTGCATTTTTAAATTTTAACATTCGTTTAATTGACAAAAAATTTTAATAACCAAATTAGAAAGAGTAAATAAATTATTATTTTTATTAACATTTGTATATTTTGGTATTTGTTTTTAAGTTCTATGTATATTATGTATGTAACTGATTCGTAATAATTTACGAATTTTTATTTTAAAATAAATCTTTCTTCATTATTTTGTAAGGTTGTTAGATTCGTTATTAAATGTCCAAAAAGCAATTAATCTATTATATTAAAAGCACTGCACATTTTTTTTTATTAGACAGTAAATAACTCGTTTATTAAAAAAAAAGAACATAAACAATATTTGCAGCAAGGTGGTTGGCGGCGAGGTGGCCCGGCGGCGAGGTGGCTCGGCGGCGAGGTGGCCCGGCGGCGAGGTGGCTCGGCGGCGAGGTGGCCCGGCGGCGAAGTGGCCCGGCGGCGAAGTGGCCGTGGCGAGCTGGCCGCGGCGAGCTGGCCGCGGCGAGATGTCCTAGACCGAAATAAAACGGCTTTAGGTTGCAGTTCTGCATTAATATTTATTAATAATCGGCGTTTCTACGTATTCAACGTACATCTTTATCAGGAAAATGATACAAATGACATTTACAGTAAATAAACGAAATATAGAAACAAGTTACTATTTGACAAAATGCAAGTAACTGGATCATAAAATTTTTAAATTTTTAATTAAAGAAAGCCAAATTGTTTCTATTATTTTTATTTGTGGTACAAAATAATATAAAAAAATAGACGTTTCGGTATAAATTATTTTGGTCATCTTTAGCAGTATTAGACATGACTGTACAAAGCAATGCACACTTTGTAAATTAACTAATTTGTTAACTTTTCAACCGGAAATCAATGTGATGGTTTGAAGATAGTTGACAATTTAGTTGCCTAGTTAACTCATTGATAGTATTTCATCAAGATAAGAAATTACACTTTTTATCTATTTCTTGTCTTGTCTTTTCGACTACAAAATTCTTGTCTTGATTCAAGAAATCTTGAATTTTTTGATTTGCAAAACTACAAATTGTCATGTGCGAGTTATAATATGTTACTTACAATTCTTGGACTACTTAAAGATATAACTAGACATTACCTATTTAACTTCGAGTAGAAATACACTTTCTGCGTATTCTGATATATTCAAGAATTTGTTATGATTTTCGTTGATAAAGTTAACAATGCTTTGTGCAATCGTGTCTCAGTTAACATACAATTTTAATTTAGAAGTAATTTATATATACACACACACGCACACACACACACACGATCATGCATGTACCCAAAAAGGTGTGGTACAAACTATGCCGAAATTATTTTCCACCAAACATTTCTATCTGGACAAGTAACTTTTGTTTCATCCACATTTGTGATACCTCTTATACATGATCTTCTATTTCTATACTTTTAATAACAGTCACACATATTCTTTTAAACAAACGTTCCTTGAATAGTCGCTTAAGGTGACCGAACCATCTCAACTAACAAATCAATATTTACAACAATATTTTTTTCAAATTTCACATTTTTCATACACTAAAGTATTTTCTACCTAATTCCTACCGTACGTAAATGGAGGCAATAACATTGCATTTTATATATTCAAACGGACTTCTCTGGAAACATTTACGTTTTTAGCAAAAGTACCCAAAGCAACCAAACCTTGTAACCATAATTTGCTCTGCTTTCAATTTCACAATTAGAGCGTCCATGCTTAGACGATAAACTGCTCAAATACACAAATTCATTTGTCTGCTAACGTACACCATCAACAGATAAATTACATTTAGTTATCAATTCACCCTTCTCAAAAACTAATACTTTGCACATATCAACATTCAACACAATATTCATAATCTTACCTACAACATTAATTCTATCAATCACACTTCTCAGTTGCTCTTCAGGTTCAGCCAAAACAACTACATTGTTAGTATACGCTAAAACAGGCATAGTACAATCACTTATATGTACACGATTATAAAATTTTTTTCGAAGAAGAACATCCATATATAAATTAAATGGCCAAGTAGACATCACACAGCCCTGTTTCATACCAATATCTCTATGGAACCAATTTTTAAAATACACTTAAAATTATATTTTTACAAATATTTTTTATTACTAGTACTGAAAATAACCAAATATAAAAACAAACTTTATTTTTATTTAAGCAGAAATTAATTTCCGCAATACATTTCTATTTAGACAAGCAACTTGCCCGTTGTTTTTCATCCATATTTATGATACCTTTTAAACATGCTCTTTTATTGTTTCCATATGGAAGCAATTGCTTCCGTCAAACACTCTCAATCATGAGAGTCCATCTAAATAATATTTTGTAATCTGGCGTATTATAGTTTTTAAATATGCAAGCAATTATTTTTCATATATATACGAAAAACGAAACATACTGTCAATTATGAAGATCCTGAAATACTTACTATAGAAAATAACTATTATAAAAGATTGTTCCTTGAAATGTGTTTCATTACAAAAAATAGTTCAATTACACTGAACGAAAAAACAGACACAAAGAAATTAACAAACATATATGCGTTTCTACTTAAACAAAACAACATATAATAATTCATCGCGGCAATTTTTAAATATATTAGTAATTGAATAATAAGAGAAAGAAGAAATAATTGCAATAAGAATATAATTAAACATAACAGAACAAATTTCCTAATAACAAAAAAACTTAAGAAAACTAAAAATAACACGATAAATATAACTTAACCTCATAAAAAAATTGACAGACAACAAAGACAAAGAAAAATAACACAAACGTATAAAAATTTTAGCAAAGTTAATTACAAAACAATTAAAAATCAGTGTGAAATAAATAAATAAATATTGACGAATCTGTTATAACCAGAAGAGAACAGGCATAATAGTTTTAATCTGTCTTATTGTTTTTGTTTTTGTATTTTAAATATATGACAACACATAGTTTTTAATTAGTAAAAATAACGAACACACGAGTCAAATAAAAAAATATAAGTATCATTTATATAGTATATGTTTAATCGAAAGAAGTTTAAAGTTGTAAATGTAACAAAAAATTTATTTATGTATACATGTAAGTTGTATTAATTAAATTTGTATCTATAACTGTAAATCTAAAAATGATGTAACAAAATTATATTCATTCCTAGTGCGAAATTCCTGAAGAAGAGTCAAACCCGACTCGAAATATTGAATGAAGCAATAAAAAAGTACGAACAACAACTATTAAAGAGGATTATGAGAAATTAATTGCCTTATCCTGTCAAAAAAGACTGCTTACCTGAAATAAATAAATCAAATAAAAAAAAATATATATATATATATATATATATATATATATATATTGCCATATAATTAGAAGCGTACAACAATAATTAAATTAGCAATAATTTACTGGACAGTAAATCACAATTGCTGCATTATAATTTAGTTTGATTGTAATAGGATGCAAAATGCGAGTATGTAGTAGAGTGCAGGATGCAGTTAGTTTGGTATACAATACAGCGCCAATACACTGATGGTATTTCTTATTTCTGGAGCACAAATGCGAATAAGACAGTGTAAGTTCCGTTGTCCTGTTTAGAAAGTTCTTAGCGCTGCGAAACACAATTAACTTTTCGAAAACTCTATCGAAGTCAACTGCCGCATGCTAACTGCACTCGCCAGATGGACTATTATCATCTACTCACAACTGTAATTATAAGCAAATAGAAATTTCAAGTCGAATAACATTACATTGAAGAGATAGTCATATTTAATTTTTTTTTTCTCATTTTACAGGATTATTTTCTGCAATAAACCCAATTTAGTATTTTTATTTTATTGTTTGCATTTAATTATACTGTAGATAATTTTGTTATAAATAGTTCTTTAAAATAAAAGTGAAATATTAACTGGGAAAGAGCGTTTTCTACTACTAAACTGTCAACACATTTTATTTATACAAGTGACAATAAAGTATTTATAAGAATGACTGATTTATGTTAAATTTATTGACTTAGTTGGGAATAAGACTAGAAAACCTTATCGTAAAAATTCGAATTCATTGTATATTGTGAAAACTGGGTCTGAAACCTTCAAGGATTGTTTTGCCACAGATTATAAAATTATATACGTATACAAATGAAAAACAAATAAAAAATTAATTCAATAAAATATAAAAGCTTTAGGTTTAAGTTTTGTTTAATTTTATACTAAAATTCGACGTTTCGATATACTAAACATATATCATCAGGCAAAATTTATACAGCGTGTCCCACGACGAGCTTACGCTGTCTGTATTTTAAAACTATATAATATTATGTTAGTAAAATTATTAAGTAAAATGTTGTCAATAAGATGCCACTTCCGGTCTAACCTGAAATCAACCCTAATTTTTTAATTTTAAATAGAATATCCGACTTTTTTTATTTTGCCATCGAATTTAGAAGTGAATTTTACATATGATACATTAAATACATTTCACTTTAATTCAACTGCTTTCAATGTATTTAAATTTTTTGATTTTTTGTCTAAAATCAAGAACAAATTTATGGTCCGTATCTCAACAATGTAACCAAATATTTTTAATTTATAAAAAGGGGGTCTTATTAAGGAAGCTTTGAGCTATCTTATTTCAAAAAATAAATTAGAACTATCTAAAACTGTGCCTGGAATATTGCTGTAAACTTGAAATTCAAAAAGCATTAACATCTCAATTTTTTAAATGGAAACATCCATTTTTTACTAGTTTAATGAATTTGTTACTAAAAAATAGGGTTAGTTTATGTAATATGTTCTATGTTGAAAGTTGATAGATTTTTTTAATAATATAGAAAAATATAGTAACAAGTTACTAGGTAACAAAATACGACAAAATACGTACAAAATTAATTAATATATTATAAAACTGAAGGAAACTGATTTCGGGATAATGGAAAGAGATTGTGTCACACCTTTTTGGGTACATGGCGTGATTGTTTATGTATGTATAAAATTAAATTATAATTTGTATAACTTGTATTTCGTTACCTAGTAACTTATTTCTATATTCTGTTTGTTTATTATTCATGTCATTTTTATATATTTTTTCCTGGTGACGTTTAATATGAAATTAAACAGCATTTAAGCTTAAATTCTTTTTTATTTTAATATAATGAGTTCTGAATGATGTTAGTTCATTATTATTCTCATTTATTTTATTCGTTTGTAAAACAATTTCAATTATGTACTTGAGTTAGTGCTAAAAGAAATCTTTAAAACAAATTTAGATTTAGTAAAGTGTCGTGCATTTAATGCTTTGCATATTTGGGTCGTGCGTTGAAAATTAGTGTCTTGTGCAAAGTTTTGGTCCATAAAAGCTCGAAAATTAGTAGGGTCTCGCCTTTCGCGGCACGCATGGAACTTATTTCAGTCCGTTGTCAGTTTCAACAAATTTACTGTAAATACATTTGTACGACTCACTACCATTGAAACTAAATTAATGAAATTACATTCTCACATAACATAAACTCATAAATATTTTACTTTTACTGTATTTGACCATACGATATTGTATCATACCATAAGCCTGGATTACGCTAGTAGATTACGATGGTAGAGTACGTACTATCTAGTTATTAACATACACACTTCTCAAAACAATCATTTGCTCATTTGCAAGATCTAAGTTAGAATACTGTGCATTAATATGGAATCCAACATAGGTACAATAACGCTATAAACAACATTGAGTTAGTTCAACGACGCTTTTTGAAATTGTTATTCTTAAAATCGTTTGGTATGTATCCTTTCTATATACTTACTTTTACTAGTCTTTATTTTCTTTATTTCAATTTCATACTCTACAATCTCGCAGAAATATTTTATCTTTGACTTTTCTTTTTAAGTTAATTAATAACTTTAATTAATTTCTTTTTCTTTTCTCTAAAAGAAGTACAAATATTGTTTATCTGTCTATTGTTTATTCTAATTTTTTAACAAAATCTTCCATTTATCATATGTATCACTCATTTAATTAAGTTTAGATATTTTTTCATGTTCTCTTCGTATTTTTATTAATCATTTACACATTTTACACACGTAAGTTAATTTATGTATTACATTTTATAACTTTATGTTTGTATCATTCATACCATTTAATTTGGCTGTTGCTCGTTTGGTGTTGTAACAACCTATACGTTTTACTAATAACGATTTCGGCATGACCGAACGGAAATATAGATTGTAACAAACGCGGTTGATTTTTTGAAGTTTTTAATAAAAATTAACGAAAACAATTTAAAATGTAATTTTATTAAAATAATTAAATAAAATAAATTTACAAAGTGTATTACAAAATAACTAAAAATTATAACAATATATGGACTGTATGTGTAGCTTACGATTTAATTGTTTAGTTTAGTTGTTTTTCTGAATGTCTATCCGTAAGTAAATTGTTTAATGTTCTTCTTCTGAATGTCTATCCGTAACTAAATTAAAATAATTTAGTTTTTCACTAAACTGGATTCATAAAAAATGCAGCATAAACAAGAATAGAATGCAATGAACGACGACTAAAAATTCGGACAAACTGACAAAGTTCGATGCACTCGACAGTCATCGATATGTCAACGTACTAACTTCACATTTTCAAATAGTAAAAGATGAATATTTAGATTTGTTTTTCGCTATCCCAAAATGTTCTCATTGTGCTAATAATTGAATAGTACCTACGTACTATTAACTTTACTAATGTAACCGAGGAAAGTACCTTAAATTTTTAACAAACTACCGTATCTATTTAAACCTATGTAACAATCAGATTGAATTTTTCATTTAGATTAAGTAAAAAACAAACTAAAATAAAATAAAAGGAAGAACGTGCTTTCGAATTAAATATCGAGCTAATACACACCTGAATAAATTTATAAAACTGCTATTTGAACAAATTCATGAATAAAACTCCTGATGCAAACTTGTCTAAGTAAATTTTGCATAAAAGAAGATTTTCTTGGAAAAAATTTCAAATTTACATTTTATCTGTATTACGATTCTTTGCATATATGGTGCCCCAAAAATCTATGTTACATTGTACAAGTAAATTTATTACCCACTTTTAAAAATTTCGAAACATTTTTATTAAAAAATATATTTTATATATATACACTAAATTTTTTTCTTTTATTAAAATACATAATATATACAAATATTTTAATGTGTTATTGATATACGGTACTATTTACCTATATTTATTATTGCATTTAGCCACATAAAATAATGTTAAAATACTAAAAAAAAAAATTCTTATTAATTATAAAATTTAAATTTATAAGATTTGAATTTTTTAATTGGAATATGTTTAATAATTTAAAAATTTATAAAATTTTCCCGTTTTAATGAAATGTGATGAATCTACGTTTTCGGGTGCGGGAAAACAATTTAACTATGTCACAACTGTGAGAAAACTCATTTATAATATAGAAACTTATTTTGAAATTTGTTTTTGACATAATGATTATTTTGACACAATAGAAATACTGCTAAATTTATTTTCTTGGCAAATATATTATATTTTTTGTAAAGTGTCATATACAGGGTGCCCATTATGTATGGAATATAGTATATATCTCGGTGAATATCGACTTTATAAAAAAAAATTGTATATAAAAGTTGTTTAACATTTTATTTTCCATAACAAGACAGCATTCAATTTTTTTTTATTTCAGTAAACAAATAAGTAACGAATAACACTTTAATTTTTTTAAATAGCAATGTACCCTTTCATTAGGCTCATTTGATAGAGATTTTTTTTCTCTTTTCGATGACGTAAAATCTTAGTACCTACCCTTATATCAGAAAATTTTTGAAAAAATGTTAAAACTGTTATAAAGTTAATTTCACCAATAACATGAATCTAATTATCTGAGATTTCTTTTATTTGTCTTAACAATTGAATGTAGGTCATAAATGTGACAGAATCTTGTTTATTTAAATAAGTTGGTACATCGAAAAATAAAAATGGTTCATTTAACAGAAACTGAACGCATAGAAATTTTAATTATGGTCGGTTATGGAGATCGCAAACGAACACAATTAGAAGTATGTGAAATTTTTAATGAGCGTTCTCCAAATCGATAACCAATTACCCAGTCAGTAGTTAGCAAAACTTTGAAACGGTTTAGGGAAACTGGTAATGTTAAAGATCTGCCGAAGACTGGTCCGCAGAGATCTGCGACGAATGAAGATAAAAAACACGATGTTTTACTAGAAAACGAAGAAAATCCAAACACTTCAACTCGTCAGTTATGTTTAAACCATGCCGTAAGTAAAGGTTCAATACACAAAATATTACATTCACAAAAATTACATCCGTACAAACCGACTATATTGCAAGAATTATCCGAAGATGACTACGATCGACGTGTTGAGTTTTGTGAATTAATGATGGAGCGAATCAACAACAATCCAAATTTTCTCAATATAATTGTTTTTCTGACGAGGCTACGTTTTGTTTAAATGGAAATGTAAATAGGCATAATTGTCGATATTGGGCCGCTGAAAATCTCCTCTCGATGATCCAAAATCATACCCAAACACCACAAAAATTAAACGTATGGGTGGGAATTTGTGCAGATCACATAATTGGACCTTTCTTTATTCGTGGTACTCTAACTGGTGACCGTTATTTGCAATTATTGCAACAGCAAATTATTCCAGCTTGCCAATCAAATATTGATGATCTTTGGTTTTAACAAGATGGGGCATCGCCCCACTATCATTTAGCTGTACGCCGATATTTAGATGTGGTATTTGCGGCCCGTTGGATAGGCAGAAGAGGGTCTGTGGAGTGGCCTCCCCGATCTCCGGATCTTACACCTTGCGATTTCTTCTTCTGGGGATATTTAAAATCAAAAGTGTATACAAAGCGACCTCAGAATCTGGCCGAATTAGAGCAACGAATACAAGCTGAAGCTGCAGCAATTTCTCCTAGATCGCTCAGAAATTCTTTTCAAACTTTTTGTGATAGATTGGGCCACTGCCTTGCAGTTAATGGCGAACATTTTGAACACTGAAAACCATGAAAACCATGAAAACCATTTTATTGCTAATTTCGTTTTATCTTCAAGCTTTATAATTAGTTAAGAGACATACACTATTTTTCGTTTATTTGTTTTAATTTGTTTTTTTGTTTATTTGTTTTATTTTGTTTTTTGTTCATTTGTTTTATTTTGTACAATGTAGATGCATGAGATACTTGACGATCTCGGATATCTAGATTCATGTTATTGGTGAAATTAACTTTATAACAGTTTTTACATTTTTTTCAAAAATTTTCTGGTATAAGGGTACTAAGATATTACGTCATCGAAAAGAGAAAGAAAATCTCTATCAAATGAGCTTAATGAAAGTACATTGCTATTTAAAAACATTAAAGTGTTATTTGTTACTCATTTGTTTTCTGAAATACAAAAAATTGAATGCTGTCTTATTATGGAAAATAAAATAAAAACAACTTTTATATACAATTTTTTTTAATAAAGTCGATATTTACCGAGATATATACTATATTCCATACATAATGGGCACCCTATATAGAACCAAGTAGTAATATTTTTAATTCTTAATTCTTTAATTTGTAATATAATAGTCAGAAGTAAAAAAAATTAAATGTACACTGTTAGAAAAAGTACAATTTACTGCCATAAATTTACATGTAATTTTACAAAGTTTAAGTTTTGAATTAAAAATTATCAGATTTAATTATTGTATTTAGCATTACTAATAAAATAAATGACAATTCATCAAAAACAACAATAAATTACATATTATTTTAAGTAATTTTACAATTTTTGTAACAAATATATATATAGAGTGTTCATTTGCCAGGTTGATATAGGGCAATAACATGGAATACCGATAATATGCAGAATACTTCTTTCTGAAGTAAAATTCGGAGAAATACTTAGAATAGTTTTCAATAGGGAATAAAAAGTACTATAATTTGGTTTTAATTTTAATTTGCTAGCATGTGCCGTTTGGGCGCTATCATTTTTTTTTTAAATGTTTTTTAGAATTTTTAATATTTTTTTCTGCTAAATCAGTATGAGTTAGATAAAAAAGTTACTTAGCTATTATGTAGCTATTTTTTTTTTATTTTATTGGATTTTTTAAAAATTTGCTCAAAAAAATCTGAAAAAATTCAGTAATATAGAGAAAAAAATTCTCTACGTAATTACTAAGTAACATTTTCCTCTAACTCATACTGGTTTAGCAGGAAAAATTATTATTGAAAATTCTAAAAAACAATTTAAAAAAAATTCTAGCGCCCAAACTGCACATGCTAGCAAATTAAAACTAAAACCAAATTATATAACTTTTTATTCCCTATCGAACAGTATTCTAAGTATTTCTCCGTATTTTATTTCAGAAAGAAGTATTCTGCATTATCAATATCCCACGTTATTGCTCTATATCAATCTGGCGAACGAACACCATGTTTTAGAATAACATTTTAGACCTTTATACCAATTTTTTATTTTCAAAGTCAACTTAGATAAACATATGTTAAAATACATGTAGTTAAATTAAATTAAATGTTTCAAATTAGTGGTCACTTAAAACAAATATGTATTATTTTTATTTAAATTAATGTAAATAAATATAACAACTTTGCATAAAAGTTGTAATACCTTTTTATGAAAACTTAATAACATTTAACTGTTTAATAACTTTTAAATAATAATATATTTAGGCAAATGATATTGCTGTCTAATAATTGTTAAATAATTAAAAACACGTACTTTTCAAATAAATTAGAAATTATGATTAAAAATAAACCTTTGAAAAAAATTTTGTTTATTGTATTTTTAACTCAATATTTAGTAGGACCTAAAATGTTATTCTGAAACTTTTTAAAATTTGCACACGTTGACCTGAAATTTTATTCATAATTTTTTATTTTAACTTAAACCGGAAATGGTATTAGTACTTCTGGCTAGTGTGTTTTTAGAGCACCTAAAAGTATATATGTGTGTGAGTATGTGTATTGCAGTTAATATAAATAAATTAGTTACTATACATAATAACCGGTTATTATGAATAATTACCATATCGCTTTGTTAATATGATGAACATATATAACATTATTATATTTGACGATTGGTATGCATAATATCTAATACTAATTGGATAATTTGATTAATTATGTTACGATTCAAGTAATTAACCGGTTAGTATTAATTATTAATTAATAGATTAAGATAATTTAATAATAATAATAACAAACTAATTTTTTAACTTAGCCGATTTTGCACTAAGGCTTAACACATTTTTTTCCGTACTTTATTAATACTAACTATAACCTTTATAGGAGTATAATTCATCAACTTATCCACCAAGTATTGGATATTATTTATAATAACCTGCAAATATAATAAATTTAAATTTATATTTATTATATTAACTAGGTGATATAATAACTATTTATAATAACCGGTTATTATGTATAGTAACTAATTTACCATGCAGCAACATATATATATATTATATAAAAATTTAGTTAATGATAATAAAATGATAAGTTAAAATAAAGAATTTTTTAATTTAAAAAATATTATCGTTAATTATATTATTATTTATATGTAACATAAAATGTCATAAAAACAATAAATTAGAAAGTGATTCATAAAGATTTTCGTTGTTTGTTCAAAATTGAATAGAAGCTATTGCAATAACTTTATTTTGAACGATAAATTAGATTCTGATTAAATGTTTTAATATTAAATAAAAATATTCAAAAGATCGTTTCGGTGCATAATAAAGTAGCATTGTTCTTGGTGAAATATATGAACGAAGTACTTTACAGGAGGTATTTAATTTTCTCAGCAAGATACTGGCACTCGTAAAAAGTACAATTAAAAGAGTTAAATTTACCTGGCTTTATGCCAGCTAGTTCTTCTAATGAGAAATATTACAGCGTGCCATGCTCTACTGACCACAAAATTTTAATCATCACAATAAATGACTGCAATTTTAGCCCCGATACTACTTCTATTTTTATATCTTGATACCGCTTGTTATATTATGCAAATAAATACACGTTAATTATAATTATAATTATTTTCATATTGTTATCATAAATATTGTATATATAAATATATGTATATGATTTCTACATTATATAACTAATATTTTAATACTTTTAGGATATAAAAATTAAAACAACTAACATGATTTTGTTTATTTCACTATTTTACCATTGTTTTTGTTAAACCCTGCCTAAAAAATATGTAATTATAACGATAATGTTTCATTTAGTTATATTTTTTATTAATTAAATTAGAAAATAGTCGACTGGTGCCTAACATTGGAAAATGTACGCTTACACAACATAACAAAACATTAATATATAAATTTAATTTTGACAGTGTTACAATACTACAATATGAAAAAAATTTAAAAGAACGTTTAATTTTTGAAATGTTACATATTAACAAAAACAAAAATACTATACATTTCAGAAATTAAATCGATGATTTAAGCTGCGTGTACGACATTGAGATTGGGTTTTTCAGATATTATTTTTATCTACGTATATGATAATTTATTATTAAAATGATAATTTGACATGCATTTAATGTAACAACAATAATTTTTTTGACCTAGAAATATATATATATATATATATATATATATATATATATATATATATATATATATAAGTAAGTATATATATATATATATATTGCGTTACATAATTTTAAACATTAATTATGTTCCACACATGTAGCAGCAGCTAATTAAATTCTGCTGTAAGTGTGTTTTGGTTCATTTATTCTGTATATTATATATATATATATATATATATATATATATATATATATATATATATATATATATATATGTAGAGCAGCTAGGATTTTGTCTTGGGGGGGGGCAAGGATTTTATCTTGGCGAAGCAAAAAAAAAGCAAATACTAACCAGATTTCCACTTTATCTTACATGAATCGAATAATTAATAGTTTAAAATAATTAATGTTGGCTCAATATTTTGGGGTAAATAATTGTAGCGTTAGAAGTGACTGCTGAATATATGACTAAACGAATAAAAGTTGTGGTAATTCTGCTAGCCTTGAAGGGGTGTGGCGACGGGCTTCGCCCCCCCCCCCCCCCCCCTTGGTTGCGCCACTGATATATATATATATATATATATATATATATATATATATATATGTATATATGTATTTTTATGTATACATATTTGTATCTATTGTAGAGCTCTGAAGAAGGCAATAGTGATTACCGAAACGTTAGCATAGAAAAAATATAAATATTTAACTGACTGAATTCCGTCTATTACTTATTATTTATTTCTATTAATATTTGTTAATTTTTCAACTTACTTTATCTTGTTTAATAAATAGCCAATTATTTGGATGAAATGTAATACACTAAATATACATCATTCATACATTTTATAATGATATATCGAGTATATAAAGTAAAATATTTATATATATATACTATTGGCAGTCTTTTAATTAAATTAGAAAGAAATCTAAAATATTTGAGAGTGAATCAATATTTTTATCAGATTTTAACCAAATCCTAGGAACTGGCCTCATTTGACTTAGAACTAACAATAAGCTAGACCAAAAATTAGCTTGATATCGTGTACAGTATGTCCATAATTTTAGATTTTTTAAAAAAATTGATTTTACATACATACATACATAATATTTTTGCGAAATGTATAATATAAGCACAGAAAAAATATTTTAGTTTTTAAAATTTGAATTACCGAGTAGAAAATATGTTATCAGCGTTGACGCATTTTACACCAATATCGTACGTAAATAAATAGATGAATATGAGTAACGCTAGAACGTACGCTTAAAGTTGCTAATAACAAAAAAGGACGATAGATAATACGAGTAATATTGATGGGTCTTGCAATTGTTACAATTTCTTCGAATTTTACATCATAAAGATTTTCTAACGCATATTGTGCAATAGCAGATTTATCTGGATGGTTTAGACGTATTGACTTCTTATATTCTGTCAATCTAGTAGAAACAGTTCTTTCTACCTGTTAAAATCTATAAATTTTATAATCTAGTTACTTGCTTTTTTTACTTAGCAACGTGTTTCTATATTTTGTTTATTTACTGTACCTATATGCGTTTTGTATTATTTTACCTGATGGCTATGTACGTTGAGTACGTCAAAATGTCGATTATTAATGAAAATTAATACAGAATTACAATCTAAAACCGTTTTGTTTTAACACATTGTATGCGGGTAGTTTTTATCGCGCGCTAACGGGTGGCGCGGGTCATTTTTGCTAATTTTTTGCGAAAATGGTAACGTTCAAACATACATAATTCACCATTGTATGTGTTAGAAACCCAAATTTTGTCCTTTGGAATTCGTATATCTGCATGTTAGCATCCCTTTAGAGTAATAAAAAAGTATAAAAATAAACGTATTTATAAGTTACATACATTTTACCGCTAGTCTATCTGTATAAAATACGTGATAATACGTGTCCCGCGCTCAAGCAGCAGTCAAAAAATACGTTATAAATACGCTTCCCGCATACAACGTGTTAATATAATGAGTTCTGATAGATTTTTTAACTATGTTTATATAATTATCTTTATATAACTTTCTGTTTAGGCTATATTCAAGTGGTTTTCCGCTAACCACAACGCCATGTGCAATAGGTCACATAACAGACCCTTAGAATAATAAATTTAAGGATTTTTGACATTTTAGTTTAAAAGATTATGAATAGTGTTTAGTATCATAAGTGTTTTCTAGATTTAGGCTTAGCTTATGTTTGTAATATGAGACTTTTGTGTTTAATAGTTTTACATAAGAGAAACAGAGATATTTTTGGTGAGAAAAAGATAGATTTTTAACGCAGAGTTTTTTCAGTCTCATGAGAGACAAGGCAGTCGTGTATCAACATCCATACAAGAATCATCTACTTTAGAGAGTCATACCTTTATCATAATTACATATGCATAATCGCATTATATTCGGTTATAACATCAATTATTATTAACAATTATAAATACAGTCCACTATATTCAAACAGTTTTATTTTACAAACAGTAATTTAAAAACTGTATATCTATCATAACTAGAGACGCCGCATGTCTCACTCGTTTGGTTATTGTTTATGCAAAAATTAACATCAAGCATAATTATACCGAACACTTTCCAAAACCACTTATTTTGTTTATTCGGATAATCACAATATAATTAAAATCAGTTGCTAGGATAGAATAGTAATAACTATGAATATAAAATTTTTATGTAAACCATTGAAACCATAAAAAAAGAAATATTATATAAACTTTAACTTAATTTTTTAAATTTTGTAGTTTAGAAACTCAATATAAAAAAATATGTAATTGAGCTTGTCAAAATATTCCCTATGTATTAATTTGTTTAAATTATTAAAAGAATATTTAAAATATATTTAAGGAAGCTAATTTTTTGTTTATATTTTACATGAAGATGTTTCAAGTGCATGACATTTTTAAAAATTCTAAGAAAATATAACATATAATTTTTAAATAGTTAAAATTTTGGCCATATTTGTACATGATATCGAACTAATTTTTTAATGTAAGTCAGTGTTAAAACAATCTGGGCCATATAGTTTTTTAAAGAACATTTTAGGACCTACACAAATTTAAAAAAAAATGCAAAATTATACTTTTTTGTCGTAATTACTAATTTATTGAAGAATTTTGTGTTTTTAATAATTTTATTATTATTTGACAATAACTATACTCGCTTAGGTTTATTATTATTTATAATTTATTTCATAAAAAAAAATTAGCAAAGTTATTATATTTTCTAGAATTCATCATATCCAATACAAAATTCGTATCATATAGAATGAAAACATTCATTTAAATAGAAATAATATCTTTAGCGATACGTATCCTTTGAGTATAAATGCTACAAATTTGATTTTCTTATATGTATTTAAAAAAATATTTATTTAGGTCGATTACGGAATTAAAATTTTTGTATAGCGGCCTACAATGCTATTCTAAACTTTTTTCAAATAAAGTAAGTTTTCCTGAAATTTTTTTATTATTGTTTAATTAATCTATATCTAATCTATATCTAATTAATATCATTTTCGACTATTAATTTAAGTCTAGTTCATTAACGTTGTTATAGTAAAATATAATGTGTATGTTTTACCAAAAAATTTGAAATAAAAAACTTTAGGTTAAAATTCGATGTTTCAATACGCTAAATATGTATTATAAAATTTTGATTTTAATATGAATTCTAAAAAAAATTAAATAAAGAAGATTATTTTTCATTTAACGGATTATTATTTTATATTATTTAAAAATAAATAAAATAAAAAAAAAAGAAAAAAAATAAGTACATATAAAAAACATTGTGGCTATTTGCTACTTCAAAATAAATTTTTGCACGATAAATATTAAACTAAATAAAACTTGAATTAATTAATGGCTTTGTAAAAAAAAGACTGAAATTAATATATAGTACATAAATATTTTACATTAAAATTAATGTATATATATATATATATATATATATATATATATATATATATATATATATATATATATATATATTATAACGTACTTTTCTTTATTTTATTCAATTTATTTTAAATACAACAGTGTTTGTCGCAAGCAATGACAATTTTGCGAGTTGTAATCGGTCTGAAACGTTTGGAATCGAAAAAAAGAAAATACAAGCAGACGCGGAGAGAGAGAGAGCGTGTGTATCGAGCAAAGTAGTCGGCCACGGGAAGTTTTACGTACTACGTTTTGCGATTATTTTGATAGTATTTTCGATTGTGAGTGATTTAAAGTTCTGTTGGTTTCATCAAAAACCATATTCTAGTTTCTCTCAAGTCGTTTAACTTCAACTGAAGGATTTCGTTTAGCATACGTGGTACGCGTTTGGTGCAGGGCGATTTTGGTTTACCGTGCTATCGTTTGTGATCGCCTACTGCAGCTATAACCTGGTTTTACGGGGAATTTGTAAGAAAACTATTCCGTTTGACGACAAACTCAGCTCTAGATTGCCTGCCGAACGAGGATTTCATACAATCAGCATCCGAGATCAACTTTATTCGACAACGTTTCACCTACAGATGAGTACAAACGATCATATCCTTGTTTCAATGTTAAAGTTTGTGACAACGATTCATATATTTTGATTTCGACACATGTGCTTATCTCAGTGTCATACGCATGTGCCATAAAGCATATTTCCGTTTAGTTTACAGTGTCGTCTCATTCGGGTTGATAAGTGCCGTCTTAAATTCATATTAATACGGAAATCTTATTGTAATTATATTGATACTATTTATTTTCAAGTATATACTGTTTAGTGGTAAATATCTGTTAAGTGAATAATTGTTAATCTCGCAAACTTTAAATTGTTATTTGTGCTAATACCGTTGACTACGCCACTGGTCAAATCACCAAGGCCGGTTGGCGAACGGTTTGCGACGAGCGTAAAATATTTGTGTATTTGAAAGAAACTTCTTGTCTGTTTACAGTTGTTTGTATTTTGTAAATTATTGCAACAAATTGTTAATCGTAATTTGTTAATTATCATTTCATTCATAGTTCATTCACCTTCACTAGGATAAGTTAATTATTGAATTCTCTGGTAATTTTATGTCAAATATACCATTGATTATATTTATGTATGTTCTATTTTCTATTTATTACTTTATTGATTGCACATCACAGATACCCCTCATCCGTCTATATAGATTATCGTATCGCAACTCCTATATACGTACAGCTAATTATTTTGGTATTTTTTTTGAATATTTGGAGTGTTCGCGGATTAGAATTAAAATACCTGGCGCCCACATATTTAAAATAAACGATATTATCTTCTTCCTGACCTACCCCCTCGCGCTATTCGCTAGCCGGTGCACAGTATTGGGAAGCCCAATTTATCGTACTATCTTTGATAATTAATTAACCCGTGCTAATATTAAATCTTATTTCGTTGCAATCTTAGATATTTTCTTTTAAAGTAACAATAAATATAAAATTAAATTAATTAAAATTATAGCATGTGGCAATATATATATATATATATATATATATATATATATATATATATATATATATATATATATATATATATATATATATCGTTAGGTATTTGTTAAAACATTTTTTTTTAATTTTAAATGTTATAGAGTAAAAAATATTTACTCTTATCTTATTTTAAAATTTCACTATATAATCGCTATTATATTTCCATTTATAGGATAAGTTACAAAAGTGACGCCGTAAACGATATTAAATTTGTTTTGGTCAGACTCTCTTCATTTTTAATTAAAATTGTTCTGCTTGCTGTTCGATCTCTGGTAAGATAATTAAATATTTCTTAATCAATTAATTTTCAATTCAGTAATTTTGAGTATTTTTTTTACAAAATTATTTCGTCGTCTCTTGTTAAATATTTTAATTTAATTTGTCAAAATAACAATAAAAATTTAAAGTATTATTTAAACTAATTTATTAGTTTGTTAGTGAATGAAATTTGAACAATGCATAGAAGGGTACAGAAAATATCTCGTGATTTCAACAAAATCAAGTGACATGGGTTGAAACTGTCTGTGTTCTATGCTATAGTAACTCAGAAAACAAAGTCTGAATTTAATTTCTGCAGCTTGATTTATTTCCAGCACCTAGCCCTAAAATTAGCCAGAAACTAGTGTATACGAATCTTCTGTTAGAACTAATTTTCAACTACTATTCAATTTGGAAACTTGTTTTACAATGGTAACACTGTCATTAAAACTTGCAACTGTGCAACGAAAATTTTTGCGGACAAACATGTCTCATGTATTCTCTTTTTTAACAAAATACAATGAAAACATTGCATTAAAATAATGAAGTTTTTTTGCTCAAAGTTTTTATTAACAGGAAGGAAGTAAAAATATTGCATATTTTATAAATTTTAAGTTTTATCACACAAATAAAAAGTTTTATCATCAATTTATGCTGTCGATGTAAAGCTCCATTATTTTTCGTTAAATATAAATTATCTTTCCCCGGAAAATCTTTTTACTAATTTATGAAAGTGTTTTAAAACTTCGATAATAATAAATGCGTATGCGAAAAATTCATAATTTCTTATTGATCTAAATAAATAGCATGTATTTCATTTTGTTATTTACTTTTTCACAATGATTTTTAAAAATAATGTAGTAAATAATATGTCGTTAATATTGCAAGAAATTATAACACATATTTTATATTTGATACAAATTTTAGTATTTCTACTTGGAAAATAATTTTAATTACAATATACAAAAATTTGGTCCTTGCCACGATTTAGTTGGAATAAATTTGAATTTAAATTTATGTTATCGTTAGACATATTTACAAAAAAAGTTCTATTCCTTAAATAATTACTGCGAAATATTATAGCATTTTCAGAACAGTTATAGTAATGCATTTTAACCAAAATATATCGTGATCGATTAAATCAAATTCTTTTGACAAGTCAATTTGTATAAATATGCTTAATTAAGATTTATCATAATTTTTGATAACTTCATTCCGTATGTTTTGCAAACACGTGTTTGTACTATATCCTTGTCTAAAACTCGATTGTGTCGATGGTAAAATCTTTATTTTATTTATATAAGCAACAATCTGTTTACTACAAATTCTCTCTAAAACTTAAGATAATATAGATAGTTTGCTGATTGGTGGCAAGTAATTAAATATGGAAGAATTTTTTTTTTTACTATAGTAGGTTTACACTATAGCAGATTTTCACAATTCTAGTATTACATTTTCAAAGAGACAGGTGTTCATAATGTGTGTAATGTAATCAATAATACAAGGAAGAATTAACAGTAACATTTTTAATAAAATTTTATCAACGCCAACCGCATTTATAGTATATTTATTATCATATTATTATCTACAGAATGAAATTCAAATTTTAATTCAAAATTATTAGAAAAACGTTTGTTTTGTATAATTATTTGCCACTGGTTTTAGATTACTTATATTAGTTTCTACTTTTTTTCAAGTTTTAGAGAAACAAGTATGAATGTATTTTCATCATATTTATCAGACATGTCTACAATTTAATTCTGTGTCATTAATTCTTTAATGAAATATTTTTTATTGTTGTTTATTATTATTGTTAAATTAGTCTCATTGTAGATTTGTTACCGAGCTTTCAGTGGAGGTTCCATCTTTGTCAAGGTATAATAAAAATACAAATGTGAAACAGTTACATGAACATGCGTAATTCGTAATAAAATTATACTTTAGCATATAGTTAAAAATATTATAAAAATATAGTTTTTGTCAATGATTGAGACATATGTACAATTAATAAATATAAATATATTATAATTTAAAAACAACAATTGTTAGTTAATTGTCAAATAATAATAATAATAAATTACAACTTTAAATCACTGAGAGCAAATTTAGAGTAGGTATAATTAAAAATTACTATATTCTAGAATCTAGAACATAATTACATTATTTGGAATTCAGTCAAAACAGGTGTCTTGACTGGTTGCCAAATATTGTTTAATAAATCAATATTGTTTTCTACAACAATTTGCTAATAAATAATATCATTTGTATTGTTATTAATATCTTGTTAAAATGTTATCCATAATTGTTCGTTTAAATAAAAAGTAAAATTAATAATATTGTAAATAATGGTTAATGTAAATTAACAAAATTATTGAACAATGGTAATGACGTCAACACGTCGTCATAATTGAAAATTAATGCGTAATACTGGTAATGAGAAACTTATAAAATTGGTAATTTGGAAAAAGCAGCATAAATGCATTCCAATTTTTCATCATTTTTATTGAAATAACACATTAAATTTGATATAAGAAATGACTAATATTTAATTTAAAATTTGGTAGACATTATGTCGATACTAATTGGTAACTTTACTAGTCGATCGACTTCTTCGTAGACATAGTTGATAGATAACTTGATAACTATATAGATAAGAACTATAATGTTGTAACAAATTTGCTTTAAATAAAAAAAAAGAACATCATTTTGTACACACAAAAGCGTAAATTCCAAGAGTCTGTTGACGAATACAATAGGGACAGCACATATATTTTGGTTTGGTTAGGTTGACAAAAGTTTTGCTTGTGTTGGAAGATGATACAAGCAAGCGCTAAAATGAGTAAATGTTGTCATGTTTTCGCCATTCCATTGTCGAGTTTTAGTTGTTAAAATGAAGCAACACGGCCAGTAACAAACAGTGCCTAGCCCCGCACCTTAATTGGAAACCGCTGGGCCGGTGCCGCATCGCGTCGGCTGCTTTACTTCGTGCCTAGCTGATTAAACTTGTTTAATATTTACAGTTTATTACACAAATGTTGCAAAGTCGACCAAGATCAGCAACTCGCCCTCACACCTATACTTAATACGTTTTATGCTCAATTTTAACGCATTTACTTTCAAATTTTCACTTACATTTTAACACCCTTTTATATTTCAAGAATATTTCTTTACCGCGTTGCTATAAACTTGTTTTTTGTTCGTTTAAAACTTATTTTACGTTTAATATTTATACAGTCGGTGTTGATACTATTAAGAACAGATTTTTTTTAATGTTTTCACATTTAAAAAGTAGGGGTAAATATATTTACTATAACCAGAAAATAAGTATGGTATCATTATTGTATTTTAGCGTTAAATAAATTTGTGTGTAACAAAAAAATTATCGCTTTTAAATTAGACACTTTATTCGAAAAATAAAGGTTTTCCAGCAGCTAAAAGATTAGTAGACAATGTTTGGGAATTTTCATATAGGAACTTGTATACTGTTAAAACTATTAATTTAATATGGAAAATCAAGGTCATGTTTCATGTTTTTTCATTTCATAAACATAAAAATCATATGTGATTTTTATTTACCATTTTGTAACGATAATGCTGTTGTGGTTCGAATGAACCACAACAGGAACCAAACTCAGAAAATCAGAAGATGACTTAAAAGTCGAAACGCGTCATTGCTAAAAACAATAACGAACCTGATAGAGAATTTAATAACATTATAATTAATCATAACGCAGGTTTAGGACCCAAGAACAAAAGTTTATCGTTTAACATTAATATTTCTACAAAATTCTTACGATTATTAGTGTTAGAATACAAATGATCATTAGTGGCAAATGAGGTTTGTAATGATTATTTAATACTTTAATCGTGACACTAAATTTCTAAATTAAGAACTAATGCGTAATGAGATCATAAAATTTTGTTGTGTGTCCAAGGTATTAGTCTAAAAAGTTAGTTGATTATTGTATCGGCACGAGTAACATACGTGAAGAATATTGTTTTTTTTTTAATTATAGTGGTGCCGGTCAGCGAATAGAACAAGTGTCTTCACTTTACACTTTCCAAAAAAATTCTAAATTGGATACTTATATGTCAATTGAGTTAAGATAAAAATAATTTAATTCAACATGTTTAAAAGAATGTTGAAGTGTCTTAGAAAAAAATTATTCTGCATTAATAATAAGAACCTTAAATATTTTGAATCTATTTGTGACAAATTACTTACGTGAAGTAAGATATTTTGACATTTGTTTCATTATAAACGAAGAAATGCAATATACTTCTTGTAAAACATGATATACGTGTTTCTTTAAGAGACGATTCTCCAAATCCTCGTTTTAACAAAGGATATTAAACATCTAGTTTGCTTGTATACCTTATTTATATTTGATAAATTGATAAGATTACTGAAAATGTAAAAATAAATGCCTCCATAATAAAATATTTTTCAGAACTCATTGTAGTAAATAAAAACTGTTTTAGGATTAGATTTTGCTAAATTATTTTTATAAATACGACGTTTCGACGAAACTGAACAGAGATATGCAGTTGATGTTAAAAATTATGATAGGTATATAAGTAGAAAAAGGTCAAAAACCAATGTTATAAATAAACACTTCAATTGTTTTAACTATTTTCTAATAAATAAATAAAACTGACTCGATTTTTACTACTTTGACTGCAAGGAAAAAGTAGTATAGCGTTTGGTACGGTGTCGGTAACATTTTCAAAAAAAAAAAAAATTGTATAGAAATCTTTCATATAGCCTCTAGATGACGAATCTGAACTTAGTTTATGTGGGTGTATGGATGTGCGTCGTCAGCTCGCTCGCTCGGTCGTCAGACAAAATTTTGTGATCGCAACTCCTCCTAGACGGTTCAACCGATTATAATGAAATTTTCAGGATAAATTTGCCTAGTGCCCAAGATGGTCATGTGGTTTTGGTTTTTTCCAGTGATGCCAACTTTCCGAGAAAAAAATTACTAAAGTTTTTAAAAATTCATTGTGGCTACATTATTTATCCGATTTTGATCAAATTTTCAGAAAATATTTTCCTAATGCTCCCATTAATTACATAATTTTATTAATATTTAGTGTTGCCAACTTTCCGAGAAAAAAATTACTAAAGTTTTAAAAATTTTATTATGGCCATGTTATTCAACCGATTTTACTCAAATTTTCACAAAAGATTCTCCTAGTATTCATATAA
Source organism: Clivina fossor (assembly GCA_963966155.1). Lineage (NCBI taxonomy): Eukaryota > Metazoa > Arthropoda > Insecta > Coleoptera > Carabidae > Clivina > Clivina fossor. The sequence continues at coordinate 80,176,379 of OZ014550.1, forward strand.
TTTATGTAATTTTAACAAAGTACAGTGTTGCCAACTTTCCGAGAAAAAAATTAGTAAAATTTTTAAAAATTTATTATGACCATTTTATTTAACCGATATTAATCAAATTTTCATAAGTTTTTTTAGTGCCTAAATAAATTACACAATTTTAACAAAATACAGTGTTGCCAACTTATCGAGAAAAAAATCACAAAATTTAAAAAAAATTCATTGTGGCTACATTATTTATTCGATTTTCATCAAATTTTCAGAAAAGTATCTCCTAATGCCCACATAAATTATAATATTATTAAAATACAGTGTTGCCAACCGAGAAATGTCAAAGTAGTCTATATATGGGTTTATCCATATACTTCTAATCTTGTTTATTAATACTTTTAAAAATTGATATTTCAAAATAAAATTATAAGTAAATTATTTAAATGATAAATTAAATTATAGAATTAATTATTTAAAAAAATAAATGTTTATAAATAGTTTTATACTGCAGTTTTAATGAAAGATAGTATGCATATATAAATATAGCACCTATTTAAGACTGTAAGTAAAGATTGACAATAAGTTGGTTCCACTTTTATTTCCGGGTAGTTTCGGCCGTCAATCTCGTTCTTCCTGCAACCTGTATCACGGAAAAGGAGCACGGGTTGCAGATTACTCAATCGCGTTTGTCTCGGGGTTCATGTACACGTTTTAATTGAAAGTACGCATTTGTAATATTACGAATAAACTATTTATTGTACAAATAAAATCAACTCAAAAATCATAAAGTATAAAATATACAGTAGTATAATCTAAATTCAAAAAAACTCAAGTTATAGATTTTACGGTTACGAAATAAATTAGTGTATGATGAGTGTGAAATTGAACAAAAATGTTGTAGCAAAAGTTGCTCCGTGTTAGTCAGTTAAGATGGTTCGGAGCCAATGAACGTTTGATTAAAAAGATTTACTTAAATGATTTTGATGGTATACGCGTTTGCAGGTGGACGTCCGATGAGTAGTTGGAGTAGTGAATAATTGAGAGGGTGGCTTGCGTGAGCGAAAGTTTCTAAGTAGTAGGAATAAAATAGCATGCTATGTGAGGAGAAATTATGAATGTGGATGAAGCGAAAGTTGCTTGCTTCGATAAGAATGTTTGGAGGCGACCGATTTCGGGATGATAAAAAGAGTTTGTGCCACACTGGGTACATGGCGTGACTGTGTATGTATGCATGTATGTATGTATAGATTTTACAACACGTTATAAATCATAATAAAGAAGTATGAATCGAGCACGATTCAACAAGACACAGCACAGTTCTGTTCTGTGCTGACCGCCTGATTTTATGAAAGCAAAAAACTAGAAATCGACTACGATTCAAAAAAATACAATTTACTACTGACTCTGTTCGCTAAACTACGTCAATTCTGACTGCTGAATTTTATGAAAATATATAAACAAAAAATTATTTCGCTACATTGTATATATGACTTTTAGATGCATTATATTATAAAACACACTATAAATAATTTTCTTAGACACATTGTATATAATTGCTTCGTACACTGCATCTCCATGAAATAATACAGGTTAGGTAAAGAGAGACAGAGAGAAAGAGTGAGAGAGAGAAATACATTACTTGTAGTATACTACAATAATATAATGAATGAAAAAGTATTAGTAATTTTTTCGTTAAAATATTTTGTCTTTTCTGAAATATGTCAAATAGATATGAAAATGATGAAAATATCTCTCGTACAGCATACTACCGCAGTAAAATCTATTTATTCAGCGGTTAGAGGATACGCTTAGCTACAGTTTAATGTGCACAACACATGTAATATTCGCCACATTCTTTCGCATGAAATAAGAAATATATATGGGTTTACCCATATATTTCTTAATCTTGTTCAGATAAATATACCTAAGTGTACTCGTATCCCTACTTGCACAATCATATACCATACATGTCATATGTTTAAATCTTTCATATCAATTAATAATAGAAATTCATTCAACATAGTGAAGAGTGATGAGTGTGAAATTGAAAAAAATGTTGTAGCAAAAGTTGGTAGTAGTGAGTTAAGATGGTTCAGTCATGTTGAGCGAATGTCTAATGAACGTTTGCAGTTAAAAAGGTTTATTTGAATGATTTTGATGGTATACGTTTGCAGGTGGACGTTCGATGAGTAGTTGGAGTGGTGGTATGATTGAGAGAGTGGCTTGCGTGAGCGAAAGTTTTCAAGTAGTAGGAGCATAAAAGAGTATGCTATGAGAGGAAAAATAGTGGAATGTGGATGAAGCGAAAGTTGCTTGTGCTGGATAAGAATGTTTGGAGGCGACTGATTTCGGGATGATGAAAAGAGTTTGTGCCACACCCTGCATTATATAAAATATATTATAAATAATTTTCTTAGACACATTGTATATAATTGCTTCGTACACTGCATCTCCATGAAATAATACAGGTTAGGAAGAGAGAGAGAGAGAGAGAGAGAGAGAGAAAGAGAGAAAGAGAGAGAAAGAGAAAAAAACAAACAAACAAAAAAACACTAATAAGGGTTCAATAATATTTGCCTGTACTTATTTTTCCATAACAATTAAAAAAAAAAGAAAATATGATGGAATAAAAAGCAAGGTAAAGGCAGCAGCAGCAGCAGTAGAAATAAACCAAATAAGACAAATACTATAGCATGGTGGAGCGAGAGAAATAAATACATTACTTCTATACTACAATATAATGAATGAAAAAGTATGAATATTTTTTTCGTTAAAATATTGAATTTTGTTTTTTCTGAAAAATGTCAAATGTCGTACAGCATACTCCCGCAGTAAAAATCTATTTATTCAGCGGTTAGAGGATACGCTTTGCTACAGTTTAACGTGCACAACACATATAATAAACGCCACTTTCTTCCAGAACATTAATTTTAAATATGTAAATAAAAATTATGATATTTTAAAATAACAGCAGTTAAATTAGAATTACATCAAATATTCAAATAATTAAATGATTGAATATATTTTATGCAATTGTAATAGGCAGCATTTTATGCTATTTAATTTTAATTTGTATAGAGAAAATAATTTTGGTTTAGACAGTACATAGAAAAATTCTTTAACTTTTGATATTATTATTGTTTCGATAAGTAAGATGTGAGACGCGCGGCTAGACGTAACATAAACATATAAACAAATACTGATATTGCTAACGATGCACCTTTCTTGAGAGCTGTATGTTAAAAAAGATAGAGATATATAGGTCAATCTCATTTTTTTTTCTACTAAACGATGCATCGTAGAATAATGGTTTCTTCACTCAATTATCGCACTCATTATTCCGCATATTTTTCATATCATGTTTAGACCTCATAGTTTTTGAGAAAAAAATAAAAACCAAAAAATCAAAAAAAAATTCTAGCGCCCAAACGGCACATGCTAGCAAATTAAAACTAAAACCAAATTATAGAACTTTTTATTGTCTATCAAAAAGTATTCTAAGTATTTCTCCGAATTTAACTCGAGAAAAGAGTATATCGCAAATTATCGAATTTGCATGTTAAACGCCCAACGAACTTAACTAACAATCACCCGGTATATATATATATATATTTCTAATCTTGTTTTAAATGTTTTTGTTTTTCATTTATATTAAATTTAATCAGTTAATAAATTTATAAAATAAATATAAGAGTTTTGAGTCGGCACGATCAGAAATACATATAGAAAAGCCGCTTGTTACGTCCAGTCCGGCCCTGGAACTAGTAGCAGGTATATAATTTGAAAATAAAACCACACATGAACTTGTCCCTATCTTCTACCCTCCACATTCCAATCTGTTTTCGTCGTAAACACTTTGAATGAAGCTCACCACGCCGAAACGAATATACATTGTAATAATTGTAAATACTTCGGTTGCATAAACAAAATCCTCCTTTTTCTATCGCGCCAATAATAATTACAACCAAAACTTGTGACCAACACCGCTGTGTGTGTGTGTGTGGTCTATCTTGCTTAATTTGCTTAATTGAAAAAAAAATGGTACAGTTTCAACACAAATCTATTTATGAATTAAAAATATTTGTTGTAAAAAGATTGTCACAATATGTAAACTTATTTGGTTTTAGTTTTCATTGTGTTAAATAATATATTGTTAAATAATAATAATAAAAGATAAATAAAATACACATATTTTTGAGGATAATTCTGTTTTACAAACCCTTAATAATATAATAATAATATATGCAATGTATATCTCAGAAAGCAGAGTATTCAGCTATATACAATGTGTCTAAAAACTGTATATACCTACAATGTGTCTATAAAGAATATTAAATATTACGTACCTGTATATGTGGCACGCGCGGCCTTTCAAAATTTGAAATTTGTATACTGTTCTTTTTCTATATATGAATATACAATGTGTCTTAGAAATATATGTAAGTCAACAATGTAAAATGTGGCTTTTATGTGCAGTGATGTATTTTATATGGGAAATATATAAATGCACTTGAATTAAAATAGAATGCACTTGATTAGTTTGGATACTTTCCACTATAAATTTGATACTTTGCACTTGGTACAACCTAAACTTTAATTTGAATAATTTGCACTATAAATTTGAATACTTTGCACTATAATTGCTACGTTGTTTAGTTATGTTATTATTCAATATAGGCGCAAATGATAGGTATCGGACTGGCGTAAATGATTGACAGCCCCCAAAGTAGAAAGTATCCGTTTTTATAGTGGAAAGTATCCGTTTTATAGTGATAATAATTTTTTTGTGCATTTAGGTTTTTCAAAGTTAAAATATTTTTTCAAAGTTGAATAAATTTAATTATAGTGGAATTATTTTTGTGCAAATTGTTTTTATCAAAATGAATATGATCTAAATTAAAGTGAATACATTCTAAATTATAGTGCAGTTAATTCCAACCCATTTATATGTTGAATATGCAATGTGTCTCTGAAACCAGACTATTCAGCTATAATACAATGTGCCTAAAAAAAATTAATTCAAAATGTCTATAAAATATTAAATCTATTATTATTATTATTATTATATATCGCATTATTAACCAGCAGCGAGCGCCACAAACCTGTCAAAATTAGTTCACTTCGAACTGTCAGAGAGTGCAGTGCCACAAATCTATGAAAGAAAAACAAATAAGTACTAATTATTATATACAATAATATTTAGACATTGGTATTTATTTTTGCTATACTTGATTAACAACAATGATTATTTTCTTGTAAATTGTACGATTGTATCTACATTAAATATCATTTGTCAATTTTGCATGAAGTTTGCAAATAAATTTTTCCTCGTTTTCTTTTGAAATATTTAGAAAAAAATCAATTTTTTGAAAAATAATTTGATAGTTATTTAATAATTCTATTTAACATGCATTATAAAAATTTAAAGTTATAATAACATTGACCCGAATTCTTACCTCTCTTTTACATACACACACACAATCACGCCATGTACCCAAAAGGCTGTAGTACAAACTCACTTTCCACTATCCCGATATCAGTTTCCTTCAAACATTCCTAGCCAGACGACAAGCAACTTTAACTTCATCCTCATTCATAATTCCTCTCATACATGCCCTTCTATTCCTACTACCTACTTGGAAACATTCGCTCACGCAAGCCACTCTCTCAATCATATCAGTCACGTCTACGCAAACGTATAGCTTCAAAATCATTCATATAATTTTTTTTCAATCAAACGTTTATTAGACATTCGCTCAAGATGACCGAACCATCTGAACTGACTAACACCAACTTTTACTACAACATTTTTTTCGCAATTTCACACTAATCATACATTAATCTGTTTCGTAGTCGATTCCTCCTAGTTACAACACACGTAAAAAATTTATTTCCACAGCAGTTATTTTTCATTTTATACTTTTGCAGCCAAACCCAATACATTCATTTACTGAGACATCAACGTAGGCACCAAAACAACATTGTATATATATATATATATATATATATATATATATATATATGGAAACATTTACATTTCCTTGTAAAAGTACCCAAAGTACCCAAAGCACCCAAAACCTTACACAACCAGCATTAACTCTTCTAACAATTTCACAATCAAAACGACCATCCTTAAATAATAAACTAATCAAATATACATCTACTCATCTATACCTGCTCTGAACGTGCACCATCAACAGATACATTAAATTCAGTCATAAAGTCACCATTCTCAAAAACTAAAACTTTGTAATTATCAATATTAAAAAATAAATTAATAAAATACACGAATCATTACGGCATTACAGAACTTTTCTTTTCTGGCTGCAAATTTCTAAATTACTTTATGGAAATTAATGCCATTTTGCCAATTCACTTTCGGATGATGTAGTCACAATATAATAGTACTCATGATCAATAATTCTAATTTTACATTTAGGTAGCAACAATTAGATGCGATAAAAATCAAATATGATTTACTTAATGTCGGTTAATTTAGTTCATTTGTTAGTAATTATTAACGAACATGGATATTATACAGTAATTTGTATTTCAAATTTAAGACACTATTCTGCTATATGTGGAATTAAATTGATTTTAATTCGATTTTATAAAAAAAAATATAATGTATAATTTACACCTAACCAACAAATAAATATAAATATTGAAATAGAAAATATTTTGAAAATTAATGTATATTAATTAAATTAGATTATTTGAAACTTATTAATGTAAAAAAATGAAATTTACAGAATAGCTAATATAAATTTACAGAGGATACGATTTGATACAAATTACACACAGAATTATAATTGATGAAAATATATTTATTTATCTATTATTTTAATTGCGAGTGTTTAACAATAATTTTATTGACACAGCAAAACAAATATAGCTTATAGGGACATACTTAATACTTATATTGTAACAATAAACAATGTACATATGTAATAAACGACAAAATGAAAACTATATAATATAAACTTAAAAAACAGTCTTGTAAATAATTGGAAATCTGAACGCAAACATACAGAAACAAATCAAAACATTTTTTTTGTGTTTACACTCAAATTATTGAAAAAATACAATATATATATATATATATATATATATATATATATATATATATATATATATATATATATATATATATATATATATATATATATATATATATATATTAGTTTCACAACAGAAAATACAAACTCTATAACTTTTTTTTGATATGTTTATAAAATAATAACTAACATAATACGTAGAACTGTTATTAAACATGATTCTCTATTTTTAAAAAAAAAAGTAACTTCAAAAACTAGTAAATAACTACAGTTGGTTTTATATTACATACTTTAACTATTTGAAGCCGACAAAAAGCATCGATTTCAAGGCTCTACTAGCATAATTATTTTTGCCCTCAAGAAAACGATGTTTTTTAGTTAACTTTTCAAACTCCGAATGATAAAATTAGTTTAATTAATGTATTTATTATAAAACCGACTGTAACTTGCAAATAATTAGAAATTAAATAGTATTATACAAGAAAAAGCAAAATTATAACACATATTTATTATACAATATTGTTAAATTTTGGATATTTTAAATATTTATAATTATAAACAAAAATTTTGGAAAACTTAGCTCCGTATTAACAAAAGTTTTCGTTAAATATAATAAATCATTAAAACAATTGTTATGAGATCTAGCATCTTAAAATTGTAATATGAAAATTAAGTTTAAGTAACGAAGTGAACATATTTTGAAGAAACTTCATGGGAATAATTAGAGAATCATTTTCAAACATTCTTCTATTCTTACTATTAAAGCCACATTCACGGCATTGGTTATCCGTAATTTTTAGAACATATGTGTAACAAAATAATAGATCCGGTTCACCAATTAAACGAACACATAAAATCAATTTATTTGAATCAATTTTCATTCGAATCAAAAAGAGTAAATTAAACGCTTTTGTGAGAAATGTTTGTAAGTAAGGTTCGCGACAATTCACTACAATATCACAAGGATGTAATAATACATTAGCAGCGTGTTTTCTCTGACAATGTTCGAGTAGTTTCTTTTTCGTATCAATCCAAGAACAAGTTATCATCTCGATGAACGGACATGATGTTTCTTGAAATTGACATTTCATCTCGTGGTTTCTTACAGTTGCAAACTGCAAAATTTCCTTACAACCGGTGTTTGTGTAGGTACATGGGAAGTCGATGTTATTTCCAACCATTTCGTAAGCTGTATTCCGTATTGCGTTTATATTTTGCAACTGCGTGATTTGTACAGCTCTTGGCCACGGCTTTTGAACTTCAAAACCCGTACAACGATGGCACACATTTTCACCATTCACTGTTAAATAAACGGGAGCACTTGACAGATAACGATTGCATATCGCACACTTTAAATTTATTAGTTCTTCACTTGCCATATTTCGCCTAGAGCTACTACGATCTTCCTCTGATAAAGAAGCTAATGCCATTGCAACTGATAAACGAGTGAGTGAGTGAAAGATGTTACTGCGCCCTGCGCCGGGAGTAGGTTCAACACTTGAATATTTCTCACTTGAATTGTAAAACACAAGAATTGTAAAACCCAAGTCTTGTAAAACACAAGAATGATTTTTATCTTGAATGTTGACCTTGAAAATGCAATGAACAAAAGAACGCACTTGTACTTATAATCCTCCCCACCAGATGTCGCGCTAGCTGGTTACCTCACAAATTTAAAGAACGTCTTACAACATAACAATTTATTTTGTAAAATAATATTTGACAGTTATGTTAATCTATTTGAGAATTATTTAATTTAAAATAAATAATTATATTAATCCGAATAATACATTGTGACAAGAAATAAATCAAAAGGCCACTTTTAATGGTCATTCTTGTTAAATAATTATTTATAGGAATTTTAAATTAGTAAAATAAATGTAAAATATTAATAAGGAAATAAAAACTAATTTTTGAAATAAATTATGAAATTTATTTTTATAAAAACGATAAAAACCCAGAGATATATGAATATTTGACAGCAGTTTGACAGTTCAAATGTTTGATTGAAGTTTGTAAATAGAAATATGATCATAGACCTATAATATTCAAAATGTGAAAACAAAATAAGAAGAATAAAGCGATTATTAGTTTCATATTAATTAAAAAAATATAAATCATGAAATTGATCGAAGTGCGATTATATGGGTTAACTCAAAATAAATGTAATTCTTTAGCTAAAATGTAATTTGTAAAAATTATTTAGATAAAAATATGAAGTATACTATTAATTTGTAAAGTTTTTAAATATTCTAGAAAGGCATGTTACTGGATAATCCGCTGCAGACTTTTCCACTAACCTTACAATCTGAGATTGCTGCTGCTGCTGAAGATGAAATTGTTTTGGACATTGGAAATGTTATCTATTAGATGTATATAAACTAATAATACATATTTTATTATAATGTACAATAACATTTGTTATTATTATATATCATTTAAATAAAATCATATCATGAAAAATAGATTAAAAAGAAAGCAACCAAATATTAACTGTTTTACTTTGGTAATAGCTAAATTTTCCCTTGTTGATTTATTCAGAGTATTCTGTTCATCCAATATGGATTGGTAGTCACAGAATATTTACAAATAAAAGCTGTACTTCATTTAAGTTACATTGTCTTGCATATGTAATCGATCTGTATTTCCAAAGATACAATCCCTTCATTCCATTTCCATAATAAAAAAGTGTATAAATTTTATTTTAGCTTGTTCATTTTTACTACTTTGACTGCAAGGAAAAGTAGTAAAGCGTTTGGTACGGTGTCTGTAACATTTTCAAAAAAAAAAAAAAATTGTATAGAAATCCTTCATATAGCCTGTAGATGACGAATCTGAACTTAGTTTATGTGGGTGTATGTGTGTGCGTCGTCAGCTCGCTCGCTCGCTCGCTCGGTCGTCAGACAAAATTTTGTGATCGCAACTCCTCCTAGACGGTTCAACCGATTATAATGAAATTTTCAGGATAAATTTGCCTAGTGCCCAAGATGGTCATGTGGTTCTGGTTTTTTCCAGTGATGCCAACTTTCCGAGAAAAAAATTACTAAAGTTTTTAAAAATTCATATTGGCTACATTATTTATCCGATTTTGATCAAATTTTCAGAAAAGATTTCCCTAATGCTCCCATTAATGACATAATTTTATTAATTTTCAGTGTTGCCAACTTTCCGAGAAAAAAATTACTAAAGTTTTAAAAATTTTATTATGGCCATGTTATTCAACCGATTTTACTCAAATTTTCACAAAAGATTCTCCTAGTATTCATATAATTTATGTAATTTTAACAAAATACAGTGTTGCCAACTTTCCGAGAAAAAAATTAGTAAAATTTTTAAAAATTTATTTTGACCATTTTATTTAACCAATTTTAATCAAATATTTATAAAAGTTTTTCCTAGTGCCTAAATAAATTATGCAATTTTAACAAAATACAGTGTTGCCAACTTATCTAGAAAAAAATCACAAAATTTTTTAAAAATTCATTGTGGCTACATTATTTATTCGATTTTGATCAAATTTTCAGAAAAGTATCTCCTAGTGCCCACATAAATTATAATATTATTAAAATACAGTGTTGCCAACTTTCCGAGATATGTCAAAGTAGTCTATATATGGGTTTACCCATATACTTCTAATCTTGTTTTACATCTTATTGGCGTGTTCAAGCCATTTGTTTAATAATGCTTGCATATTTGCATTTTTGGTACAAGATTGATAGTTGATCTTTATTCTATTATACCACAAAATCTTTTAGCTGAAATATAAACAAAAAAATATATATATAAATATTCTTTTACGTTAGAATATATGTAAAATACATTTCCAGTAATGTGTGTTTTCACAGTCAACTATTAATAGTAATTTTGTTCATTTCTTCTTTCAATTAAATTATTAACACCTAAATTATTTATTATTGAGAGTGTATGAGACATCATTTATATTTATAAAAAACACAAGATACAATCAGCTACGTTTATGAAACCACTTACATGGAAACGAACTGTCAGCGACAAAATGTTAAATAGAAGATAAATAATTATTTCTAAAAAAAATCAAAATGTAGGAATGGCCGTTGAATAAATATAATAAAACACTTTACTTTTAATATAATAAACAACTCTAATTTCAAAATAACATAAAATACGTTAACGGTTCATAATACCTAACATAAATCATAATAATAATGAATATATCAACGTGTTCGAGTAAGCAATTTGTCTCTCTTGGCGCGAAATTTAAAATAAATAAAACATGCTTACAAGAAATATTTAATTATATTTAAAAAATTCTGGCTAAACTTTACGATTATGTAATCGATTTTCTTCAAACTTTATATACCGTTAATTTTGCACATTTTATGAATATAAATCGCAAAATTTTAGTGCGAAAATCATATTTACAATGTTAAAACTTATTTTAAAAACTAAATTTACCTAACCGAAAAGTTTTACTAAAATTCTTACCACTGTGCATACATTTTAATTTCATGTTTGATTTTATTAACTATAATTGAAACGGTTTATTATTGTTTCTCGCACTATTTATTTTCATCATGCTAACCCTGTCGTAATTGTAAGTTTCTAGATTTCGATTTAGTGAAACTGAAAGTTATATACTGTGTAATTAAATTATTTTTTTAATGTCTGTGTTGTAAATATGAAAATTTTTAAAATAAAACTTTTCGAACTTTCCCTGCACATATAGAAATTTGTAAATTAACTTAATAATATAAAATAAAAATAACAAAAAACCGTTCTATAATCTGTAAATGTAAACAATTGCAATTATTTTATAATGGAGTTGTAAGAATAAGTATAAGAATAAGCGTCTTTTTCTCCCTTTTTTTTCCGAGAATAATTTTTTGAATAATAATATGAGAAGCACAATAATATATTGTACTTATAATTTGGTTTTGTTGTTGAAAAATGCTTTCTGTGACCGTATTATAAGAGAGATAAAAATGTTTATTAATTAAATATTATTGGCGTTGAAAATTGTTTTTTACAGTGAATTTTTATGCATTTACGCCTTGTATATTTTATTACAAAGAACTAATTAAACATTAGTTAATTTTTTAGATAAAAATGTTTAGTTAATTTTAATGTAAACAGTGTTTACATTAAAATAAAACGTTATAAAACTTTATTTCAATTTATTATTAATTTTTGTTTTATTCATTACTAAAAAAAATTTATCAACATTACAATTGATCTGATGTTACCACCGATTTTCACACCGAGATTGTAGTAGAATTAGCTATCGTTATTAGATAAAACGTATTTTTTTGAATATAATTATTTGTGTACATTTTATATAAATTTACATGTACAGTAATATACACTAGAAAAAAGCGCTACTTAAAAAATCAAAAAAATTACTAATTTTCAAATAAGTATAACTCGGCCAATTTTTAACTAAATTAAATGAAATTTTTTGTACGAAAAAATTTGAGATCTCGTCTTTAAGGTCATGCTAGATATATTCCATTTGAACAGTTCCGCTCCTAACTACACCCCGCAGAAAAAAACATGTTTTAATTTTAAAAATTGTCAAACTTTGACAATATGTATAGTGCTCAAAAAAATTTTTCGACTTAAATTACCAAGCGGGCGTAAAAATTCAAACATTTCTACGAAAATTTCGCTTAATTTCAAAGACTTGCGATGCTTTGGCTATAAGTCATGGTTTTTTTGGAATTTACCCTGTATTTTGCGAGTTCAAAGTTATGACAAATTTTAAACATTTAGACCATTTTAACGACCAAACAAACGTGTTCAATGGTAAAACATTCTTCGGTTAAAAGAAAAGTTCGAAATTATAAAGCATTTTGCAGAATCAATTAGCAAAAAAAAAATTACAAAATGCAGGGTAAATTTCAAATAATTACAACTTCCCGCAAAAGCATCTTAAGTTCTTGAAATTAAGCAAATTTTCGTAGAAATATTTGAATTTTTACACACTTTTGGTAAATTGAGTTGAATTTTTTTTTTGTATACACACATGTTGTCAAAGTTTGACAACACATGTTGTCAAAATTTGATAATTTTTTAAGTCAAACGTTGCATTATTTTGCACGGCCTTAAAGAGGAAACTTTAAATTTGTTTTTTTTTTAATTCATCCATTTTCATAAAGATTTAATCAAGTTATGCCCCAAAAACTCGATAAATGCAGTGTAAATTTCGAAATACTATAACTTTGTGTCAAAGCATCCCAATTTCTCAATATTGAGAAGAATTTACGTAGAAATGTTTGAATTACGCCCGCTTGGTAAATTGAGTCGAATTTTTTTTTTATACTGTACATGTCAAATTAGTTTTTATTTCCTTATTAATATTTTACATTTATTTTACTAATTTAAAATTCCTATAAATAATTACTTAACAAGAATGACCACTAAAAGTGGCTTTTCGATTTATTTCTTGTCACAATGTATTATTCGGATTAATATAATTATTTATTTTAAATTAAATAATTTTCAAATAGATTAACATAACTGTCAAATATTATTTTACAAAATAAATTTTAATGTTGTAAGACGTTCTTTAAATTTGTGAGATAACCAGCTAGCGATAGAACGATTATAAGTACAGGTGCGTTCTTTTGTTCATAACATTTTCAAGGTCAACATTCAAGATAAAAATCATTCTTGTGTTTTACAAGACTTGTGTTTTATAATTCTTGTGTTTTACAATTCAAGGGAAAAATATTCAAGTGTTGAACCTACTCCCTTGACTACGACCGAATGCGAGATTGCCAGGGCCTGGTGCGCGGGCCCGCACCCCTGGTCACACAGTTGCCGGCACACAGTTGCCGCAACAATATGTATATATGTATATATATATATATATATATATATATATATATATATATATATATATATATATATATGTCTGTGGATAATGGGTTTTGCAGTCAGAAAATTTGGGATAGATGTTAAATAAAACTCATTCAAGTTTAGAAGGCAAGCTTTCGATTGTATTCAATGTATGTATTGAATATCCATGATCAATTACTCATGTTTTTTATAATTCTGACTTTTCTTTTAATCAAGTTGTTTATTTTATGGTTTATATTTTACATTATTATATTCTATTACATGGTTTCCATGTTGTAAAAAAGACTCTGTTAGTTTCAGGCCTTGAAGAAGATTTGAATACAATCGAAAGCTTGCCTTCTAAACTTGAATGAGTTTTATTTAACATCTATCCCAATTTTTCTGACTGCAAAACCCATTATCCACAGACATCTAAAATTATTATCAGTTATTATATTTTCGTTTTATATATATATATATATATATATATATGCAATGCGTCTCAAAATCTTAAAAATTTATATAATAGAATAATAAATTTATTTTTCGGCGGACTTGGAAAAATTTCAAATTTAATTTTTCGACTTAGGAAAATTCGGTATTAGAGTATTAAAATTAGCTTCACGGGCCTGAATAAAATTCAGCAATCAGAATATTGACGTAGTTTAGCGAACAGAGTCAGTAGTAAATTGTATTTTTTTGAATCGTAGTCGATTTCTAGTTTTTTGCTTTCATAAAATCAGGCGGTCAGCACAGAACAGAACTGTGCTGTGTCTTGTTGAATCGTGCTCGATTCATACTTCTTTATTATGATTTATAACGTGTTGTAAAATCTATACATACATACATGCATACATACACAGTCACGCCATGTACCCAGTGTGGCACAAACTCTTTTTATCATCCCGAAATCGGTCGCCTCCAAACATTCTTATCGAAACAAGCAACTTTCGCTTCATCCACATTCATAATTTCTCCTCACATAGCATGCTATTTTATTCCTACTACTTGGAGACTTTTGCTCACGCAAGCCACCCTCTCAATTATTCACTACTCCAACTACTCATCGGACGTCCACCTGCAAACGCGTATACCATCAAAATCATTTAAGTAAATCTTTTTAATCAAACGTTCATTGGCTCCGAACCATCTTAACTGACTAACACGGAGCAACTTTTGCTACAACATTTTTGTTCAATTTCACACTCATCATACACTAATTTATTTCGTAACCGTAAAATCTATAACTTGAGTTTTTTTGAATTTAGATTATACTACTGTATATTTTATACTTTATGATTTTTGAGTTGATTTTATTTGTACAATAAATAGTTTATTCGTAATATTACAAATGCGTACTTTCAATTAAAACGTGTACATGAACCCCGGGACAAACGCGATTAAGCTATCTGCAACCCGTGCTCCTTTCCTGTGTTACAGGTTGCAGGAAGTACGAGATTGACGCCGAAACTACCCGGAAATAAAAAGGGAACCAACTTATTGTCAATCTTTACTTACAGTCTTAAATAGGCGCTATATTTATATGTGCATACTTATTAGAACTTCAGTATAAAACTATTTATAAACATTTATTTTTTTAAATAATTGATTCTATAATTTAATTTATCATTCAAATAATTTACTTATAATTTTATTTTGAAATATCACTTTTTAAAAATATTAATAAAAAAAAGAAAGATTGTAAAGCAAACCGTGGAGATCAGTGGGGACTTTATTATTCTCATTCAAATTTAAATTTACTTACAGTATTAAATACGCCATGTACCCAAAAGGTTGTGGCACAAACTCTTTTCATCATCCCGAAATCAGTCGCCTCCAAATATTCCTATCCAAACAAGCAACTTTCGCTTTATCCACATTCATAATTCCTCTCATACATGCTCTTTTATTCCTACTACTTGGAAACTTTCGCTCACACAAAACACTTTCAATCATACCACTCCAATTACTCATCGGACGTCCACGCAAACGTATACTATCAAAATCATTCAAATAAATCAAAAAATAAGTGCTATATACATATAATCTTTTTTTAAACTTACAGATTATAATAATTATACATGATTGTAGATTCAATATTTTAATTTATCATTCATATTATTTACTTATTATAATTGAAATTTTGAAATACCAATTTTTAAAAAAATTTAATTAAAATAATTCTGCAATTTTATTGTATATTTGCAATTTTCATTTAATATTTCAGTCTCTTCGAAAATAACGAATCAATGTTTCACTGTGTTTTCAATTAGTAATTAATATATTTTTCTAAATATAAGATTTGATGTTGATGAAGATGACGAATCTGAACTTAGTTTATGTGGGTGTATGGATGTGCGTCGTCAGCTCGCTCGGTCGTAAGTCAAAATTTTGTGGCCGCAACTCCTCCTAGACGGTTCAACCGATTTTAATGAAATTTTCAGGATAAATTTGTCTAGTACCCAAGATGGTCATGTGATTTTGTTTTTTTCCAGTGATGCCAACTTTCCGAGAAAAAAATTACTAAAGTTTTTAAAAATTCATATTGGCTACGTTATTTATCCGATTTTGATCAACTTTTCAGAAAAGATTTCCCTAATGCTCCTATTAATTACAAAATTTTATTAATATTCAGTGTTGCCAACTTTCCGAGAAAAAAATCACAACATTTTTTTAAAAATTCATTGTGGCTACATTATTTATTCGATTTTGATCAAATTTTCAGAAAAGTATTTCGTAGTGCCCACATAAATTATAATATTATTAAAATACAGTGTTGCCAACTTTCCGAGAAATGTCAAAGTAGTCTATATATGGGTTTACCCATATACTTCTAATCTTGTTTAAATTAAAATTTATGCAGAACTTAATCCTAAAGCTTTTTTATTTTAATATAATGAGTTCTGAAAGATTTTTACTATGATTAATTGTACTTTGCATTATAACTATTATTTTTTTAATGAAAAAAAAGTTATCTAAATTTGTTTTACATAAAATAAATAATTTTTTCGTTATAAAACTTATATTTATTCTTTTATAGTTTTGAAATAAAAATTTGAAAAAAAATATTTTGCTCATATTTTTTTGTTTTATACAAAAAGGTTACATCAAAATCAAAACAACATTTCGAAAAAAAACCTGCATACGTTATATGACAATTGTATAATTTTTAGCTTATCAACTGGCGAAAACGATAATAAAATTTGACATGAATCTGATATATTCATCTGCACATGATGCAGAAAATTTTAACAATGTCTTTTTTATTCTTTGAATTCAATATAAGCTCGGTTCAAATATGAGATATATTTATTTCAAATGTTCAAAGGAATCAAATGACGGAATTATATCGAAATTAGAGATATAATCTTTTTTAAAAGCGTTGTCTACTTATTCGACCTTTTTTTAAATAATAAGCGGATGAAATTGAGTCGTTGAACATAAAAATAATTATCGATCGCGCATATATTGAGAGAGTTTTAAGTCGTTTGCGCTAAAATGTGTCGTAGCTACTAGCTACTAGCAAAACGTAGTATAGTTTTATTCCACAGATAGCACCAAAACTAAAACCTCGCTTTTAAAGACAATAATTCTATTTAAGTACTTTGCCATCGAGGTCGGATTTCTCTATATATATGAACGTCCGTTACACTTACAGATAAATCGCTTTAAACTTACATTCCGAATAGAACCACGCAAAAAATTTACTATTTTATATAAATATATTTTTATTACTTTTCAATACTTACGTTCTATTGCAAAAATAAAATTGATTTCATTTTTATTTAATGCACCGGTATAAATAAATTGAAATTTATTCAAATTGTTATAACGTTTCACATAAAAGTTTATATTCATTTTTTAATATAGTGTTGTGCTACTATTTTACTAAATTCGATATATTTTTTTTATTTTTTTTTTTATATATGCAATAAAAAAATAATATGAGATACAGGAAAAAATAAAAATAGTATATTATGTTACTTGCAGCCGAGGCAGAGTTGAGGTTATGCAATCTGGGCGAAAGATAAAAAGAGCATTCTACTCTAAGTAAAAGTACATATATTAATATCTATAATAATACATCAAAATAATGAGACTTAGTACATATTTTATGTAATAATACTAATAAAATATTTTAAGTGTAATTAACTATTTATGTACATTTAGAAATGTTTATAATTATATAAACAATAATATTACAGAACTAAACAAATTTTAGCTATTTATGGAAAATTCCTGACAGCAAATTTACTGAAATTCTGTAAACTTACTAAAAAAAAACTGTAATATTACATATATATATATATATATATATATATATATATATATATATATATATATGTACTTTTCCATTTTTTTGGTAATATATTAAATAATATTTGTAATAATTCTAATATTATGTGCGTATTTTTAAACAATTATGTAAAATTGCAGCAGTTGAGTAATTGTACATAGATATACTGGGCATCATAGTGTCTCATGGTTTGTAGGTAGTAACCAAGTGAAGTAACCAACTACTAATATAATAATGTTTATATTTTGTAACTAGTAATACAAGAAATTTTTTCTGCATAGCCAATATAAGTAATGTAATATGAATATTTTGATACGCTTGAAGAAAAAAGTTTATTATTTATTAGTTGTAGTACTAGAATAGTATATTCAAAATTGCTTATTCTATTTTTATACAGGGATAGGTATATGTACGGATACAAGTTACTAGAGATAATTTAATGTATTTGTGTACATAAGTATATATAATATATATATATATATATATATATATATATATATATATATATATATATATATATAGATTACCAATTAAATATATTCTCAATTTGATTTAAATATTATCATGTTTACAGTAACTTTTGGTTTGACTGGAAATGCACATAACTTGAAATACTTTATCTATTTTATACATATATGAGAATTGTACGTTAAATTTAGAATTCAACGATTTTCGATAAGTTCACTTTGATGTTAATTTTTCCATAAAAATAGTCAAAAACTGTTTTAAACTTATACACGATTTATACTTTTATTTATTATAAGTAACAAAAAGCAAAATCGCGAACGAATAGATCTATTTTTGTTATATATAATTATATATTCTATTCAACATTTAAAAGTGAAGCATTTTCTGTCAAACTAAAAGTCATGTAATGACGATTGACGAATAATATTTGCATATACAGCCAGATTCAGAGTAAGTGCCTTATTTTTTTTTTAGCCACACTATGGGTACTACTTTCAAAATATTTGGCAGTAATATGTTTCAGGACATTCTCTATACGATGGTAAAATCACATTTTCAATTGGACGAATCATTTCAAAATGGCGACGTTCAACCTTTTTTTTTAAATAGGATGCCATAATTTTTTTTTATTATTGAAATCCTAAAAACATTCTTTTTACGATAGTATTTTGTTTTTCTTAAAAATTCATTTCTTTCCCTATCAAAAATATTTTTTTTAAATTTGAACAACATAACAAAAATTTGGGCGCCAGCTTGATATATATCTAGCGCCTCCACTTTTGCAATTATGATTTTTCTAATTTCTAATGCAGCACAAAAATTTTCATTGTGGTACAAAATTAGCACATAATTAGCACAAAATTATGGCATATTTTTATCTTAATTTTGGCGAAGTGGAGGAGCCAACTATATGGGGCTCGGTAAATATTCATTTTTTGTCATAGTGGCGCCATCTAGAAATGGGTAAAACTCAATTTTGACCTCAGATTTGTACTCAGCGAGGTGAAATACTTTTACAATTTTTTCTGGCGTGATTTAGTGGAAACATTAATTTAATGAATATATTCACTTATAAGCACAATTATCAAAATACATATGGGCTTAGGGGTGCCACTTAACCAACGAGTAAAAATGTGGGACTATTTTTATAATTTTTCTAGCATATTTGGAAACGATTTAAGGGGTGAGAAGAGAAAAAAAATTTTGACCCCTCTTAAGGGACACCCTAATATATTTATATATATATATATATATATATATTACTCCATATTTATATAAAGAAATAACGTAAAAGTAACAAAAACGCAATAAGTTGGTATATGTATATAGTAATAATTCTATAAGTATCAACAAACACACTTAAATTTAATTGTCATTATCAACTGAACCAATATTTATTATGTATAGTATTATGTATAGTATAGAAAAAGTAGATGAATTAGAAGAAGTACGGCACTCGTATAAGAGTCCCACTGTAAACCTCAACTTTGAGACTTATAGCTATCATAACATGCTCATTGACCAACGTATAAAATAATAATAATAATAACGAATCTTTTTTGATACAATTATCGATAACTGTGTAATAATAAGATGTAACAACATGGATTTTCTAAAAAGATTACAAGAAAGTTCGAGAACGGAACATAAATTATCACAATCGTTGTTATTTACTTGAGTATTGTAAAAAGAAAATTAAATAATTTTTAAATAAGTTTTATTATAAAAATATTATTATTATTAATATTAGTTATTATTATTAATATTATTATTAGTTTCCAACTAAACTGGGTTGGTAAGAATGTAGCTTAAACAAAAATTAAATGCAATCGTTCTTTGAACAACGACGAATGCTGACAAAGTGACAGAGTTCGATGTATTCAAACAATGCTAAATATTGCAACGTGAATTTGAATTCGTGTCGGGGCAGTCTGAACAGTATTGGAAATGTATTAAAATAATTACCACCATATTTGCGATTGTATTTTCACTAGCATTTATTTACAACACTTAAACACTACATAACAATACTATACAACAACAATGGTTAGCCGAGCGAAGCTAAACAAACATTTACACTATTTACATTACTTATAATTAATCTTACACCTATCGGACTGACATTAACACAACTTATGAACTAACACCATATTCACTTATACTCGCACACATTTATATCTACATATTTATATCACTATTTATATCACACTATTATTTATTTCAACGAGCCATCACCACCGACCCATTACTATTAGATCGATTACTAGATCTAACCAGATCGTCGCTTCAATGATGACTGCACACATTATTTATCTCACTATTTATATTTAAGCGAGCCATCATCGTTCGGCCAACTAGACCGACTACCAACGACGCAACCATGTCGCTTATATCATGATGACTGGTCTGGCGTGTGTTTTGAAGAGCCTATATACCCTGCAACCAAACCTACGCGAATGCTCTGGTCTTTTTCGAGAAGCCTACTGGATCTTTCCACACATACATACATACGCAGCGCACACCGACATTACGTCATCACATAAACACAATCTAATAGCGTGCCTCACTGCACGTATACTCACACACACACACATGTGCACTCACACACACATGCAAACATAACTACTTATTATGAAAGTTGAACGACCTCTCGAATTGATTTTAGTATATAAGATGACAGGAAAAAGGTCAAATAAAAATGCTCTAGTTTGTTAGCATGCGACTAGTTTCGGTATATTCAGCATACCTTCCTCAAGCAAATCTACAATATTATGACAAAGTAACTTATTAGTAATTAACCAACAACAGAATAAGTACAAAAATATTTTTTACAATAAAAAGTTACTTACGCTAATATGTTTGAACAAAAATTAAACATTTATATGGTTTCAATCGCAGCTCGGTACAATATATAAAATTATTAAATTAAAATTATTCAATTTGTCACAGTGTAAAATAATAATACAATCACAAGTCAGGAATAAAATATAAATAAATTAAAAGTAAAATAAATATAAATACAAAAATGTCAAGAATTTAAAAACAAACTTGATGTGTACACAACCGTTGTATATAACAGACTGAAACATAATTGAAAACAAACTGGATGTTTCAGGTTTTTTGATTTTTTATAAATTCTAAGATGTTACCATATGACGCGCTTAAATTCTCCACGTCCTGTTGTATGTTAATATTATTTTTATTAATTTTTATATAAACCATCTCTTTTGTTAACCTTTTGTTTAGTACGTTTTCTTTATCAAGAATTTTGATATTATCAAAATCGAATTGATGAATGAAATCGATGCAATGTCTCGCTATTGGTTTGTCTGCGTTCTTTTTAACATCATTCTTATGTTGCTGGATGCGTTTTTTAATATATTGCATAGTCTGGCCGGTATATGTAGCTTGGCAATTTTTGCACTGCAGTTCATATATTAAATGGCTTTGTGAAAGTATAGGTGTCGGATGTTTGGTTGTTGATAATATACCCTCAACTGTCTTGTTGTATTTAAAACAGATTTGTGTGTTGTCACGGGTTAATATTTTCCGTAATGGTTCTGATAACCCTTTTACATATGTTAAAGAACAGTAATTAACATTTTCATTTTTGTTAATCTTGTTACTGTTACTTAATCTGTTGTTGTTCATAATAAAATTTACAAGCAGTTTCGGGTAATTATTTTTCATTAATATATCACAAATTTTTTCTTTCACTTCACTGTGGTAAACCGGACTGCTTAATTTTAGTGCACGATCTTTTAAATTATACCCAGTATTCATTTTCTGTTGTTTTAAATGTTGTGACCTAAAATTGAGACATCTGTCAGAGGTTGCAGGTTTTTTGTACCATTTACTCAAAATTCCATTCTCCGATCTTTCTAAGGTTACATCTAAATAAGAGAGACCTTTATTCTGTTCAACTTCCATTGTAAATTGGATAGATTGATTGTAGTTATTGAAAATGTTAAGCGTGTCATTGGTGAACATCTTAGGGACAATCAATATGAATTAGTTGAACAAATACAGAATATACCTCCTTTAGAGGAACATGACATTTTAATATCATTAGACGTAGTGTCCTTGTTCACAAACATTCCTCGTGAATTTGTTACTGACATTGTTATTGCTAAATGGAACACTTTTAAGAATTATACAAATATGACCCAGGATAAATTTTTATTAATTCTGAACTTTATTTTCAACAATAGTTATTTTACATATAATGGAGTTTTTTACAAACAAATCTTTGGCGTAAGCATGGGCAATCCTGTAAGTTCATCGCTGGCCAATTTAGTTTTAAACCATATATTAGACGGATGCATTCCTAATTTACCGTACAACGTTAAATTTATTAGAAAATACGTTGACGACCTCATATTGATTGTCCCTAAGATGTTCACCAATGACACGCTTAACATTTTCAATAACTACAATCAATCTATCCAATTTACAATGGAAGTTGAACAGAATAAAGGTCTCTCTTATTTAGATGTAACCTTAGAAAGATCGGAGAATGGAATTTTGAGTAAATGGTACAAAAAACCTGCAACCTCTGACAGATGTCTCAATTTTAGGTCACAACATTTAAAACAACAGAAAATGAATACTGCGTATAATTTAAAAGATCGTGCACTAAAATTAAGCAGTCCGGTTTACCACAGTGAAGTGAAAGAAAAAATTTGTGATATATTAATGAAAAATAATTACCCGAAACTGCTTGTAAATTTTATTATGAACAACAACAGATTAAGTAACAGTAACAAGATTAACAAAAATGAAAATGTTAATTACTGTTCTTTAACATATGTAAAAGGGTTATCAGAACCATTACGGAAAATATTAACCCGTGACAACACACAAATCTGTTTTAAATACAACAAGACAGTTGAGGGTATATTATCAACAACCAAACATCCGACACCTATACTTTCACAAAGCCATTTAATATATGAACTGCAGTGCAAAAATTGCCAAGCTACATATACCGGCCAGACTATGCAATATATTAAAAAACGCATCCAGCAACATAAGAATGATGTTAAAAAGAACGCAGACAAACCAATAGCGAGACATTGCATCGATTTCATTCATCAATTCGATTTTGATAATATCAAAATTCTTGATAAAGAAAACGTACTAAACAAAAGGTTAACAAAAGAGATGGTTTATATAAAAATTAATAAAAATAATATTAACATACAACAGGACGTGGAGAATTTAAGCGCGTCATATGGTAACATCTTAGAATTTATAAAAAATCAAAAAACCTGAAACATCCAGTTTGTTTTCAATTATGTTTCAGTCTGTTATATACAACGGTTGTGTACACATCAAGTTTGTTTTTAAATTCTTGACATTTTTGTATTTATATTTATTTTACTTTTAATTTATTTATATTTTATTCCTGACTTGTGATTGTATTATTATTTTACACTGTGACAAATTGAATAATTTTAATTTAATAATTTTATATATTGTACCGAGCTGCGATTGAAACCATATAAATGTTTAATTTTTGTTCAAACATATTAGCGTAAGTAACTTTTTATTGTAAAAAATATTTTTGTACTTATTCTGTTGTTGGTTAATTACTAATAAGTTACTTTGTCATAATATTGTAGATTTGCTTGAGGAAGGTATGCTGAATATACCGAAACTAGTCGCATGCTAACAAACTAGAGCATTTTTATTTGACCTTTTTCCTGTCATCTTATATACTAAAATAACTACTTATGCATTCTCAGTTTTGTTACACTGCCTCCTTCTTAAGACTGTTCCGTCCCGGAACACGCTTGCTCCATCATAGGAGGATATTTTGGGTGTCCGCAAAAATCTCCGCATGCTGGTTCTCCTGCAGCACTATCTTCAGGACCAGCCACCAGTCCAGCGGCTTCTCTGGCTTCCACCGTTGCGGTCGGACCTCAACTCGCCAATTCCGACATGCCCCAGCATGTACTTGACGTTCTCCAGTTGACCAATCCGTTCCGCAACCTTGCCTCGGACTATCAGTACCATGATGCCGTCCTTTATCGAGAGTGGTACTCCCTGGCCTTTCCGTTACGAACAATTACTGACTGAAGAATTTTCCTGAGCAGATCTACACCCGGCATGCGCCCAGCATACCCTCAACCTGCTCCACTTCAGTCCTCTCAGCCCGTAACCTGCCTCGGACCCCGCCGCATCATGACACAATCCTTTCTCGAGAATCCGTCCTGACTACTCTCATAGTGCTTATCTTCTACTGCATGCAATCTTCACCGCCAAGTTCTTCGTTGGCTAGTGACAGCCAACCACGGACATCCACTTGCCGACCGGCGTGATGTTAGATGCCGGCAAGAACCCAGAATACTATCTTCATCCATACGCCGCGATCATAACATTCTGATCGCGTAGTGACAGCATCTTGCCCAAGAAATCACAGCTGCTGCCTTCAGATATTCTAACCGAAACATCTACTTGCTTCCAATGACTACAGTGCCTCTCTTTTCCACAATCTTCTACAGCTATCTGACCAGCATCCAGATCTTCAACGATCGATGACCCATCAATCCTCGAACAACCAGAACACTTTCGTTGTGTATAGATCGAAGAATTTGAGTGAGGATGTCTACACCGCATGCCCCAAGCATACATCGACCATCCTCCACTCCGATCCATCCAGTCTGTTGTGTTCCATGAACGACCATGTCATCGCCTCGTTGCCCATCAGCCCCACTTCATTCCAAGTTGTGGAACCACTGTACTCAGCCATCATTGGAACTTGTTTCAACCGCAGCACTGTCTCTCTGATGTTTTCATTCTTCATCTTTCTTGGCATAATTATCACTGTCACTACCACTTTCGCAACAATACCAGTTGCAAGCACACACACAACAATGCCAGTCCGATCATTCCTATCACAGTATAACTACTAATTTAAAACTATATACACATATAACAAAATACTCGACTTACTAACAAAAATCATTTACAACAATCAGATCTCATCAGTAAATCGAGCTTACATTGTTCAACAATCGCAAATACTCGCCTTCATCCCAATACTGCTCAAAACACACACCCCACACCTGACACCAGTGCAACGTGAATTTGAATTCGTGTCGGGGCAGTCTGAACAGTATTGGAAATGTATTAAAATAATTACCACCATATTTGCGATTGTATTTTCACTAGCATTTATTTACAACACTTAAACACTACATAACAATACTATACAACAACAATAGTTAGCCGAGCGAAGCTAAACAAACATTTACACTATTTACATTACTTATAATTAATCTTACACCTATCGGACTGACATTAACACAACTTATGAACTAACACCATATTCACTTATACTCGCACACATTTATATCTACATATTTATATCACTATTTATATCACACTATTATTTATTTCAACGAGCCATCACCACCGACCCATTACTATTAGATCGATTACTAGATCTAACCAGATCGGCGCTTCAATGATGACTGCACACATTATTTATCTCACTATTTATATTTAAGCGAGCCATCATCGTTCGGCCAACTAGACCGACTACCAACGACGCAACCATGTCGCTTATATCATGATGACTGGTCTGGCGTGTGTTTTGAAGAGCCTATATACCCTGCAACCAAACCTACGCGAATGCTCTGGTCTTTTTCGAGAAGCCTACTGGATCTTTCCACACATACATACATACGCAGCGCACACCGACATTACGTCATCACATAAACACAATCTAATAGCGTGCCTCACTGCACGTATACTCACACACACACACACATGTGCACTCACACACACATGCAAACATAACTACTTATGCATTCTCAGTTTTGTTACAATATCAAATATCTACGACTATTACAAAGATTTAAAAAATCACGTAGAATTCAATTATTACATGATTGAAACAAATCTGTGTTTAACAACGACGGACACATAACGACATAAGTAATACAAAAAGTAACATACTAATCTAGATAAGTAAAATTTAGATTAAAAAAAACTCATTGTTTATGTAACATATCACTTTAAATTTAAATAATTTTGTTATTAATAACAAAACTATAAGTGTTGAAAAGGATAGTTAATTGTGGAGAGTAATATAAAATGATCAGAGCGGATGAAATAGCAAATAGGAAAAAGAGTTTAAATATTGTTGGCGTGGATAGTGTAAATATTTATATTGACACGAACATGAGTAGTTTGTTTAGTGATGAAGTTAAAACCGGTTCCATGTGCCCGATTGTGTGTGGAAACAAAACATTTAGTGCAGTACAGGAGCAAAAGCAGAAGCAGGGACAGGAGCAGGAGCAGGGTGGTAGAGTGAACGATGATGTGGTACGATAAAACGATACATGAGTACCCAGCAACGTACGTACGTACGTACTTTATACACATAATATTCTAGTTGCGACATTGCAATACGTTGCGATAAAATATCGCTGGATTGTTATATAATAGACGCAATCAATAAGTACTCGATTTGTATTGTGAATGAAGCAAATGTGAAGTGTGTCTTTACCAGCTGACTCTTGTATTACATTTCTTATACCGAGAAAAATAAATTGCACTGAGAGTTTGTCATTGTTGGTAGCAGAAGTGTTCCTTGTGCGGCGACCAACGACCTATGTGATACACCTACACATACACTCACACTAATACAGACACACACACACACACACACACACACACACTAGCACGATTATGCTTAATCCTACAGCTTTTTTCAGGTTTAAGGCTGTATCACAATTTAACCGAATCTAAATTTAAAATAATACGAAATTCTAAGGTATTTAGTAAAAATTATTAGAAAAATGTTTTAAATAATAAGGTAATTTATTTTAAAATATTGAAAAATCTTTCAGAACTTACAATTTTTTATCAGAAAAAATGGCATGTTTAGTGAGTTAAGCCTTTTAATATAAAAGTTACAAGGTTGGTTAAATTAGCAAAAAAGGTATTTCAATAAATAAAGATTTTTTCGATCAGTGGTTCTATAAACACGGGATATAATTTTTATATTTTAAATAGGAACATATGTTTTTTAATTGCGTATTTGAAAAAAGCGTTTTACTTTCAATTTAACGATGTAATAATATTATACTCTTACATAACAAAATAACTAAGAAGAACGCAAATAAAATTTAACCTAATTTATTTTAAATTCTCATCGTAACAAAGTTTCGCGTGAATGAAACAACTGAATGTAAACAAATTTACTTTAATAGTATATTTCGTTAAATATAATAAAAAAAAACAATTATAATAAATTATAAATATTGTTTATAGTTGCAATCACTTTAGTACGTAATTGAATACTTTTAAATAAGTTATTTCTAATTTGTTTCAGTTTTTTTCCATTAGTTCATGGCAACTTTATGAGATTTGAAAATAAATTTGTATAATTTTTTGTTTGCATTTTTTTCAGTTAGTTTGTGGTGTAATATTATAAATTTTTTTAATAATAATAATTTTTTGGCAAATAATGACAAATAAGCAATTTTTCTTTTATAATAAATCAAAGATTATGTAGTAGGTAAAGACAATTAAAATTCTAAATCTTTAAATTCTGACATTAAAACAGAGTTATAGACCCATAAACTATCATTTAAAATTGTAAATAATATTAAATTAGTATTTTGTTATTTAATATTTCTATATATATATATATATATATATATATATACTCATTAAAACTTTGTTATATTGCTTCTTCTACTTAAATATTTTTAATTAAATGCTTAACGTATGCTGAGAATGTATCAATATTTAATATAAATTTTAAAATAAATATTAATTTAATAGTATAAACAAGAAAATATTAAAAAAAAAACACGTGGTTGATAAGAAAACAACAATGTAAACAAAGCGTGTTTTTTATTGGTAAAAGATTTTTTCGTTGACAAAATTTATATAGGGAAGCGTGGGATAGAAGTGTGATACAGCCTTAATCCTAGTTGGGACATTATTCCGCCTATCTGTAGCATAGCTGGAGCCGAGCGTCGAGCCACACATAAAGACAGGACATAAACGGCAAGGTGCGCGCGTGCGCATCCCCAGATCTGGGAACCATAAAAGAGTACTAGGTAGTACAGTGAGAATCTGGAACACTGGAATAGAGCGAGAGCATGACAAAACTCATTTGTGTATGTGTAGGTAAGGCACGCTACACTACGGTTTCGTATAGTACGGTATGGTATGGTATGGTATGGTACGGTACGGTATAGTAAGGTTAGGTTAGGAGGTATCGTGTGCGTACAGGGATTACTTAGTTGCCGACTTCTAAATGTGCACAATAAATGTCATTTCAGTTGTATACTCAGTTAAGTAGCAGGCGCT
This sequence comes from Clivina fossor, assembly GCA_963966155.1. Lineage (NCBI taxonomy): Eukaryota > Metazoa > Arthropoda > Insecta > Coleoptera > Carabidae > Clivina > Clivina fossor. Next base: position 80,205,332 of record OZ014550.1, read on the forward strand.
GTGCTCTTCTGTGGCTCGGTGCCGGTGTGACGGTGTCACACTGGAAGAAAAACTACCCTCCCATTTTCAGCACTGAAGGTACTTCTGCGCTGCATAACTCACATACGTATCATTCACAGCCACACACACCAAATTCATTTACTTGCTCTTCTACTAACTCCTATACGCCTCTTCCACATTTAACCAAATTGTTTTCATTTTAAACATTTCTACAGTATTTACTCAAATTCTTGCCTTTTTTATTCCAATATCTTATGCATTTATTTATTTTACTTCTATATAACTTATGATATTTTTACAGACTATAATTCCTGAATGAAAATACATAATTGTTTAATATTTGGAATCTTATAATGTCATCAACATTACATTATCTATCAGTGGTGCAGATTATAATTTCTTAATTGCTTATAATATAAAATCTGGAGGTTCTAATCTGTTCTAAATCTTTTCAATGTAGTTATTAAGAGTTCAGCGATAATAAATTAAAATACTGAAAAATCTTTAGATCTAGCGCAACATAAATTGACAATCATTGAAAAATTTTTAATCAATAAATTTAAAAAAAAGAGTGTGCTTGTCGAAAACATATTTAGCCATAAACAAAACTTGTAACATGCCTTTTGGTATAAGAAAAACTTAATAGTTTCTTTTACAAATTATAATATTATAGTCTATATTTATTGAAATATTACACAATACACAATCTTGGTATTTTTCGACACAAAATTAAATAAAAACTATGAGTCGTAGCATGTACCAGCTTAGTCGTGCGACTAAGAAGCGATTAACAGCACTAGTCGCATGACTAAATCGATACATGCTACCAGTCAATATTTGAAAATTTTTAAAACATCTGATTAACAAAATTATGTCAAAATTTTAATACTTGTTTTATTTTTAAAAAAATCATTTTGAATTTTACTAGTATGGATACGAAATTTAGCGTTAATTAAATAGTTTTGAAATTATAAATATTTCAAAATTATACTCAATTCTATAATATAATATAATAAAATACAAAAAGAAATAAAGTGTTTAATAATAATATATATTTATTTTCCGTTTCGGCCCTGTTTAAATCTCAAACTCCAAAATCTCTACTGCTCAAATTCTGATTTATTACTACTTTGACTGCAAGGAAAAAGTAGTATAGCGTTTGGTACGGTGTCTGTAACATTTTCAAAAAAAAAAAAAATTGTATAGAAATCCTTTATATAGCCTGTAGATGACAAATCTGAACTTAGTTTATGTGGGTGTATGTGTGTGCGTTGTCAGCTCGCTCGCTCGGTTGTAAGTCAAAATTTTGTGACCGCAACTCCTCCTAGACGGTTCAACCGATTTTAATGAAATTTTCAGGATAAATTTGTCTAGTACCCAAGATGGTCATGTGATTTTGTTATTTTCCAGTGATGCCAACTTTCTGAGAAAAAAATTACTAAAGTTTTTAAAAATTTATATTGGCTACGTTATTTATCCGATTTTCATCAAATTTTCAGAAAAGATTTCCTTAATGCTCTCATTAATTACATAATTTTATTAATATTCAGTGTTGCCAACTTTCCGAGAAAAAAATTACTAAAGTTTTAAAATTTTTATTATGGCCATGTTATTCAACCGATTTTACTCAAATTTTTACAAAAGATTCTCCTAGTATTTATATAATGTATGTAATTTTAACAAAATACAGTGTTGCCAACTTTCCGAGGAAAAAATTAGTAAAAATTTTAAAAATTTATGATGACCATTTTATTTAACCGATTTTAATAAAATTTTCATAAAAGTTTTTCCTAGTGCCTAAATAAATTATGCAATTTTAACAAAATACAGTGTTGCCAACTTATCGAAAAAATTTTTTTAAAAAAAAATTCATTGTGGCTACATTATTTATTCGATTTTGATCAAATTTTCTGAAAAGTATCTCCTAGTGCCCACATAAATTATAATATTATTAAAATACAGTGTTGCCAACTTTCCGAGAAATGTCAAAGTAGTCTATATATGGGTTTACCCATATACTTCTAATCTTGTTTTTTATGTAAAATTTGGTTATACAAGGTATTTTAAATTTTTACTGTTCAATTTTATAGAATTTGGTTAAAAGTTAATACTTTTTTTTGCAATATAAAAATTGACAGAATTAAATACTTACCATTTTTTCAAAATTATCATTTTGGAATTTTAGGAATTTAGAATTTAATTTTTATTTTACATTTAAGACATTTAAAACTAAAATTTAATAAATATTAATCGGAATCAAATATTTATTTTTGCTAAAATTTTTCTTGAGAGATTAATATTAACATTTTCATAGTTAGGTTATGTAACGGAAAATAAAATATTTTTTTATGTAAATGCCCAGGCTCATTGGAAGATGATTTCCATTATGATTAAAGAAAAGCACTTGAGCGTTTTTTCAACGCTGGGATATATTTCTTCATAACGCTTGAATTATTGTGCGTCAGTTTTTGCGGGTACTACGTAAAAAAAAACTACCACTAAGAGGAAGGACAAGAAAACTGTTTTTAACAACCTAACGTACAGGATCTGAATTCGCTTTTCAAGTTTTTCTTCAACTACAGATCGTTCAACGTCACTGAAATAATATAACAGAAACGCGATTATACGAAACAGTATTGTAAAGATTGTATCATGTTTTTACCCTGTAAAATTTCTGACTTATGTTTGTTGAAAATTTTATTGTCGCTACGGTCAATAAATCAAAACATTTAAACCTCGTCTACAGATTTATTATAGTACATTCACAATTTTAAATTTATTTTTATGAGTAGGTATTAATTTTAAATATGATAGACCGGGTTTTTTTTTAATTTCATTGAAATGATTCATTTGTAATTAAGTTGAAAACTTTTGTTTAAACTAAGTCGAGCAAAGTGCTCAAACATTTTTCTCACTAGTCGTACATAAAAGTTTTAACTTTATTTTAACTTTTTGCGTTGTTTCTCGTAGAATTAAAAATATTTTTCATGACCTAATTAAGCTACAGTTTTATTAGATGGAATTTATTTTATTGTGAGTGTAATATTAGGAAAACTGACAATTCAGCAATCTGCATCAGCAGTTAAAAAAAAAGGTTAATAATAATTTATTTTTTAATTTGATATATTTTCTGGCAATAATGTAGACTTTGTCGAAAAAAATACTCATAATTTACTGTTATATAACATTGTATGTAATAAAAAAAAAGAATAATAAGGTCACGTTTGTACCTTTCGTTAAATTTGAGTCACGTAAGACATATATTCTTTTCTGCATATTCTTTAACTGCTTTTAAACAACGCTGCTTCTGATTCTATGCTACAATGTTAGTCGTTTTTAGTGTTAGCCTCTTTTACGACTAAAATGACAATACTTTATTTATTCTTTGTTTTTTATATATAACTTTGAGGAAAAGTCAAAAATAATTTGTAATATCTTATTCTTTTCTTTTTTCATAGTTACAATTTCTAAATATATCTATAAATAACTATTTAATAATTTATTTAATACACAAAAATATATGTATTATTACTAATTAATTAAGTTTAAGTATATTTTCTATTAAACATATAGAAATATATCTGTTTTTTGATAATATGTTTTTACTAATAGATAGAAAAATGTTTTTTTCTAATTTAAAATAAAGGACACGTAACGTATATACAAATTTAAATTACATGAATTCAATATAATAATAATAATTTTATTTATACTGCAAAAATACAGGTATTTATCAACCCAATTACACTTTTACAATCAATTTACAAAATATGTATTACAAAATCAAGTATAATCATTAACAATATTTCTTATACTATGGTTATTACAAAAAAGTATATCAAATTGCACATTTATTAAGTTTAAATCATTTATTAATTTAAATATGTATTGTAATGGTGAACAACTGTCTCTAATATGAAATATTTTCGTTCTTATTCGAAAATACATATTAGAAACATGAAAGTGACATGCACCCATTAATGTATCGGCATCTATCTTAGAATTTAATAAATTCACTATAAAAATAATTGAAATATACACACGTCGTTGTTTAAGGTCTGTAATCCAAATAATTTAGTTTGCGTTCTATATGACACAAATTTAGCCGTAATTCTAAATTGTTTATAATAAAGGTAACGTAACATATTTTTTTTGTACTTTTTCAATAAAATCTTCTAATGTGAAATTATTTGGATTCCAGATAATACAACCATATTCTAGTATTGACCTCACTAAAGAATTATATAATACTAATATAGTTTTTATACTGAAAGCCACAGCAGATCTAAAAATAAAACTCAATGTTCTGTATGCTTTATTCACAATGTACTGGCAATGTATATTGAATTTGAAATTATTTTGAAAAATTATTCCTAAATCTTTAAAATCATTTACTCTTTCAAGAATAATACAATTTATTTCATAACTAAACAGAATATTGAATTTTTTTTTTGAAAAGGTCATTATTTTACATTTCTTTATATTCAGCTCTAATTGATTATTTTTACACCAAGTACAAAGTATATTTATATCGCTCTGGATAATATTGCAATCCTCGAGCGTCTGTACTTCTTTGTAAATTTTTACATCATCAGCATATAATAAACATTTGACATTTTCTAGTGCTAGCGGTAAATCATTTACAAATAATACAAATAATAATGGTCCCAACAAAAATCCTTGAGGAACTCCTGATGTAGAAACAAATTCATAAGATTTACAATTATTAAATATACCAATAACAAATAATGCGTCAACTGATTTAAACAGTCATTATTTTCTGATGGTTTATTTTTAAATCATTTTTAGCTACATTTACGAGAAGCATTGTACTAGAACAAAAATAGTAATAAAATTATTAAATATTGATATTATAAAGTGATGAAAATGACAGAAATGAAAAATAGATTACAAAAATTTATTTATTTTTATTTTTGTTAATACCTACTACTTTAAAAATGAAAAAAAAAATTGCACAGTTGTAAAAAAAATCTGAAGTAGTTGTTTAAATAAAGTTTAGTTAAAAATGTAGTATATTTAAAATTGGTAGCGATTTAGTGCGAGCTAAAGTCATAGCGTAGTGCAATCGGGGCGACCATTAAGCGACTTCATCATCGTAAATTACTTTTTTATTTACTCGCGCAGTTTGGATTAGAGTGTTACGAATAGTGCCATTTCGAATCTAATGGCCTATACTAGACTAGACGAAAGATAATTTGCAAAACGCGCTAGATTTAAGCCACATTGCTACAACTATAGCTACAGATTTTCTTAAATAAATATATCTATCGACATTTTTGCTATTAGATGTCATTATCATGCACCTCAAGTTTTATTCGAAAATAGTCCGATAGGATGCTTCACAAAAACCCTGGATACCAAAACCGGAAAGTTCGTTTGGCCCGAAAATTATTTCCTTTTCCGGTCACAACATAGATTTTGGAGAAAATTGTGATTTGGTGAATGTAGGAAGAAACAGAACGACTACACTCTACGCTACGTTATGGTTTTCAGCAATTTATTTTATTTACTTGTTGATAATAAATATCTAAATACAATTTCAGTGCAATAAATTTAAGAAATATGTTTTTTAATTATAGTTTTTCTGTAATAAATTGTTTTTATCTACGGCCACCTCTAAAGTTTTCACTTTAAACGGTTAAACACTATGAACACTGTAAAAAACTGACATTTACATGTGATAACACAATGCGTAAAGTAACCAGCGCAGCGTTATCAATGTCAGATATGCTGAGGAAATCAAATCAGACTTATTATTATTTTATTATTAATTGTGTGTTGTTAATCTTTATCTTTTTAAAGAAAATACGTATTAGATTAAAATAATAATTCTATATTATTCTTAAGTGCAGATAATTTAATAATGAAATTATATAAAAATAAGATAATTATTTGACAATTGTCAACACTGCTCTTGAATTTTCGGGTTATTCAGTTGTATTTTTGCGGTTTGTTATTTGTTGATATTTTTCATAAATAAATTAATTAAAATAATAAAATAGTATCTATAGTAAATTTAACTATAATAACAGTGATTAATAATGGTAAGTAACATTTTTATGTTATTTTAAATAACATTTGTTCAGAAAACTTAACATATTCATTTAAACATTTTTGTTTGTTTTTGTAATTTGGGGCCGTAGATACAATTCGGAAGTTTTCGGGCATCGCAACGAAATTTCTGAACTGTCATAAAACTCATTTTTACACACTTGTTACATTAATAACTAATATTTGCTGTAATTTTAAAACTTATTTTATTATTTTTCATATATAAATGTCTATTTTTTACTAACCTTAATACGAAATTAGGCCAAATGATTGTTCGTCACATGATTTGATAAATTTAGTATTTTTATTAAAATTTATTCGAAATATCAAATATCCATCAATTTAAATATATTATTTTATTAGTGTACTTTGCAATTTTCTTATTTTACAGTATATAATATATTTAAATATTGTATATTTTTATTTTCTTTTATTTTGTATTTATTTTAATAAATAAATATTAACAAAAATAATAATTATTAATATTACAAAGTTATATAACTTACTTGCACAGAACATGGTACATTTGTCACTTTTTAACATTACCAATAATTTTTTTTTCTTTTTAGTTAACTATAAGAAACAACGCGGCAAAATAAAAATCAGAATGAAACACTTATTTTGTTCACTCGGTATGACAGAATCATCTATTTAAAATACATTTTAATCATCTGGTATTATAAATTTATAGACAACTATAAGTAATAGAAAATTCGAGGAACTCAAAGATTTACTGAAAACATTTCAAATTGAAAAAATATTTTTTTAATTAATTACTTACACCATTTTGAAAATATAGATTTGAAATGTAAATCTTAGTTTTGAAACTGTAGAACTTCTATTACTATTTTAGTTTAGATGAACCACAAGTAAAATAATTTCCATTTTATAAATATATATATATATATATATATATATATATATACATATATATATATATATATATATATATATATATATATATCTGATAATGCCTAAGCAAATATTTGTCAGAAAACCAAGGTATTTGATAGAGAAGGCAAAAAGGAATATGATAGAATTTACTTTCCATAAAATTTGGTGAATTAAAACCGCTGAATAATATTTGCGCGTCGGTGTCAGTGTTTAAAATGACAATATTGCGGTGGAATATCTGGTGGTTCGAAGGCAAGGGAGCAGTAGGCAGTAGGCAGTAGGCAGCAGCAGGCAGCGACCAAGCGGGCAGGACGGACGCGACGCGACGGCGACGGTAGGAAACGGGGCCAAACAGTGAGATAGATCCTCTTTGGTCTTTGGTAAGCCATTGTTGTTTGAAATGAGCCGCTTGATCTCCGGTCCAATCACGTACGAAGCCCGTGCGCGGACTCGCTGAGTACGCGCTAAATCGGAAGTCATCAATGAACAAAACACTGTCTTGTTCCATCCAATATTTGTCGATCACGAACCAAATTTAAACGAATTCCAAATATAGGTATACGTGAGCTGTCTGTCTACGCCTCGAGATATTTATTTGATATACCGCAATAACATCATAATGGTTTTGTAATTACGCTCAGCTGCTCGGTTCTGTTCTATTCTGCTTTTCTCTGCTCAACGCTACGCTGAAAGAAAACCCACTCACTTACTACTCACTTCTTAAGATGAATATTTTTTTTCTTCTTCTTTTGCTGCCGTTTTTTGCTCTTCTTTACCTTTCTTTTCCTGCTTTGCTTTGCTTTGCCACGATGCGCTCGCTGTACAGTGCTATTCTGTGCTGTACTGGGCTGTGCTGTGCTGTGTCATGCTTCCAAAGCACTCAGGGCTAAATTGTGATAAAAGAGTATTCTCTGTTTTTCTTGTTAATTTTACATTAAAAATATACTTTTATCTCAAACTGCCAACTACAGCAGTTTACTTAAAAATTATTTATATTTCGAAATTTCCTAAGCTTAAAATCACTAGGTACCTACTTCAAAGTATACAACAAATACTTACATAGATATATAATTTAATATTTTACATAAAAATAATTATATAGTTAACAATATCATGTTCACAAAAAAATTGCGTTTATTTCATAATTTTACTATTAGTTTTAAATTATACTCATTAATATGAAATATTATTAAAATTGAGATTTTTGTTAAATCTATATAGGTACGGTACATATTTTACGTTCTTTAAAGAACGTTTTCTGAACGTTTCAAGAAAAAACAAATTATTTTGTTTAACATTTAATTTTCTACTAATATTAATAAAGTAAGAAAATAGTATTTTTTGTTGTTTTTATAAAATATTGTAAATAGACATGAATTTAATTTTATTATGGTACTTTATGTACCTATAAATTTATAAGAACTAATTTTGAAAATCCAAATTTACATTTTGAATTTATTAAGCTAACTTTCAAATTACAATGACGATATATTCTATTAATTATTGTTTATCGATATTTATGTTCCCATTTTTATTTCAAATTACTTATTATACTCAAATTAATTTTCTACTTATTAAAGCAAATACCAAAAATTAAATTAATATTTGTTTCTTAAATATATTTAAAAAAAAACGCAATTTCTAAATAGTTTGATGTCGTGACAAATATATATTTAGAGCGTCATATTTATCAGATGTATATTTATTAAAAAACTGACATGATTCTACATGAAGTCATTTAATATTTAATGAAAGTTTGTTCTATTTTAATAGTTTTATAGACGTACAAAAAAAGATTATTTGAATTTAACGAGATATTTGATATACATACAATAACATAAAACTAAAACTCTGAAGTAATACGCACACACACACATATATATATATATACAGGGTGTAACAGAATAACTATTCCTAATTTTAACTGGAGTATCCTGGGCTCAGAATATGAAGATTTAATGCAAATCACTGAGATAAAATGTGGCTCCTTACTGAGCTACAGGGTGTTTTATATAAAAATTTAAAAACGATTTTTGACCAGTACTTTAAAACTATTTGACGTATCCTTATCATACTTGGCAGGAAATGTAGGTACCGTACACCATACTAAATTATGTTAAATAAAAGTTTCTGGCTACTGCCAGTGGCGTACAACAGGGGCAAGTGAGAGGTTAATCCTTCCTAAATTCTACGCCACTGGCGGAATTGTCATTTTAGCACAATTTTTCGATTCTCCAATACTTGCTGTGTAAAAAACATACTCTTCTTTTGTAACGATAAAGTCACTGTTTTTCGAGATATTTAAAGTTAAACATAAGCTGCACCTTTGGGATTTTTTCAAAATTTGCTCAAAAAAATCTGAAAAAATTCAGTAAAATAGAGAAAAAAATTAGCTACATAATAACTAAGTAACTTTTTTCTCTAACTCATTCTGATTTGGCTGTAAAAATTATTGAAAATAAAAAAAATAAAATGCAAAAAATATTAATTTTCAATAATTTTTTCAGCCAAACCAGAATGAGTTAGAGAAAAAGTTACTTAGATATTATGTAGCTAATTTTTTTCTCTATTTTACTGAATTTTTTCAGATTTTTTTGAGCAAATTTTGAAAAAAATCCCAAGGGTGCAGCTTATGTTTAACTTTAAATATCTCGAAAAACAGTGACTTTATCGTTACAAAAGAAGAGTATGTTTTTTACACAGCAAGTATTGGAGAATCGAAAAATTGTGCTAAAATGACAATTCCGCCAGTGGCGTAGAATTTAGGAAGGATTAACCTCTCACTTGCCCCTGTTGTACGCCACTGGCAGTAGCCAGAAACTTTTATTAAACATAATTTAGTATGGTGTACGGTACCTACATTTCCTGCCAAGTATGATAAGGATACGTCAAATAGTTTTAAAGAACTGGGCAAAAATAGTTTTTAAATTTTTATATAAAACACCCTGTAGCTCAGTAAGGAGCCACATTTTATCTCAGTGATTTGCATTAAATCTTCATATTCTGAGCCCAGGATACTCCAGTTAAAATTAGGAATAGTTATTCTGTTACACCCTGTATATATACCGGGTGTCCCATTTTAATCCGCCACCTGCAATAACTTTAAAATCGTGCATCGGACAAAAAAATTTTTCGGATAAAAAGTAAATGGTTTCAAGGGGCACATCTGATACAGAGACCCTTGCCCCCTCTGGACCCCCTGGGGGGCGAGAAAGGGGGGCAACTTTGAAATCTTAAATGGAACAGCCTATTTTTTATTGTAGATTCTGATAGGCCATTAAAAAGTATGTAAATTTTATTTTAAGACTTTTTGTTTATCTTTGATAGATGGCGCTGCAAACAGCATTTTTTTTTCTCAGTTTATCAATCTTCAATTTGAAAAAAAAGTGTAACTAAGTACGATATTCAAGATTTTTTCAGTTCTCTGAGAAGAGGGGGGGCAAGGGTCACTGCATCAAATATCTTCCTCGAAACCATTAACTTTAAGTTATACGAGGGGTATAACTTTAAGTTAATGGTTTCGAGGGGATATCTGATTCAGTGACCCTTGCCCCCCCCTCTTCCCAAAGAACTAAAAAGAACTTGAATATCGTACTTAGTTACACCTTTTTTTTCAAATTGAAAACTGATAAACTGAGAAAAAAATGCTGTTTACAGCGCCATCTATCAAAGATAAACAAAAAGTCTCAAAATAAAAATTACATACTTTTTAATGGCCTATCAGAATCTAGAATAAAAAATAGGGTGTTCCATTTAAGATTTCAAAGTTGCCCCCCTTTCCCGCCCCCCAGGGGGTCCGGAGGGGGCAAGGGTCTCTGCATCAGATGTCCCCCTCGAAATCATTTACTTTTTATCCGAAACATTTTTTTGTCCGATGCACGATTTTAAAGTTATTGCAGGTGGCGGATTAAAATGGGACACCCAGTATATATATATATATATATATATATATATATATATATATATATATATATATATATATCTATACATATATATAATGTGCTGATTACTATTTAAATTATTTACATGTAATTAATTGGTAATATATTACAAACAAATTGTTATATAAGTAATTTGTTAAATTTTTTTTAATAAATGCTGCATAATGTTAGTTTACTAAATTTTAATCTTTTATATTGTTAAAGATTTGTTATACTAGATATAGATTTCGACAAAGATTGAATGCAAAAATTAATTTAAGTAATATTTAACGAAAATATATATACGTCTACGAACTATACTCATCTATTTTTTTTGTATTTGTTTATAAAATTATTTAAAAAAAAAATATATTTACATACTTAACATATGAACACATTAAATAAAAAATTGAATAACATCATTTTCTTTTCAATCGAATACTTTTCTTAGTTTAATTCTGTCATTACTTTTGAAACATAGGTGTCCAGATAAATTTTTAAGTAAGTAGATGATTGTAATAAAATATTACTAAAATTGCATTATCTCGATATTTTTTAGTAATTTAACATAAAAAGACAGGTATTATATACAAAGGTTTAAAAGTTTATACAAATTTGATATTAATTATGATAAAAATCAATATATCTAGGAATAGATGCCAACTAATACTTTAAAAACTTTATTTTAATCAGTCTGAGACACTTGCTAATGCCTTGTAAATGTTTTTTTTTTTACTTTTATATCAAAAAATTGCCATTTTATATTAATATATTTTTCTATTAGAATATATTTAATACTCACGTATTTCAGAAAAATACTTTTATTATGTACACATTTTTCTTAAATCGGCTGTTACCTGGATATGGGTCGCGGACAATTCACCGAAAACAATTCACCGAAAACCGTTCACCGAAAACAATTCATCGAAAAACAATTTACCGAAGTACCAATTCACCGAAAAACAATTCATCGAAAAACAATTTATCGAATAACCAAATGAAATAGAATTAAACAACCTAACCTAACCTAACCTAACTTACCCATCACCCCTCCGTAAAGTGTTAAAGAAAAAATAAAAAAATAAATACGCATTTTTAAAGACATTCCTAATATTCATAATATTAAGCATGAGGCTATTTATATATACGGTATGTATACGCAATTGGCTATTTATACATACTGAAAAAAAAAACCTAAACCAACCTAATGACCTAACCTTTCCTAACCTAACCACTTTCTAATATTAATTTTAATTTAATTTAATTCTATTTCAGTTGGTTATTCGATAAATTGTTTTTCGATGAATTGGTACTTCGGTGAATTGTTTTTCGGTGAATTGTTTTCGGTGAACGGTTTTCGGTGAATTGTTTTCGGTGAATTGTCCGGATACCCCTGGATATTAATGACTCTAATGTCTGATTTCACAAACATGAATTAAAATTTTACTCGAGTTAAGGTGATTAAATTTGTTCCACAATAAATTGTTAAAATAAACAATGAATTAAAAACGGAGTTAAGTAACATGTTTACAAAGAGTTAAAATTTAAGCTTCAGTTAAAGTAACATTTCTACTTTTGTTTTATAAACTCGGGTTACATTATTGTCTTATGTTTTATATTCAAGATTATAAAAATGATAAGTTCAAAAATCTACAATTGTTACATTAAGAAAATTAAATCAGACCTAATGTAGAATAGTTTATATGTATAGAAGAGTTAGTTTGTATATTCTATATTTTTACAGAAAAAAAAATCAAATTCCAAAAATACTAGTAATTTTACAAAAATACGAATTAATTAATATTAAATACCTGCTTTTACCTTATTGCATTTGGTAGATATAATTAAGGCTTATCCTTAAACTTTTTTTAAGTAGATTAACGTTATAGAACGTTGGCGAACCTCTATATATAATAAAACCGGGCACATTGTAAACAGCTTTTTAAAACTATGAACATTTTAACAATACCGTGTATATATATATATATATATATATATATATATATATATATATATATATATATATATATATATATTTATAAAACTATTTTCTATGTCAAATTACATATTTTTCAATATGAAAACTTAAATAATAATCATACATACAAAACACGAAATTATAACATTTTAGAAATTCTAAAACTTAAATTACTTCTGCATATATAAAGTCCTATATACAATTAAGTTGATCTTTATAATAATTTGCCTAATTCCATAAAATTATATGGAAATATGCACACTTTTAAAATCAAACTGAAAAAGTACTTATTATAGGGTGTGTTTTATTTAATAGTGAAATTTAGGTTGCACAATGAACAATGTGTTTAATTTTTTTTATTTGTTTTGTTTTGTTTTCATACTAAATATTTTGAATGTGCCCTATATTATGTACGAACATGTATATCGAAAGGATATAAATAAATTATTATTACTATTATTATCATTATTATTATTATATATATAATCAAAAATCAAGTGTTGGAGTAGTATTGCAAAGATTAAGTAAAACCTTCTTTATATTTTACATTTTATAATTTTACAATATATTTAAATAATAGTTATTTTAATAGTATAATGCAGCGGCGTAGCCAGAAACTTGTCATGGGAGGGGTTACTAAAGAAATGATACAATATTTATCAATAAAGATAATACTATAATTTGCATAAAAAATAAAGAGCAATAAAAATTATTTTTATAAAAATGAAAGTAAAATAACATTCAAGTACATAAGCAAAATAACATTTCACAGACGTAGTTGAAGTCATCTTGGATTTTTTAATAATTCATCCAGTCTGTTGTAATTATAATGTTGCGATGAATATTCATCAATGCCAAACCATTTATCTATTTTCGCCGATAGTGTTTCTTAAATATGTTTTTAAACGTGTAAGTGTGGAAAATGATCGTTCATTTACAGTAGTTGTAACTGGTAATTTTATTAAAATTTATAGTAACATATTTACTATTGAAAAGACATTTTTGTCAATTTTAATTATTTATCTACTTACCTGAATAACTTATTTACTTATTACGAATTACAAAATGTATAGATAGTAGGCAGGAAATATCACCAGTTACAAATACTTGTGAGATGTGTTTATGCAAGAATATTGTACACATGAATAGAACACAGATTAAAAGAAGTTTGGTTATGTTACAAATTTTGTAACATATCCTTACTTTTTCTTTTAATCTGTGTTCTATTTCTGTGTATAGATATGAAACAGTATTACAATCTCTAATGGTGATTTCGGTCGCCTTTTATATTTCGGTATTGGGTAATCCTAGTACTGCCATCTGGCAACTAACGTATCTATCGTAAAGTTTAACTTTTTTGACGGTATACGTACTCAGAGCGTTTTGACGTACGACCGCTATTTGTATTGTTTACAGTAATTTGAAAAATTTATCTCGGTCAAAAAATTAAATTGAATCGTGAACATTTTCATGTGATTATTTTTTACAACTTTTGACATGGATTAACATATAAATTTTTTCGATGAAGCATTTATGATAATTTTTTAGAAAATTCTGAAAGAAACTAATGTGTGTGTGTGTGTGTGTTTATCACATCAAAATTGAAGTAAATCGTATAAAAATTAATTTGAATATATTAATCTTCATTAATTATTGAATAAATGATTTAGAGCCAGTTGCACAAAACATCGTTAAACACATTGTAAGTTAACAATATTGTGAGCTTATTAATTGACCAAAGCTTTGAAGATAAATGGCAATCTAATATTGTAGTTAACTGTTGTTAAAGTTACATTTTTATATGTAACTAAATGATGACTTTAATAATGATACATAAATATACACATACATTCAAAAGGGTGTGGCACATACTCTTTCACTATCCCAAAATTAATTTTCTCCAAATATTCCTATCCAGACAAGCAACTCTAACTTCATCCACATTCATACATACTCTTCTATTCCTACTACATGGAAATTTTCGCTCACGCAAAACACTCAATCATACTATCCCACTACTGATCAGACTTACCCGGAAACATATACCTTTAAAATCATTCAAATATATCTTTTTAACCAAACAATCATTAAACATTTGCTTAAGATGACCAAACCATCTCAAATGACTAACACCAACTTTTGCAACAACATTTTCGTCAATAATGATTATTATGTGAATTTTCAATATAAAAGTCATTTAAAATGTTTTAACAATAAATATTTTATTAAAAACCAGTACAGTCAAACCTGTTTTTATGCGGTCCTTTTCTATGCGATTTTTTCTTGTGCGACTACAATTGTGTGATTTATTTTTTTTAAGAGGTATGAATTCCAACGATGTTGGCATAATAATGGTGTAATGTTTTCTATAAGTGTACATATGTACATGATATGTACACTCTAAGGCGCTGTTCGCCTTTGAACGCTATGTACATTTGATATCAACAGTTTCTCGACAATGCACATTCAATCTCTATTGGACTTTTTTTCTCTAATATGTTGTAAAAAATTATTGGTTATAAGTATTTATGAAATTTCCCAATATTTTTTTGTTTAGTTTTTTTTTTATTCGCTTCTATTTTCCGCCCAAAAACAGATTTGACTCTAATTTTATAGTGAGATTAAAGGTAAATGTGTAATTTAATTATTTATTTTATTTGAAAGCAATTTCTCACTATTTCGTAAATCTTTGACATATTTTATAAGTGCGACTTTTTTTATGCGGTCCCTATCCACCGCATAAAAATATTTTTTCTCTAATATGTTGTAAAAAATTATTTGTTATAAGAATTTATGAAATTTCCCAATATTTTTTTCTGTGCGGTTTCTTTTATACGGTCTCTATCTACCGCATACAGACAGGTTTGACTGTATATAAAAGAATTGTAAAAGCCCGCAAATATTAAGCTTAAAACAATTTTTAAAATAATGAAATATCTTTTAGTTATATTAAATAATTATTCAAATTTTGGTATATACATTTAAACTCTAGTATAATGTGTAAACACATATTCCAAAAATAAACTAAACAGAACATAAAACCAGAAGTTGTTTTAATTATATAAAATATTTTCTAAGACATTTATATACAGATAATTATTTTTAACACAAAAAAAAATAAATATATATAAATATTTTTTAAAAATTTTCAGATATTTATACCAGAAATTCGAATACATTAAATTTAAAATTTACAAAAATCTTTATTTCTGTAGTTAAGGTTTTCAAAAAAATTGGTTTCTGTGAAAATATTTTAAAACTGGCGAGAATTTAAGTAGATAAAACCATTTATATGTTAAAAAAAGAAGATTGCGAATTTTTTCAAGTGCTTTCCATTTATCAATTTCCTTTAATAAATGTTTTCTTTGAAGATACAGAAAAAAAGGAAAATGACAACAAGCACTTTTTAATAAAACGTACGTACCTAAATTTAATACATTTGCTACAAACAATTTTATTTTTATTATGCAAAAATTTAGATCAAAATGTTTTTCAAAAGAGAAAATTATTCATTATTAAATTGAGACAATTTTTATGAAATTATATGAAATGTTTCTATATATATATATATATATATATATATATATATATATATATATATATATATATAATTAATTTAATCTGTTTGTCAGGTATGCAGTCATCAATTTAAGGAAAGGAAATTAATTTATACACATATTCCTTTTTTACAGGTGTTAATATAATTTTATTGCTTCAATTTTTCATCGATATTTCGAATCGGTTTTGATTCTTCTTCAGGATGTCGCACTACAGTTAAATTATATATTGTTAACAATTTTAAAACTTAAATATATAAAAATATGTTGAAATATTGTAAACTTACATGTTTAATATAAATTTGTATTCTTTTTTAACATAATAAGGTCATTTGTACTCATGTAATGTGTTGCTCTCAAACTACTTTCAAATTTAAAATACAGAAAAACAAAAATATTTTTACCATGATACATCAGATATGTCAATTTATAAAATCAATTGTCATTTAATAAAATTATAAATAGTTAAAAAATAAAACTTTTTTAAAACTTGTTATTGTCAAAAAAAATATTCTGTTCAAGGATATTTCATAAAAGTTACTGTGCAAATCAAAAACATAGAAAACATAAAAATATACTACGTTAGTTGTTTAAACAAGTAATTTGCATTGTTCTTCTTATTATTTTTCCTTATTAATTCCGTTTTAATTATTCGCGGTAATACAAAACTTATATTGTAATATTATTCTTTAGTAAAAAAGCATAAATATTGGTTAAATTTTTTGTATCGGTTTTTTCATTTAATGTATGCGTACTATTATTGGTGATACCATTCCAACTAGGATTCTTATATAAATATGTCGATGATCTGATACTCTCAATTCCAAATAATAAAACCGATGAGACGTTACAAATTTTTAATAGTTTCAACATACATTTGCAATTCACAATGGAATTAGAAACAGATAATGCTGTACCTTTTTTAGCTACTAAAGTAATAAGAAACACTGACAACAAGATTATATTGGATTGGTATACAAAACCCGCATCGTCAGACAGATACATTCACTTTCAATCTGATCAACCTTTAAAAATAAAGTTTAACACATGGATCGCAATGAAGAACAGGGTAACGAAGATATGTCACCCTACGTTACTGTCAAAGAATTTAAATTTTTTTTAAGACTTATGTATTAATAACGGCTATCCTGCCAAACTAGCCAATAAACTAATCTTTCAATCTACAGATACTAGAAACCATAACATGTCGTCTCAGAACCAAATCATTACAAATAAACAAGAAGAAAAAAGCTATGTTAGTTTTTCTAACATTACAAATTTGACACCAAAACTCATAAAAATATTCAAAAATACCGAATCCAACTTATGTTTTACTAAAAAAAGTTTTAAAAAGATTAACAAATTATTCTCAAGATTAAAAGACAAACCGGATAAGAAACAAATGATTAACACAATATACAAGTTAAACTGCAGTTGTGGAAAAAGTTATATCGGACAATCATCTCAAAAACTTATTAACAGAATATATCAACATAGGAGTGACGAAACAAAAATTAATAAAACATGCGCCTTGGCTGTACATATACGTAAAACCAAACATAAAGTTGATTATGACAATCCTGAAATTTTAGCAACAGAAAATAACTACTATAAAAGACTTTTCCTCGAAATGTGTTTTATTACCAATAATAGTACGCATACATTAAATGAAAAAACCGATACAAAAAATTTAACCAATATTTATGCTTTTTTACTAAAGAATAATATTACAATATAAGTTTTGTATTACCGCGAATAATTAAAACGGAATTAATAAGGAAAAATAATAAGAAGAACAATGCAAATTACTTGTTTAAACAACTAACGTAGTATATTTTTATGTTTTCTATGTTTTTGATTTGCACAGTAACTTTTATGAAATATCCTTGAACAGAATATTTTTTTTGACAATAACAAGTTTTAAAAAAGTTTTATTTTTTAACTATTTATAATTTTATTAAATGACAATTGATTTTATAAATTGACATATCTGATGTATCATGGTAAAAATATTTTTGTTTTTCTGTATTTTAAATTTGAAAGTAGTTTGAGAGCAACACATTACATGAGTACAAATGACCTTATTATGTTAAAAAAGAATACAAAATATTAAACATGTAAGTTTACAATATTTCAACATATTTTTATATATTTAAGTTTTAAAATTGTTAACAATATATAATTTAACTGTAGTGCGACATCCTGAAGAAGAATCAAAACCGATTCGAAATATCGATGAAAAATTGAAGCAATAAAATAATATTAACACCTGTAAAAAAGGAATATGTGTATAAATTAATTCCTTTCCTTAAATTGATGACTGCATACCTGACAAACAGATTAAATTTATTACTATTATACACAGTCGAAAAAACGAAAAAATCAACATATATATATATATATATATATATACATATATATATATATATATATATATATATATATATACATATATATATATATATATATATATATATATATATATATATATATATATATATATATATAAAATGGCAGTAAATAATATAATTTAGTTAACATACATGTTATTATTACATACTTGTTTCGATTTTGATTTTATTTTTCTTGTATTTTCACATTATTATTGCATTAAAATGGATTCAAAATTGTTAACAGTTATATTTGAAAAATATAACAATAAGTGTTATGGTTATGCTTTTACAATACTTTTTCCTAATGTGTTTTTGATAGTCGTGAGATATTCCAATTCCATATAAATATCTAACTGTGTTATCACATTACTGAATATCTGAATACTAAAAATGTAGCAATACAAAACGTATTCGAAAAAATATAGAAATATTTTTTCTGTGGCTTCACTAACATTTTAGATACTATGTTAAACGGCATTTATTATTCATTTAAAATATTTATGTAAGCTTTTCACACGTTTACACACACACACACACACACACACACACACACACACACACACACACACACACACACACACACACACACACACACACACACACACACACACACACACACACACACACACACACACACACACACACAAACGAATATAATAATTATAATTTAGTACATTTAAAAGTAAAATTCTGTGATTAAAATTGAATATATTCGCAAAACGTAAGGTAACAAAGGCAAGGCATTTATAATAAAAACGAAACACAATCAAACAGTTAACATACATTTATCAAGTATACAATCAATCAATTGTTAGCAATATTATTGTTCTACATATATAAAATATAAATAAATGATAAAGTTATTTTCAATAATTAAAAGTATATATATTAGGGTGGACCTTAAATGGGGTGAAGTCAAATTTTAACCGGGCCGCCCCTTAAAAAGATCCCAAATTAAATAAAAAAAATTGTAGTAAAATTTTTTCCGCGTAATATTAAGGTTTAAGGGTGCCGAAATGCACTTTTCTACTTTTTATTTACATAAAATCGGTTTTTTACACATTTTGGGACTTTATTTCTTTTCAAGGCAATAGGAGGTTTCAAAAATCCACTCAGCTGTGGAATACAGTCTATAATTACCCGATAATGTGTGGTAATAATTCTGATATTATTCTGAAGAGATTTAAAGCTGATCAAACTATCGCTCAAAAGATAAAAAAAAAAAAAATTAAAAAATTAAAAATAAAAAAAAAAATTAAAATTAAGTCAGTTAATTAACAATTGATTTAGTAATTTTATTGTAGATTTGAAATTATATAATTGTATTGTCATCTTTTTAATCATCTAAGCCAAAACGGTTTTTCAATCTTTTGAGCGATAGTTTGATCATCTTTAAATCTCTTCAGAATAATATCAGAATCATTACCACACATTATCGAGTAATTATAGTCTGTATTCCACCGATGAGTGGATTTTTTAAACCTCCTATTGCCTCGAAAAAAAAATTAAGTCCCAAAATGTGTAAAAATCCGATCTTATGTAAATAAAAAGTAGAAAAGTGCATTTCGGCACCCTTAAACCTTAATATTACGCGGAAAAAATTTTACTACAATTTTTTTTTTTTAATTTGGGATCATTTTGAGGGGCGGCCCCGTTAAAATTCGACTTCACCCCATTTAAGGTCCACCCTAATATATATATATATATATATATATATATATATAATATATATATATATATATATATATAATATATATATATATATATATAATATATATATATATATATATATATATATATATATATATATATCTAATATATAAAATTCCAGTGTCACAGTTTTCGTATTAATACTCCTCCGAAACGGCTTGACCGATTTTGATGAAATTTTATATGTATATTCAGTAGGTATGAGAATAGGTTCATAACTAATTTTTATACCCCTAAGTGTTAAAAGTGGCTCACCCTAAAAAAAAATTTTCATTTTTTGGCCAAATTTTTTTTTGGTTATTTTTTTGTGGTGTGCCATTAAAAAATACATTTAGTCCTAAATTTTTACCCTCCTACCACCAACCCCTACTTTTTAATAGCATTTTATATTTTTTAACCCCGGTCGATAGCTGATCAATGGGGTTCCGTTTTGCCAAACTCCTCCGCTTGGGAGCAGCATAATAGCAAGTTTCGTCGAGCGCAATTTTTCAAATACATTTTAAAAGTAAAGATTGAAAAGATATAATAAATTGGCTTAAAAATTACGAAAAAAAATTTTTTTTCAAATATATAATTACTTTTTCATAAATATTATAAATGTTGGATCATAACAAAGGTACAGTATTACTGTATTATAAATGTAAGTATTTTAAATATTATAAATGTACAGTATTACTGTATTATAATTTTTTTTCTTTTCTTAATAACTTTCAAACAAATTTATAATATTTTTTTAATGTTTACTTTTAAAATGTATTTGAAAAATTGCGCTCGACGAAAAATTGCTATTATGCTGCTCTCAAGCGAAGAAGTTTGGCAAAACGGAACCCCATTAACACTTGATCAACTATCCCCGCCAGGGGTCTACCGGTGTCACTTCTCACCCCGTAAACAGCACGGAGTAGGGATGGGAGCGTTCTCCTGTCTCTCTTGCAATAAGCTGTATCTCACTTCTTACACAGTTTTCGTAATAATTTTTTCTTTTTCTTACGAAAGTAACAGGTTCCTCCACACAATTGAAATTTTTGAAAAACGCGTGTTAATACATATTAATTCATCTCTCTAATTGACAAATGTTTGTATGTATGTATGTATGTATGTATGTATGTATGTATGTTTCTGCAGCATTTCCTCCTAAACCCCAGAACCGATTTTGATGGGAGTGATGTCATTTTAATTGGTTCATTCCCTATTTAAGAATAGGCAAGTTTCATCTTTCTACGATTTCATCTTGGTTCTCAAAAATTTGAAAAATTATGTTTAATGCTAACCTGCAAATGTCAAATGACAGCGTAGTTGCGCAGCAACGCACAACGGGTAAGCTGCAGTTGCGCAGCAATGCGCGACAAGAAAGTTATCTTTCAAATACTGAATTTTTGCGCTGTTTCGCAGCAACGCGCGACGGGAACGCTAGTATATATATATATATATATATATATATATAAGGGTGTTTCGAAAAAAATCGAACCAGCTGGCCCTGGGCTCAAATCAAAGATTTGGGTCTACAATATACCCATACAAGTCCATTCGCGATTTAAAAAATGTTTAGAGGGTGCACCGAGCTGCAAAAATGCCAATTTTTCGACCTTTTTTTTTAGATAATCGCCTAAAATCTTGTCTTAAAAGCATCGGATCAAGTCGTGCTTTTGATATTTTGTGACCAGAACAATACTGAACAAGTTAGACCTGCGGATAATGGGTTGGCGTCAGGTGTAAAAGCGTGAAAATTCTTTGAAATCATAAAAACATGCAATTTGTGTAGCCTTTTTTTTAGATAATGACCCAAAAACTTGTCTTAAAGTCATCGGATCAAGTAGTTCTTGTGATATTTTATGACCAAGTGAATATTGAACAAGTTAAACTCGTGGATAATGGGTTGGCGTTAGGTCTTGGTAAGTGATAATTTTTAAAAAGGCTACACAAATTGCATGTTTTTATGATTTCAAAGAATTTTCACGCTCCTACACCTGACGCCAACCCATTATCCGCAGGTCTAACTTGTTCAGTATTGTTCTGGTCACAAAATATCAAAAGCACGACTTGATCCGATGCTTTTAAGACAAGATTTTGGGCGATTATCTAAAAAAAGGTTTAAAAATTGGCATTTTCGCAGCTCGGTGCACCCTCTAAACATTTTTTAAATCGCGAATGGACTTGTATGGGTATATTGTAGACCCAAATCTTAGATTTGAGCCCAGGGCCAGCTGGTTCGATTCTATATATATATATATATAGACAAACCCATTTTTTTAAAACAATCTCTCACTCAACAAGCAATTTATTTTTGCAATTACAGAAAAAAAATTACCACTACTAGATTTACCAGCAAACAATGTCCACCGTGTCATTTAGCAATTATTGGTTTTTATATGTTACATTACAGTTAAAAATAACAAAATCCTGTTTTTTTTTTTTATTTAAGTGAGTGATTACAATTTTTTGATTAACAAAATTTATAGTTGTTGTTTTATTTGAAATAAAATTGTAATTTATGTTTGATAATTATTTTTATTTATTTAGATTTTTATACAAATAACAACTCAGCACTATAAATTCCACACATATTATTAGCCAAACACCATAACTACCAAAATGGAAAAAAAAATATTTACAGCTCAAGGTTGCAAAATTACAAAAGTAATTAATATATAAGTTTGTTTAATCACATTTTTTTAATCACATTGTGACATTACACTTCCAAATATACATGAATTAATAAGTTGCAACTAATAAACTATATATATATAGTTAATATTCAAATATTATCATAAATGAATAATCTGAAAATGAAAAATTCATATCGCCTCGACCTGAGATCGAACCAGGGTCCCTCCACTTCCTGGGCGGAAACTCTACCACTAAGCTACCGAGGACATTACAGATCAAGCGAATGAAACCTAATCATTTTCAGTACACATTCTATTCATAATTTTTTCATAGTCAACAAATACGCAATATCACTAATTTTAATGACGAAATGCGCATGAACTATAGTTATGAAAGGTGTTGGTTAGTGCAATGGTGCAATCAAATATAATACATTAATCTAGTTAGTTGATAGTTACATCAATTATATACAGTTAATATTCAAATATTATCATAAGCGAATAATCTGAAAATGAAAAATTCATATCGCCTCGACCTGGGATCGAACCAGGGTCCCTCCACTTGCCGGGCGGAAACTCTCCGGAAACTCTACCACTGAGCTACTAGTTCTTTAAGCTTGAGTAAATATAGTAATATTAATACCTCAAAAGTAAATTTTTGATAGTTATTGTGTTCTACTAATAATATGAACGGAATTTTAAGTTATTAATTATAAAAATCTAAAATCTAAAATTTGTTGTGACATTTTAGTATTAATTCAGTATTTCTCAGCAGCGCCATATCTTGCCATTATATAATTGGAACTGTTTAGACTTTAACTTACTAGTTATTGATATTATATATAAACATTATATTAATTATTTATTATTATATTAAATAAAATTTCGATTTACAATAAAAAACACTAATTTTAATTTTTACTGGATGACCCCGTTATTTTATTATTGTTATTTATTATTAGCATTACTGTTTAACAAAATGAGTATAGCAAGTAAAATAATAATAAGATAGAAAAATATTACTTGTAAATTTATCGGATAAATTCCTGTAGAAATGTATAATTATCAGTATTATTTGGTAAAATGCAAAATACGTAATGCAGACACCACACAAGAGATAAACTAGGGTCATCGTTTAGTTATGGTACTTATGTTATTCATAATATGTTCTGCATTGCTTTATTAAAAAATCCAGCTTAAGAAACATTTTTCTAGAATAAATACACTAAACTATTTTTCTAATATATCTACAACTTGGAAAAAACATAAGAAAACTGTAACATATACATAACTTATTGAAAGATACGTTTTTGACACTAAATTGACATAAACTTTTACGGATTTAAATTTATCATATTAATAGTATAATGCCCGTGCTTCGCTACGGGATTTACTACTTTAAATCTATTTTAACTTAATTGCAGTTTTTGGTCAATTTTTATCGTTTACAGGGTTTGCCTGCAAATTACGCTGCACTGTGTCATAGTGGAATCTTTCTCGGAAAATAACACAACTATTAATAAAACTTCCATCAAAATTTGTTCCGTGGATGTCAAATTAATTTTTATCATTTACAGTGTTCATCTGCGGCTTATGCTGCATTGCCCCGTAGTAAAACTTCTTAAAAACGACTTAAGTCTTATCAAAATCTGTTTCGTGGATCTTATGTTATAAGCGAACAAAGTGTTTAGTCATTTTTATCGTTTACATCGTTCGCCTACGATTCATGTTGCATTGTTCCACAGTGGAACCTTCCTCAAAAAAGACTCAACTATTAATAAAACTTCCATTAAAATCTGTTCGGTGGATCTCAAGTTATAAGCGAACAGAATTTTTGATCAATTTTCATCGTTTACTTAGTAAAATTTTCCTCGAAAAACGACTCAACTATTCAAAAAACTGTTCCGTGATTGGCAAGTTATAAGCGAACAGCTTTCAGTCAATTTTTAGTTTACAACATTCGCCTTCCAACATTGTTCCATAATGTAACCTTCCTCGAAAACTGACTCAACTATCAATAAATCTTCCACCAAAATCAAATTATTTCAACTTTATAACTCGCATTCAAGTTATATTTCAAAACTGAAAAAAACATACATACATACATATTTACATTGTTCTTTATATGTATAGATTACCCGGTTTTATAAACAACAGAGTAAATTTAGTAGGAAAGTAAGTACGTTTATTCCTATAGTAACTGCAGTATAACGCTTATTAAATTTACTAAATAAACAAATTAATTAAGTTAATTTATTTTCATAAATATTATGGTACTAAATTTTACCGTAGAAGTAAATAAGTTCATAATCTACAAATTTTATTTCAATATTATTTTCAGCATAACTATTATCTATTTCTTCCAAATTTTCTTTGTTAAACACTGTGGAGTTTTTGCTTCTGTCACGATTTTAATTCATTTTCAACTGTTATTTAATAATTTAATATTTATATTGAATATATATTGAACGTTACTTGGACAAATGTGGAAATTCTCAGTCGGTAAATTTTTCAATCGTTTCGTTGTGAAACCACAGAGTAAATTTACTTGTAAAGTAGTTCATTTTTAATTTATCTTGGCGTTCATGAAACGTATATTTTTACTCTTTTGCATTATATATATATATATATATATATATATATATATATATATATATATATATATGCGTGTTTGTGTGTGTGTGTGTGTGTGTGTGTGTGTGTGTGTGTGTGTGTGTGTGTGTGTGTGTGTGTGTGTGTGTGTGTGATGGTGCGTGCGTGTTGGTATGTGTATCTTCAAAGTTGACTCAAAATTAAAAAATATTAATAGATCAAATCTTAGACAAATCTTTTCAGGGTGATAGTTGGCGCTTGTTAAAAGATTTAGTTTGATACAAACAAAATGTATGACGGAACTTCTGGTATACGAAAAATGCAATATTTTTTAAAAAAATTGCATTATTTTAGCATTATTTGTTGAATTATCAAAAAATATTATTAAAAAGAGTTATTTGTTATACAATTCTACTTTTATGTAAAAATATTGTATATAATTTCAATATATCTTAGAAATTTTAATTTATTTAGTTTTAAGTGCCATTATAACACTTAAAAATTAATGGAGTTACATCAAATTTTATCTTTAATAGTTGATTCCTTTAGATTAAACTTTTTCTTCAGAACCACAAAGTAAATTTTGGTGCAAAGTTGTTTTAACTTTTGTAAATTTATATATTTTGCAAAAATAGTTACCTAATTAATATATATAACCTAAACCTAACCTATAATTTTGTTCCCTCAGATTTGTGTAACTATTAATTTTAACTAGGAATATCAATATTTTTTCACCAACTTGAAGTTATTGGACTCTCATTCGTTACTTTTACGATTTTTACAAATGATTATTTTTTGTTAACTGAAATAGTAGAGGTCTATTATGCATTTTGTTTTAATTGTATTAGTAGATAGAGTTGATTCAGGCGTAAGAAAATTAGGTAAAATGTAGGCATTCGGTATGTCAGTGGTCATTTAGTATAGAATCGTCTAGATAAAATACGGAATGCGAAAGTCTCGATATATTCAAGTGGCCGAGTAGCGCGATACCTATATATCTCTCGTGAGACGGGCACTTCGTTATTAAGTTTTAATGAAACGCCTTTTTCTCTTTGACCAGCCGTACACGATTCACTCGCTTTCTTACTTTCGCGCTTGACTCTCGTCTCTTTTCGTCTCGACCGGTCTCGTCTCGTACCTCTCGTCCCGTACCGTTTCGTTTCGTATCGTCGGCAAAAGAAACTTCCTCTTCGTGGCTATAGCTATGTTCACAATAAAAAATTACTAGCCATACTAGATGCGACTGCCTTCGACAAACATATATAAACTCTGCAATAAAAATGTTATTTCTCGTTTGTTTTTTATTGATTCAAAATTCTTTATAATACTTTTTAATAATTTTTTTCTATATTAAACTTTTATAACAAACAAGCTTTCCCGGCAAACGTTGTCTTGCCTTTATTTTAATGTATATATTAAATTTTTTATGAATCCCCCCCAGGGCCCTAGAATTCTTTGCGGGAGTGTACTCAACAACTTCCCAAAGTTACAAATTTATTTATTTATTTATTTATTTATTTATTTATTTATTTATTTATTTATTTATTTATTTATTTATTTATTTATTTATTTATTTATTTATTTATTTATTTATTTATTTATTTATTTATTTATTTATTTATTTATTTATTTATTTATTTATTTATTTATTTATTTATTTATTTATTTATTTATTTATTTATTTATTTATTTATTTATTTATTTATTTATTTATTTATTTATTTATTTATTTATTTATTTATTTATTTATTTATTTATTTATTTATTTATTTATTTATTTATTTATTTATTTATTTATTTATTTATTTTTATTTTATTGAGTATGGCTAAACGGAACCCCATTGATCAGCTATCGACCGGGGTTATAAAATATAAAATGCTATTAAAAAGTAGGAGTTAGTGGTAGGAGATAAAAATAAAGGACTAAATGTATTTTTTAATGGCACAGCATAAAAAAATAACCAAAAAAAAATTTGTCCAAAAAATGAAAAAAAAATTTTTAGGGTGAGCCATCCTTAACACTTAGGGGTATAGAAATTAGTTATAAACCTATTCTCATACCTACTGAATATACATATAAAATTTCATCAAAATCGGTCAAGCCGTTTCGGAGGAGTATAAACACTAAAACTGTGACACAAGAATTTTATATATTAGACAAGTAAAACTTTTGTTTAATTGAAATAACGTTTTTTAATATTAAATTAATTATTTACAACGAAATCGGTACAAAAACACTTTTGTAATTACAGAAAATCAATTTTATAACATTTGTAGTTCGATTAATATAATTAAAATATTTTTATCTCGCTTCCTTAATCCCTTTATACTTTTATAGTGTGTGCTATAACATAATTTAGTTAAATTATTTTCATAAATAAAATTAGATATATCTGCATACATTTATTTTAATAAATCCAAACTTTTGTAAATCGTTATTATATATAAATGTTTGATAACAATAATAACTATATAGTATCTTGCATAAAATGCATATATTACAATCGAAATTAATGAAACTGAAACTGTATTTAATGCGATCATGTTTGTAGAATAGAAAAATGGTTAGTTTGTGCGTTTGCGTTTAAATGTAATTTGATAAATTTCAATAAAATTAAATTATTTCTTTAATATCATAATATTCAAAGGTTATTTTATTATGCAGTTTTACCTTATTTGTGTAGCTCTGAAATCTAAATATGTAGTTCTAATTTTAATTATGTACAATATTAAATATGAATAATAATAATGTTTATGATTAAAATAAAATAAAAATATTTGTTGTTAAGTGTACAATTTTAAAATTAAGATTTGTTCAATTTTAATTTTTCTTAAAATAATCTTTGATAATATTTTAGTTAAGTCAAAAATATATAGTTTATTAATAAATTTTAAGTAGTAATTTACAAATTGAGAGTTTGAAATTCATTCAAATAAAAAAAATGTTTTAAAGAAGAACAATAACAGTTGAAAATATATTATAAATTATAAGTCACACAAATTACCTATATAGTCCGATTATCGTAAGTTCCATTGTACGTCATTATATTGGTGAGAAACCTAATAACGTAAAAGTATCTCTACTTAATATATTTTGTAAATATATTTGCATATAATAGTATTTAAATAGTATAAAATCAAAAATTAATGTAGTCACTTTATTTATCAATGATATTTCGTTATATTTACCAACAAATAAGTACTAATTATGTATAATATTTTGATATTTGTATTTATTTTTGCTATACTTGGCAACAATGATTATTGCTAAATTGTACATTTATATTGAAAAACAAGTAACAATCATTTGTTTTTGCCTTGTCAATTTTACTTGACGTTTGCAAATAAATAAATTGTTCGTGTTTCCTTTTGAAAGAATTTAGTAATAATTTAATAATTCAATTTTTATTTTATTTAAAATGCATTATAAAAATTTTAAAATTATAAAAAATAAGACAATAACTACATTATTTTATGCAACTTGCATAACATTTCAAAAAGATATTTATTATGAATTCATATAAACATACTTAGTGATGATGTCATAAATTTAGTTACTTTTTTAGATGACGTACAACGGAACATAACTTTATAAATATTAAGAGTATTAACTAATAATTTTAATAATTATATACGTATATATTTTTATTTATGCATTTAGATATTTTATATAAAATTTTAATCAAATCTAAAAAAAATAAATACATAAAACAAGTTATTCTAGCAAGAAAATTTGTGAAGTAGGTAGATGATAAGCTTGAAGCAGCTGGAAAATAAAATATTTTTTCAGCATAGAATATGTTTGAGTGTAAAAAGTATCGCGTAGGCACACTGAAAACTGAACGTGCCGTTATTGCGAGCGCCGGCGCCGTAACTCGTAAGACAAATGACAGTAGGCATATGAGGCATACCAAAACTGATATGACTGAAATGTATCTGCTCTATGCATGACACCATTCTCTGGCCAAATCTTCTGTTCTAACCCGTCATTTATGCGTATTACCATCATAAATGTTCTTCGAAAAAAATACGTGTTTCACTCAAATATTTATTTTGTAAAAATAACTAACTGCTAAGCAAAATCAAATACACAAATATGGAAACTTAATTATTAATCTAAACTTCTTATAATTTCAGCATTTTGTAAATATTTTTTGAGATTTCAAACAAAAAGTGATTATTAATAATGCTTACAAAATGTTTAGAATAAAAATGATTAAGGCCCATTCTTACAATCATTAGACAAACCTCGTATAGTGTTACATACATACATACATACATACACAATCACGCCATGTACTTAAACGGGTGTGGTACAAACTGTTTCCATTATCCCGCAATCAGTTTCCTCCAAACGTATAGCGTTACAACAGATGTAAATTTGAAAATCGTATTTTACAAACGTCGGATAAATTTCGAATAGGATAAATATGATATAAACATCAGTATTCCTTATACCCTCGATAATAGTTCGTATGAATCTCCGACAACATTATACCTTGTTCTTAGTTTTTTTTTGATAAATGTCAAATATTTCATATTTATGAGTAATAAAATAAATTTAAATTTAACTCAGATAAGTTCAAAATAAAGAAGAATGATTTTATTCGTTATCAGAACATAATTTAAATTGAAAATATCGATGAAACTGACACATCATGAAAGTAATTTTATATTTGACAGTGTTAATTTCTTATTGTTAAATTAATTTTTATTCTGATTGTATTATTACATGAAAAACAAACATATCAAAATGAAGAGAAAAAAATTGAATTAACCAATTTATAAATGAAATAAAACTAAATAAGCTGATAAAAAACATGAAAATTTTGAAAAATCAAATAAAAATAATTTGGAAAAGATGAAAATATTTATTTATTACCTGTAGTTTTTTAAGAATCAGTATTTATAAATAGTAAATATTAGTATAATAAATTTTTAAAATAAATATTCTCTAATAAATTTATTTATTCAATTAAACATTTTTCACAATAAATGTAACATAATCTGTTTTTAAACATTTTTAGACGTTGAATTCTTTCTAACCGGTATAATCATTTCTTAATTAATATTAGAATCAAATATTTTATTTTATTTTTATAGCATGATTATTCATAATAATACATAATTTGATCAAAAACGAACAATGACGAGACGTCAATGTCATGAGAAATTAATTGTTTTACTACTAATCTGAGCAAAATAATCGTTTTTCCCAATATAACTATCTAATACTTAAAAATGCATTGTAAAAGCCAACTGTGTTTATCGAAGGTATAGTTGCTAGAAAACATTTATACTTCTGATAGTTATATTTATTCGTCAATTGTGAAAGCGGGCCGGGCCTTAAAATGTTTCAAACATAAAAATTTCTTATATTCAATAATCCCAAAATTTTTGGTATTTTTTTTTGCAGATAAAATTTCATATTCAAATAGTAAATACAGTGTTAATTCCTCCCCTTTATTGCATTATTACTTAAGACGTAAGCGGTTAATTCCAAAGTATATATGTTTCAAGTCAATTTGCAATACTCTATTATAGCTTCTATGGTTACAATATACATATCTGCTAAATAATCCATTTATTAAATATTATTTCAAAATAACCACAAATTGTTGTAGTTGATTTGCTTTTATAATTATTTATTATTGATAAATTTTTAAATTTATTTTATTAATTTTTAAAATAGACAGTAAGCGTTATGCATATATTGTTATACTCTTAACACTAGAACTACCAGCATTTGTTCTATACCTATTTCTACCAACCGGTCAAAATGACCGGTTTGATGTGTAGTTGCATGTGTAGTTACTGAATAAATATATGGAATATTATGTATATGATAAAAAAATTTGTTCACAACTTACTTACAATATTAGCAACAATCGTAAAATATTTGCCAAAATATTGTTCACTTTTTATATTTATTTCACCTCGCACCAGAAGCACCAACAAGAAAATGAAACTACTTAGCCGCAGAAATGTGAACCATGAACAAAGCACAGAATCTTTTTATTCGTGAGTATTTAGAGTAAAAAATATGTTTTGTGTATGCTACAATGTTGACAAAGTGTATTGCTAACGCGTGTTTTAATTTTTTTGCATTTGCACAAGCAATCCTAAACTCTGGTAATGTTTTTATATGACGGTCAGAATGACCGGTTGGTATATTTAGGTATACCACATATTTATCTCTGTAAAATGAAATCGCACGAATCTAACATTTTGTAAAATTAAAGATTTCATAGATTTAGAAAAATACATAGCATTCTAAAAACAATATTTTTTGTAATTATGAACAAAAAGTGGTGATGAACTGATGCAACCGGTCATTTTGACCGGTTGGTAGTTCTAGTGTTAAAAGATTAAAAAATAAATTTATTTTAATATTCCTAAATATGTAAACAATTTAATTTATAAAGAACAGAAAAACAATTTATCTGCTATATGACATTTTATCATTAAAAATATGTGGTAAAGTCATTTTTGAATGATGATTTTGATTGATGATTGAAATTATTGCTAGTGTGCTGATGTTAAGTGCAGTGTAAATTTCTTTTAAGTGTTTTATGAAAACACATATTTTTGATGAGATTCCGCAGTGTTCAAAAAGATACACTGATATAAAGCAAGAATGTAACATTAATAGTTCTGTAAGATGATCAAAGAGAATCACTTAGTAGCTCAACGTTGAACGCTCAAGTTACGGGACTTACAACAAACACATTGACATAAGCGTTTGCGTTAGAGGTTAAAGTTATCTTATTTGAGATATTTTGACAGGGCAAACCGCTTTCCAATGCCGAAAACACTATGCAGGCGTATACCTAGTTGCAACAAAAGACGAGACGACTTCAGCTCTATCTGTCTACTGCTATTTACTTCCGCAGAGCTCCGAAAAAGCTAAGAAACAACGCTGAATGCTGAACAGCCAAGAACTTTACCAAACATTGTCTCAAATAAAATACAAATCAAAAACTAATTTTAATATGTCTTTGTTTATTGTGTTTACTTTCAACTTATACGGTTACTGTTATGAAAATGTAACTTTACTACATATTACCAAAAAAATAAAAGTGCAAATTTGATATTAAATAGAACAAACATATTTATATGAAATAAACACAATGATTATAACACATAATCTGTTTTTATGAAACGTACAATATTTTTTCTCTTTAATCATGTAGCATTATACAAGAAGCTAGTCACACATTTTTCAGTCAGTGGTGCCAGCTGTAACAATATATATTTTAACATAACATTCTCCCACCTTAGAGTTGGGTCCATTGTTACGAACATTCAACATTGGAACTAAATCTAAATAAAAACATGGCTTTTTAATATCACGTCCACTTATAGTAACACGATAGTTTTTAGGTTGCATGTTAATCTTCTTATCACTTTCCATAGATGGCATAAACTTCGAGCAATTTTTTTTATCGGAATTATAAAGTTCTAGTAGATACAACCGATGTATTGGTCTCAAAAGTATGTAATTTTAGCAAATGACACTCATTGTCTTTTCCGGGTATAAAATCGAAAATTTTTGCCAACAGTCAGTCAAAATGTTTTTTATTATAATAATCGACTAACACTATTTCATTCACTTTTAATTTTGCGGTATTGGAGCCAATTTTATCTTCTATTTCAAAAATTTGTGCATCTCGAACTCTGTCTAAAGATAAATTAGAAAGCTGAGCCTTGTATTTTTTACAGGTTTGATAGTTATACAACACTTGTTACATATTTCTCTTCTGTCAGGCGTAAGTAGAATTTGTATTTCGGCATGTTACACAATTGCAAACGTAAAAAGTATTTATTAGTCAGTCGTTTTATTAGTTATCTCGTTTACAATCATTAATGTTCGCGTTTTCACTCATATCACGTAAAGTTTTATTTAAATGATAGTTTATGGTATCGAATAATAAGAATAGATATGCATACGCTTATAAACTTATACTTTACCAATATTGCAGGAATTGATTCGATCATATTTGGGTCGACTGCAATACATTCATTTAGAGATAAACAACCATTTGATTTTGCTGAAGCATCGAACACTGGACATAATCTCGGTGTACTACTTTTCTTTATTACGTAAGAATATGGCAAATAATATCCATCTCCTTTGTCGCAAGAGTCGATTTCTTCAATAATTCTTTCTTGCCACCATTCGTTGAATATTTACGTGTAAGATTTACTCAAGATTATTTTCTTTCTATAGTTTCTTGGTCAACAAAATTAAACTTTTTTTGACTACTTAATTGTTGAAAGATAATTCGGGTGTGCTATCATTCCGTGGAAGATTAATCTCGTATCTACCTTTATCATACATTTTAATGTTTTGTAGAAATCGTTGTTGTACTTCTAAACCATTTTCCTGTTTAGTTTTCGTTTCTATAGGCTTTTTTTATACCTAAAGCAACTAATTCCCATATATCACAAATTTTTGCCTTTTTTACAAACATTAAGACTACAGTCATGACAGTACATTTATATTTTCCAATTGATAGCTCTCCATTTAAGGTCCAACCGAACTTTGTTTCCAGTGCTGTATTACCGCATATAAATCTTTTCAAATCATTCGTGAATATCTTACCGACACCATCTGCTCCTATTAATAACTGAACTGGTCCTTTCGTTTCTCCCTCCGTAAGTTCTAAATTTATTTTCCTAATTTCTTGCATCTACGATCTCTCACTCACATATTGAATTTTGTTTTTGTATTTTGTCCCAGAACCGAAAATATTATAGACTAAGTATTAACAATAGAACTGATACAAATTTCATACTTTTTGTGTTTCCGACGTGTCGTTTCAATTCCTCCGAACAATGCAAGTACTAATGTTTCTTCTTTTCTTTTTTTCTTTTTCGAACATTCTTTTTCGAACACCCTTTTTCGAACACTTTAACACGTTTCCATAATCCTGTAACGGTCGCCAAATGTTACAAAAATATAATGTTACTACGTGTTTCCCATAAAATAAAAGTGCAAATTTGATATTTAAACAGAACGATTATATTTATATGAAATAAACACAATGATTATAATACATAACTTTTTTTATGAAACATGTACATTTTTTTTTTGCGCTAATCATGGCAGCGTCATGCAAGAAGCTAGTTAGCTACACATTTTTTAGTCAATGGGACTAACAAAATATATTTTAACGTAAGAGTCTTGTTTCATAGATTTTCTGCTTTGTTTTATTTTAAACTTGTCGGAATATCTAAGAAAAATTGTCATATTCCAAGATGTATTGATATCGATTTTTTTTAGCAAAAATTTATAAAAGAGATATGTAACTCTAATGCGACATAGCTTGTCTTTTATTCCGATTTAAAAAGTATAGTTTTAAATATATTATTTTAGAACATAATATTTAAAATATATTTATATATCAATTATATAATATATATATATATATATATATATATATATATATATATATATATATCAATTATATAATAAAATAAAATAAAATTATCGAAATTACGAAATTCTTTTATAGAGGACAGCTTCATTTTTAAATACTGTAAGCTATGTATTAATTGATACACCGCAATAATAATTCTTACACTAATTTCTAGAATTTTCAAGTCGAACATACAATAATTGTTCTGTCACATACGTTCATTAATATTTTTACTTGCACTGACAGTGATACAGGTCGTTGACCGGGAAACTAGCAAACAGTACAGTAAACTCAAAAAGTTGGCGAACTAAAAGGATAGATAGATAAATTTGATTAACAATTGGTCTATTGTCTCTTTCTTAGGCACATTTTTTTTTATCTCTTCTCATCACGTACGTGTAATACTAGTCGAAAAATAATCATGAAATCAATAATATGAGATGACGAAAAGAATAATAATTCAACAAATTTTTGGTATTACACAAATAGTCTAATAATAATTTTTTTTCGGAATGAGAATATTTTAGCTAATTTTTATGCTTATAATACAATAGCGTATTTTCATAAATGATTCTCCTAGAGCCCGCATAAATTATATAATTTTAGTAAAATATAATGTTTCCATCTTTCTGAAAAAAAAAAATTACTAAAATTTATTATGGCTACATTATTTATCCGATTTTGATTAAATTTTCACAAAAGATTCTTCTACTGCCCACATGAATTATATAAGTTTAACCAAATACAGTGTTGTCAACTTTTAAAGAAAAAAATATTATTTTTTTTTAAATTTATTATGGTTATATTATTTATTCTTATTAACTAAAATTTTACAAAAGTGTGTTTGGTATACCCATATAAATTATATAATTTTACTAAACTTTATTGTTGCCAACTTTCTGGAAAAAAAAATTATTAAAGTTTTTAAAATTTCATTATGGCTATATTATTTATCCGGTTTTAATCAAATTTTCACAAAAGATTTTCTTAGTGACCACAGGCATTATATAATTTTACTAAAACACAATGTTGAATAAAAAACATATTTTTTTTTTAGTATTTTTGTTGATGTCAAAGTGATGTATAGATTTACCCATACGCTTCTAATCTTGTTTCAACGGTTTTTATGCTACAGCAGCTTCTTATATCATATATATCTGTACCTTAATGCCAGAACAACCAATGTCACTTTTTGAGCAAATTGAATTAATAATACTGCCACACATCTTTTTTTTTCAAGTTTTTCAATGCCACGTCATATGATAGTTAATGAATGAGAATACAACAATTTTACAAAGTTTAAATTAATAAAAACAGTTTTTTAATATTTTACATTTTTTTAATATTGTTTATTCTTAACACTAAGATGCTACAGCGTATTAGCGCTAGTATCATGTCATTTTGATGGGTATTATATATGTAGGTATATGTTAGACAGACCATTGAAATTATAATTATATAATTGAAAAGAAGTTATTATAATTTCCTATAATAATTTTTATATGATTTCAATAAACTGAAAGCAAGAAATGTAAA
This sequence comes from Clivina fossor, assembly GCA_963966155.1. NCBI lineage: Eukaryota > Metazoa > Arthropoda > Insecta > Coleoptera > Carabidae > Clivina > Clivina fossor. The sequence goes on from OZ014550.1 coordinate 80,242,012, forward strand.
AATCGTCATTTTGACAGATTTTGGTAGTTCAAATATTAACAAATATTTTTCAAAGCTGAAACTTAAAATAAACGTAAAATTAATAAAAATTTATAAGTAAACAAGTGATAGTGTGCAAATAATTGTTTAGAGTAAGTGATAAAAGACTGGTTGAATATTTTTGCCATAAAATAATTTACGTAATGGATAGAAGCAAGGTAACATTTACATTAGGCTCAGAACATTGAACGAATTATAATTCCGCGCAATATTTAATTATCATATATGCGTGCAGCGATGATATATGGCTGGCATTAATTTTGCACTCATTTATCGAATTGTGTGCGAATAGATTTATTTGTGATTGTGAATCAGCCGCAACCGCAATACCAAATACGAAATACTGTAGTTAAAACATTTTGTACACATATAGGTACAACATTTCAGATGAAATATTTTTCACGCGCTCCGGCGCGGCACCGCACGGCACTAAAGCAACGCATGTATTTGTTTAGTTTCGTTGTAAACGGTTGCGTTGTCGGTTGCCGTTGTTGCGTTACGTTACGTTATGTTCTATGTTAGGCATTACGTGTTGTTATATTGTGAATAGGGCTTATGCCTCGCCTCGCACATATTATTTATTTAGACCATGCTCAGTTGCTGGTACGTGCTATTAAGGCCGTACGCCCTAAGTGTATTACATATGACACGCATAAATCTGTTTTGAGCTCCTACATACTGCTACATATAAAATGCACACTGCTTGACCTTTCATTTTAAAATTAACGCACCTAGTCAAACAGATACACTCACCTTTTTCATTATTTTCATTCGTTCAATGCATATACGAGACATACGAGTATGTTACTATTCGGAATTTTCCATTACTAGACGCGAGTCTAAATTTAACTGAAAAATATCAATCATTAAAGTTGTTTACTAAACGGAAATAGCTTAGACTTCGAGTTTTTTAAATTTGAGGAAGAGAGCCATTCGGTTTTACATTTCATATTTGCATCAATGATGTCAACAACATTATTGTGTAACAAATTAGGTGTATATGGGTAAACCCAGTGGTGAGCTATAGGGGGCTCGCGCGAGCCCTCTGTTAAATTATTCTATGATTTGCGAGTCTCTTGATCTTCTTGGTAACTATTTTCTCAAAAATAAAATATAATACCTTGAAAAAGCAGGAAGGAAATACAGTATGGCAGCTTCTGGCATAAGTGCTAAATATATTCTTGTAGTAGTACTTTTAGTGATTTTTTACAAATGGCATATTTTTTCTTCATTTTATTTTATTGTACGTATTGTTTGTTCCATTCCTTATTAATATAATATTGTTTTGATATTATTACATAAATACTAAGAAATAGGAATACATTTTTTATATTTTTTTACCCAAAAAATTAAATATTGCATCTTATACATATAAAAGAATCTATCCTGAAAATTGGTTTCAAATCATATGAACAGTATGCTTAAAATAAATTTTGAATAGTTTCTTCGGAAAATTGGCAGCACTGTAAAATAATTAAACTACTTCAAACTACTTTTTTTCAAGCATAAATATTTGTTTAAAATTGAATAAAATATAGATTTTAACTATATTTATTAATATGTATTTTTTTAAGAGTTGGCAACTCTATGCAAAAATTAAATTATGTAATTAATATTGAAATTAGAAAAATCTAATCGGAAAATACTAAAAAATTAAATAAATTTGTATTCCAAAAATTGGTAACACTGAGCTAAATAAAATTATATATTTATTATGGACGTGCTAGAAGTATTTATCTTGAAAATTTTACTAATTTCGGATAAATAGTCAAGTCAAAAAATAAATCTTAAAAATTTTTGTAATTTTTTTCGGAAAGTTGACAATCCTATATGGTTGTAAAATTATATAATTTTTGTGAGTACTAGTAAAATTTTTTGTAAAAATTTGATTAATTTCGGATAAATAGTAAAGCAAAATTTGATTTATTAATTTTTTTTTCGGAAAGTTGGCAACCCTGTACTGCACTAAAATTATATAAATTTTGTGGGCACTAGAAAAATCTTTTGTAAAAATTTAATTAATTTCGGATAAATAGTTAAACCAAAATTTGTTTTTTATATGATTATAACAAAACTGTATTTAAAAAGTTTTTGTTATGTTTTAATTTTTATACATATTACACTATTATTTTGTTGAACAATTAATACGAGTAATATCACAAAAATAATCGAATTTTATTTTCTTATTAATTTAATTTTATATTGATTACATAATACAGCTACTAATTTAGATTTCCAATTATATTATATATAGATTTTCTCGAATTAATATAAAATTATAACTATATTAAATCCTTTCTCTATGATTATTTAATATAACTACGCATTGTTACAATATTTGCAACATTTTGCATTATACGTAATCATAATAATTAAATAATTTATAAAATGTCAAAAACTAAAAACTCTGACAAGGTAAATAAAATTCATCAGTGAATGAAAATCTCGTTTCAAAATACATTTGAAATTTGCTCAATTTGTCAGAATTTGTTTCAGGAAATTCATAATTAGAATATTCTGTTCATTAAATTACAATAAATTATCTTATCTTGCTTTCTTGAATTCCAAAAATTTGCTTGAAAAGAAAATTTAGGATAATTGTACATCGTTCGTTCCAATTTTGACAATTTACTTAATAATAATAATATAGCCACAAGTAAATTTAGTAACCATAAGATTAAAATTACATCGACATTTTTTTCTTTTTAAATAACTTTTATTATATTATTATATATTATGTTAATAATAGATGCAGATAATCATAATTTACTGAAATTTCAATATAAATGTCGTAGGTATTTATAGTTTTCTGCTGAAAAACAATTATTGTTTCATTTATTTATAATATTTTCACATAAATTCTTTTATTTCTTATGCTGGCTGTACACAATATATTTTTCTATACAATTTTTTATATTAGATTATATATAGAAAATATACAAAATTAATATGTTTTACATAATATATGGTGAAATATACAGACGTACGCACAATGATATTTTATAATTTGACCATTTTGTTTATATATAATTTGAAAATTTAACATTTTTCAATAAGAATTGACATTGCTTGATAAGATACCTATTTACAAAAATCTTCTATAGATAAATATGAATTGATAATACATATTCTAAATGGTTGTTTGACGTTTCTAATATCACTGCGCATCAGTTTTGCTTGAGATTCACGTCGAATTTGCATGAAAAATAGGACGAGTTTTAATTTATACATTTTTCTATGTAGACTGTCACGGTAAAACTAATCATGAGCGGGTATAAAATGTTCTGTACAGATTTCTCTATATAATTGAATATTGGATCGTGTAATACATAAAATTGTGTATTTCTTCAAGCGTATCATAATATTAATATTACGTTACTATATTGCCTATGTAGAAATAGATCATTATGTTACTAGTACAAGAATGACATTATTATACAGCAGTTACTTACTATGTACACCATTGATGTCAGCACCAAACATGACTACAACATCAATTGTATTTAATCTACTATAACTATTACTTACATCAAATTAAGTTAATTGAGAATTGCATTGTTTATTTTCGCTTGAATTTTTATTTGATTATTGAAAATGAATGAAGAAATGCAAGAAATACAATGTACACCGTCCAGACTGGTTAGAAATTGCATATTTGACCAAAGAAACATGGTCAGGTGTATTTAATTTGACATTTCCATCGGCTATATTAAAACTTATTAATTTAATTGAGAATTGCATTGTGTACTTTTGCTTGAATTTGAATTTAATTATTGAAAAATGTGTGAAGAATTACACGAAATGCAATCTATACCGCCCAGGGTATTCAGAAATTGTATATTCAATCAAGAAAAGATTAATTCTCACTAATCACAAAACGAATATGAACAATACATAACATACATTTGCATACTATTCCACTTCTGTTAGTAACTGGTTAAGGTTGGTTGGCATATATTTATATTAATTTTTAGTATAGTTTCTACTAGATCACTTGCAGAAAAAATGGTATATGTCACTAGGAATAGAAATCTTTTTTTGTATTTCGCCCAGATTGCTTTCTACTACTCGTAACATAATATAATATTGTACAGAAAACTATACATTTTTTGTATAGAAAAATGCATCGTGCAAAGCCAGCATTACACATTAAAATCATAATATTAATTAGGTTAATCTGCTTACTTATTAAAAATATACACAATCACACTATCAATTTCATTCTTTCTATCGTTTCTTAAAGAAACGATATATTAAATAACATCTATCGAAAACTATAGTAAAGAATAACTATACTATTGGCAAATTACAAAAGTAAATATTCGTTGTACAAAAAGTTATTTAAAATAATGGAATAAAACTGAACAAATCAGCTATCTACAACCAGTAGGTATGCACCTAAATGTAAAAATATCGCAAACTATATAGTTTGCCTAGTGCGGAAGTAGGCCAACATCGCTTATCATCATCTGATTTTGAGATGCAGCAGCAAATTATTTTCTTTCTTTTTCAATTATTTATTTTCAATTTTTCTTTTGTAGAATTTTAAAAACTATCTATTGAAATTTTTGAGTTACAAATTTAGATATTTCAGTGAACACTATACAGGCAGCCGTAAGCCAGTGATAGCTTGTTGAACTCGAACTCCAAAGGTCCCTGGTTCGCGCCACGCTCACACCAGAATTTCATAAAAATAACATAGTAAAAATCTTTTAAAACTCATTATATTAAAATAAAACGACTTTAGGTCGTAGTTTGGTATTAATATTTATTAATAAACGACGATTTGACGTACTCAACGTACAACTTTATCAGAAAAAATGATACAAATAACATTTACAGTAAATAAGCAAAACATGGAAACAAGTTATTAGGTAACTAAATAAGAAACTAAATTATAAATTTTTTAACTTATTTGTAGGTTGAGTATGTCGGAACGTAGATTATTAATAAATATTAATACAGAACTACAACCTGAAACCAACCGTCTTATTTTAATAAAAATATTATTTCTAGTACTAAAGATCTATATGCCACTGTTCCGATACTAATTGCGTTTGAGTGGTTGCTTGCTAAGCTGTTGCCTAACGACCTACACCATTAACAATGTAAATAAAATTATTAAGAAACTATATGATCAGCTTCTCGACCATTAGCCCCTAAGAATTACAAGAATTGAAAAGGAAAATTATATTTGATTTTTTTTATAATCTGTTTTTATTTTTAACCTATTAATTTTTGTTATATTTTATTCTAATATTACATACATACATACACAATCACGCCATGTACCCAACAGGGTGTGGCACAAACTCTTTTTATCATCTCGTAATCAGTCTCCTTCAAACATTCCTATCCAAACATACATGCTCTCATGCTCTCATACATGCTCTTTTATTTCTACTACTTGGAAACTTTCGCTCACGCAAAACACTCTCAATCATACCACTGCAACTACTCATCGGACGTCCACGCAAACGTTCATTAGACATTCGCTCAACATGTCCAAATCATCTTAACTGACTAACGCGGCAACTTTTGCTTGCTACAACATTTTTTTCAATTTCACACTCATCATACACTAATTTATTTTGTACCCAATCTCTCCTATTTACACCACATACCCCACGTAAAAATCTCAATTCCACGGCAGTCATTTTGCTTTTGCAACCAAACCCAACATTCACTACCATACACCAACGTAGGCAACAAAACTGCATTATATATACTCAAACCGACTTTTTCGAAAACATTTACATTTCTAGCAAAAGTTCTCAAAGCACCCAAAACCTTACAACCACCATTTACTCTCCTTTCAATTTCACGATCAAAACGGCCATCTCTAGACAACAAACTACCCAAATACACAAATTCATCTACCTGGTCTGAACGTGTACCATCAATATATACATTACATTTAGTCGTCAAGTCACCCTTCTCAAAAACTAAAACTTTAGACTTATCAAAATTCAACACAAGATTCATAACTTTACCAACAACATTAATTCTATCAATCATCTTTCTCAGTTGCTCTTCAGATTCAGCCAAAACAACCACGTCATCAGCATACGCTAAAGCTGGTACAACACAATCACCTATTTGTATACCATCATTACCACAGAAAGCTTTTCGAAGAAGAACATCCATATATAAATTAAATAGCCAAGGAGACATTATACAGCCTTGTTTCACGCCAAAATCTATACGAAACCAATCACTTAAACAACCATCAACTCGTACAGCAACTTCACTTTCATCATACAGAGCTTGAATTGCTCCTAAAATATTACCATTAATACCGTACTCGAAAAGCACATTCCACAAGATTTCCCGAAGAACACTGTCATAAGCTTTCCTTAAATCGAGAATGCCAAAGAACACTTTTTTATTTTTGTCAAATGACTTTCTGTAAAAATATGAAAAATTTTCAAGATTTTGTAGATAAGAATATGCGTATCTCTGCTCGAGGCGTGTTCGCATTATTACGCAATTTAGATCTAGAGAACGGATGTCTGTTGTTCAGTGAATCTCTTTCTAAATTCGCTCTACTCCTCTCTTTCCTGTTCTGCTTCTGAAGTCTGTACCATGTAACGCCACATTGACGTTTTCTATTTAAAACGAAATGATATGATGTCTCAACAAAAATTGCAGTTTACTGAAAAAGAATTCAAATTTCTATACCCACTATACTCTATCCTATTTTACTCAAAATACTAACCAAACTGAATTTATCAGCAAAAATGTTTGTTTTTTCATTTTCATTTTCATTGAAGTGCCGCTAGCGACATTTTTCGTTGTCAATTAACCAGTTTGTAAATTCATCAATTATACTTCTGATATTATAACATTTACAAGTAAACTCAGCAAATTACCATATAAAGCTACAATTATATTTCTCTTTAATACTTTTATAAGCATATTTAATCCTTTCTAATTAAATTTAACTCATAATTTTCAACTTAGTTTATTTAAAATAAAAATGTACCTAAAACGCATTTATTTGAAATATTATATTATTAAATTATAATCATCCAAGAAAAATACGAAAAACTATTCTATTATTTATAATAAAATATAAATAGGTCAGGATTTACGGATTTAATTTCAAAACACAATTAAGTTTTTTATCGCACTAATTAAACAAATAAAATTTATTGGATATAGTAATATCTAAATTCTTATATTTTAGAAAATATATAAACCTATTTTATAAAAATAAGGAAAATAAACTAATTTATTCGTAAAAGTATTTTGAGTAGATATTATATTATTTATTATGAACACAAAATCTAGTCAAAAATTTTTAATCTATGATTTTCTTTATAAATACGAAATATAATTTTAATTTCTATGTCTTCAAATATAACCTAAAAACACCACTAACCTAATGGTATGTTTTTTTATAATTTTATTATAATTTCTGTTTTAATTTATATATTTTTTCTGGTATAAATGTATAATTTTCTTTCAAAAATTATGTAACTTTTTTATTTTGTAGTTGACTTAAATATGGTAAAATATCAGAAACAAGTCGCTAGAAATCAATAAAAAAATTAATTTACATCTTTATCGTTATTTTTCAATCTTATATAATAAACTAAATTAATTTTTTTTATTAATTTTGTGTATGAAAAGATTTAAAAATATTTAAGACGTATATTTCCGTCAAAATTTTGAAAACATAATGTTAATTAAATTTTGTAAAATTTGATTCTGATTAAATATGAACCAAAAGCTTTTGTGCATATATGAAAGTTGTTTTTCGGCAGTATAATCTTTAGGAAAATACTATCTAACATTATTGCTTAGCGTGTTATACAAAATGATACGTTAATCCCAACATCTGTCTACGAACTAACTACAAGCAACGTTGTTAAAGCTCAAAGCTGTCTAGATCACAAATGGCATTCAACATAACAAAATTCGCTTTTGTGCTTTATCTGAAACATTGTCACTTCGCATTGTATGCGTACTTTAAGTACTTATAACTTTTTTTGCTTTGCTAATGCTGCGGCGAGACGTCTACCACGTCTACGAATTATAAACGTAAAAATTCTAACAGTAATATATATATATATATATATATATATATATATATATAAAATATAAAATAGATAATAAGAAATATCAAGAAAAACTTTGTAACAAAAAATTACCATTAAAACTTTTTTGTGCATATATACAGAAAAAAAACCATTAGATTCATTAAAAGTTTACAAAAATATTTTAACGAAAAATGTATTTTGTATAAATCAGCAAGATCACAAAAATAAAATATTTTAAAGTATTTCATTTCGAAGTTTATTATTTTAAATAAGTTACTGAAAAAATCAGACACCTTGTAACGTGTTGTTTGTCTGTCCGTCTGTAACGAAACAACCTTGGCGATGCCCCAGTTATCAACAAGGCATATTTTCTCTGTATGGAAAAGTTATAAATCGTCTCTGGAAATTTTATTATCTTTGCAATGTTTTTCAATTTTTCGAAAAAAATTTCAACATTTTTTCGACTTTTTTTGGAAAAGTTTATAAATGTTTTTTTAATTAAAAAATAACCAATGCAATTCTCTGCAAAATTTCTTTTTCAAAATTTTCCAATTTTTTTCGGAAAATGACGTAATAATTAAGAGAAACTTTTGAAGATGCTTTTCCAGGTATTTTTCTTGCCAGATTGTTTTCCGACTTATGAAAAAAAATTGTAGATTTTTTCAAGACATATTGTTTAAAATATAACACTAGGAGTAAATACAGGAAATTTTAAAAAATTAATTTTTGATTTTAGGAAAAATTATGTATTAAAATTAATAATAAAAATTAAATATAAATTATAAATTAATCATATAAAGTTGCTAGTATTTTGCGACAGGATAATATAAATAATGAATTAATTTATTAAATTTATAACCATCTTCAATTATGATTAAAATTGACCGCTATATTTAATAGTTTTTTGATTTAAAAAAGAATCAATATATAAGGCGATTATATATTGGATTATATATAATAATAAAAGTTATAGATCTTAAGTTTAATGTTTAATTATACCACAAACAATAAACATGTATATTATTTATTTATTTTATTATTATTTTATTGTTCTATCGCAATATGAATAAATCTAGTACATTACATAGGTGTGCTTTGAAAGAATTTCAACGCCGATACGAATTACCAGAAAACGGTAAGCATAACAATGAAATTATAAAATTACTAAAAACACCAAGACGTGAGGTTAGTGACAATATTCATAGTTATCGGGTTAATATTTCTTGGGACTTTATAAATTCTAATAAATGTTTACATGGTTAGTACTTTTTATCGCAACGTTACCCGTCCAAAAATTAGATTTGTTCGATTGACTCTCTTGCGTTTTACTGCAAAACGCCGCCGTAAATGATGCTGTGGTTTGTCATTTACATAACATGTAACTGAAAAGTGAATAAAAACAGCAAACAAAATTGACGCAGCAGTAAAAATTAAACGCAAGTGTGCGAATCGAACAGGATTATTATAATCTCGTTCGGTGATGCTTTTTAATATAAATACTCGAATGCTTTGATGGTGAGAAAGGAATACTAGAACATGCTTTCCCACCTAGAAGTCATTTTAATAATACAGTTGACATCAGTGCCGTAACTAGGGTGGGTGTTACCCGGAGCAGAGGTAATGGTACCATCCCTATACTTAGATGTAATACAATAAAGTATAAATCAAGTTATACAATCATAAAACAATCAAATTATTGACAAATGTACTATTTATTATTTAGTGCACAAAAGCTTAGAACATTGAATAAGAACAAAAATGACTGACTATGATGTATATCAACTTGATATACATTTAGATTATAGCGAACAATGGAACCAAAATGTAGACGTCACGACTTCCGGCGTAGAACTGCGATCATACCTTCTTATTTTCAAAAAATGTCATTTTTAATCGATAAAAAATTATCGTTTTATTTTTGATAAATCGATAAAAAAAAGTATAGTTTTGTTGGTAGCAATAATAATTATGCCCTTAAAAATTAAAGTCATCTTTTGTTAAAATGTTTATTATGAAATTGGCCGTTCTATATTTAATAAAAATTTCGCATTACATTTGTGGAAATAATGGAAATAATTTATATGTGAGCAATAGATATAAAAGAAGACCTGGCCTAGCAATAAGTCAAGTAGATGTCAGTGCAGTTTCCGGGTATCCGGTTTTCTTTATAATCCATCCATTCTTCTTGCTCAAACTTCGACATCGACGTGTTCAACGCTCAAGTTTAATTATCACCTGGTCGAGCCGTTGCGGTGTCTAATTCTAACACATCTTACACGTTAGCTCCATTGCCGTTGCCGTTACCGTTACCGTTACCGCGTACCGCGTACCGCGTACCGCTCCCAACCGCTAGTCTAGCGTTACGGCTCGACTCGGCTCAATTCGGTTGCGTCTATTCGAATTCGCCTTGCCTCTTCCACGTTACTCATTCGATTAACATTTATTACGCGCGACCCCACTATTCTTCTCGCTACCACATTTTCTCTACCACGCATTTATTACGGCTTAAATTTCATTTAACAAATTCAGTCCTACACACTTACTGCAGCCTAAATCTATAATGGAATACGAAATGTTACACTGTACGCAAAAATTACGGATTCTATAATTTATAAGACGCTTACTGTTACACTTACACATAACGTTTCATATTCTTATTAAACGTATTTACAAAAATATGAATTTTATAATTTTTTCTTTTCAAAACATAACTGTATTATATTTTAGTTAAAATAAACTTGAGAAACACGCATTAAATTATATCGATATTTGTTCAAAACTTAAATTTATCTCGTATAATAATTGAAATTAAATTTATTAACGATAAGTGAAACATATAACACTGTAAATACATTTGTTTGATACTAGTGAATATATATATATATATACAAGGTGATTTATTAGTAATTGGAAATATTTTAACTGGAGTATCCTGGGCTCAGAATATGACGATTTCACGCAAATCACATAGATAAAATGTGGCTCCTTACTGAGCTACAGGGTGTTTTATTTAAAAATTTAAAAAAGATTTTTGCCCAGTACTTTAAAACTATTTGACGTATCTTTATCATACTTGGCAGGAAGTGTAGGTACCGTACACCATACTAAATTATGTTAAACAAAAGTTTCTGGCTACTGCCAGTGGCGTACAACAGGGGCAAGTGAGAGGTTCATCCTTCCTAAATTTTAAGCCACTGGCGGAATTGTCATTTTAGCGCAATTTATCGATTCTCCAATACTTTATGTGTAAAAAACATACTCCTTCTTCGTAACGATAAAGTCACTGTTTTTCGAGATATTTAAAGTTAAACAGAAAGCTGCATTCTTGGAATTTTTTCAAAATTTGCTAAAAAAAATCAGAAAAAATTCAGTAAACAGAGAAAAAAATTAGCTACATAATAAATAAGTAACTTTTTTTTTTAACTCATTTTGGTTTGGCAGGAAAAATGATTAAAAATTAATATTTTTTGCATTTTAATTTTTTATTTTCAATAATTTTTCCTGCTAAACCAGAATGAGTTAAGAGAAAAAAGTTACTTATTTATTATGTAGCTAATTTTTTTCTCTATTTTACTAAATTTTTTCAAATTTTTTTGAGCAAATTTTGAAAAAATCCCAAAGGTGGAGCCTATGTTAACTTTAAATATCTCGCAAAATAGTGACTTTATCGTTACGAAGGAAGAGTATGTTTTTTACACAGAAAGTATTGTAGAATCGAAAAATTGCGCTAAAATGACAATTCCGCCAGTGGCGTAGAATTTAGGAAGAATCAACCTCTCACTTGCCCCTGTTGTACGCCACTGGCAGTAGCCAGAAACTTTTATTTAACATAATTTAGTATGATGTATGGTACCTACACTTCCTGCCAAGTATGATAAGTATACGTCAAATAGTTTTAAAGTACTGGGCAAAAATCGTTTTTAAATTTTTAGATAAAACACCCTGTAGCTCAGTAAGGAATCACATTTTATCTAAGTGATTTGCGTGAAATCTTCATATTCTGAGCCCAGGATACTTCAGTTAAAATATTTCCAATTACTAATAAATCACCCTGTATATATATATAAATTTCCTTCATTTGCAGATCTATATATACAAGAAATTAATTTGCTGAATTTTATAATCAATTAAATAATACTTGTATTTTAAATAATTTACGTAAAATTATGTACATATATATAATAAAATCGGATTTGTCGTTAATGGATAACAATAATTAATGATAAAAAATTTTCGTGGGTTAAAAGCAGTCTGCTAAAGCTTTTGATAAATAAAACTAAATAATAAAAGTAGTGTCTTTTATACCAAATGTTAAATGTTAATTTTATAATTTCTGGAACTGTATAAATTTATTAGTTGTTATGTTATAATTATTTCATATATAATGGTTACCTTTTAAAATGTTTTGTTTATTTAACGAATTCAGTTTTTACTGTTTCTGCGAATTGTAAGTTAAACATGTGTTAAAAAGAATGATATATTAATTACGTGTATGCTATTTTAGCCTTTTAACTCACAAAGTTTTTTTATTTTATATATATATATATATATATATATATATATATATATATATATATATATATAAATTTTGATGTAACCACAACCAAGACGGGCTCCAGTAATTATTATTAAATTATGCAAATATTTTATCATAAAATATAATAAATTTGTGCCAAAATATACCTTGAGGTAAAACTTTGACATACAATGCTAAAAAAATATTATTTGAAGAAAATAAATATACTTACATTATTAATCTTTTTACTTAAACTTATATCAAACTCTGTAACAGTTTTTTTTTTTATTCTAAAAGATCATAATATATAATTAAGAAGTCAATTTTAGTTTGTTAATTTCTAATTATTAAAAGAAAACATATCATCTATAATACTTATTACAGTGGCAATGATTTATAGTGTATCGGGAAGAAATATATTTGTGGAATAATTATTTTTACAAAAAATAATTTAATAAAAATATCTGTTATTTTTATGAACGAATTAACAACGCATAACAAGTTAAAAAAAATACATACATATACAAACACGCCATGTGCCCATCCTGATTTGGCACAAACTTTTTTTATTTATGCAGAAATTAGTTTCCGCCAAACATTACTATCCAGAGAAACAATTTTTGCTTTATCCATATTTATAATGCCTTTCATACGTGTTATTATATTTCTAACATTTTTTACGCAAAATACTGGAAATCATATCTCACCATGTACGCATTGGACGTCAACGCAGAAGTATACCTTCAATATTACTCACATATATTTCTTTAACCAAACGTTCATTAGACATGCACTCAAAAAAGGTTTGTCGAAAGAGGTTTGCAATTTTTTTGTATTATATTCTATCCCCTATATTGTATTGCCATAGAAAATATGTATGTGTGTAAAATTTCAAGTTAGCCAGTTATGTGGCAGTGGATTAAAATTGGATTACAGGACAACCCTAACCTAATAAATAAACCAAAATAAATGCTTTTAATAATAATACTTCTGAAGCAATAAATTAAATAAAATTATATTTTTATTTGAAAAATATGTAATACTAAAGAAATAGTAGCTCGTATTCTAACCTTACTGTTAAAAGAGATTTTTAACAAAATGCTTTTGACATTTATTTAAAATTACTTATTAAACGCTTTAAAATTTTATAATGGCATACATTAATATAAAATATTCTTATATGTGAAGGAATAGAAACAAACATTTATTTATTAAATTTATAATAAAGCCAGTTTTTTTTTTACAAAAATTAAGGTTAGAACACGAGCTAATATTTTTAATTTTAAATATAAAATAAAATATTTGTAATCTACAGTCACATGCAGTCAAAATCTGCAAATATCTAATGAAATGCTAGTGAGTTTTAAGTGTTATGTCGTTATTTTTATTTACAAAAATATTATTATATTTAAATTCTAAGACTCAGTTGTACAAAGAATTGTCAACTTAATCATTGAGTCAGCTAACAAGTCAGTTGGCAAGTTCACGAATTAGTTACTTAATTACTAAATATTTAACATTGTTTTATACATTCGGGCTTCGGTTAGTTTAGTTGTAAATCAACACACACAAAAGACCCAGAAGAACAAGAACATATAAGACACATAATCACACACAATATAAAAAAAATGAAAAACAAAAATAAATTACAACACAACAAAAACAACGAAGAAAAAACCATAAAACAACTAAATAAAAAACTAAAAGCAACAAACACAATATTAACAAAAAGTGACAAGGGTAACACAATAGTCCTCATGAAAAAAGAAGAATATATCAACAAAACTTTAAATTTCATAAACACAAACAACTGCGAAGAACTAAAAACAGATCCAACGGACAAATATCAAAAACAAATCAAAAAAACAATTAAAGAAACACCACTAATAATAAAATCAGAAGAAGCATACAAACATACGAACATGAATCTACAAGCACCAAAACTCAAAACATTACCAAAAACACACAAAGAAAACACACCAATGAGACCCATAGTCATACACAAAGAAGCTCCATCATATAAAATCGCAAAAGAACTAAAAAAGATACTGAACACAAACGCAACAATAAATAATAAATTCAACATAAAAAACAGCACAGAACTAATAGAAAAAACAAAAACAATAGACATACACAAAAATACCAAATTATTATCATTTGACATAACAAATTTATACACGAACATACCAATCAAAGAAACCATCAATATAATCACAGAAGACATAAGAAAAAATCACAGCGAAGAATACACAAAACAATTAATACAAATATTACAAATAACACTCTCTCAAAATTATTTTAAATTCAACGACAAAATTTATAAACAAACTGAAGTATTAGCCATGGGAAGCCCGTTATCTGGTATATTATCAGAAATATACTTACAACACATAGAAAATAAATTCATAGAAGAAACGAAAACGAAGTATAAAATAATTAAATGTATCAGATATGTAGATGACATATTATGCATAACCGATCATCAAAAACCCGAAGAAATTCTATAACACCTCAATAAAATAAGCAATAATCTAAAATTCACAATGGAACTCGAGCAAAATAATCAAATAAATTTCTTAGATATAACAATAATAAAATGCAACAATAAACTAAACTACAGCATATACAGAAAAAATACGACAACAGACACAATCATACATGCACAATCTCAACACCCCAAACAACACAAAATGGCAGCATTCAGAAGTATGTTAAATAGACTAGAAGCAATACCGCTAAATCAAACAAACTACAGAAAAGAATACAACAACATCATACAAATAGCCAACAACAATGGATACACAACAGACACAATCAACAAACTACATAATCAAATAAAAAATGAAAAAAAGAAAAACAACAAAGAAAATAAAAGAGAAAACAAGAAATGGGCAACATTCACATACAACAACAAACACATACACAATATAAGAAAAATATTCAAAAAAACTCAAAATAAACATAGCTTTTAAAACAACGAACATAATTAAAAATCTTACAACTCACAACATTGAAACAGAAAACAAATACAACAAGAGCGGAGTATACAGACTTAAATGCAAAACTTGCAACGCAACTTACATAGGCCAAACTAGCAGAAAATTCAAAAATAGATATAATGAACACATACACTCATTCAGAAACTACAAGACAGACTCACAATATGCAAATCACCTCATATAAAATCAACACGCAGCAGGACCAATAGAAAAAATATTAGAAATAGTAAAAATAAACAAAAAAAGTATCAAATTAAATATAATTGAAAATATGGAAATACAAAAATAAAAACGAAAAAATCCAATCATGAACAATCAAATCAACAGCCAATCCAACACAATATTTCAACCAATCTTCACCCCCACCACAAACGACAGTATAAAATGACAGGACAACGCACAGACAGCACACTTGATAATGATCGCAAGATCGAAACGCGTTGACTTACAATCCTTGTAAACTGAAAAGAACTGCTACAGGAAAATCGAAAACCAACAATACACATATATATATATATATATATATATATATATATATATATATATATATATATATATATATAAAAGTATATCAAATATAAGCATGGAATAATTATTCAACTAAAAATAAAAAAACTCAGGATCGAACCAGGGTCACTCCACTTGCTGGGTGGCAGCTCTGACCACTGAGCTACCGAGTTGACACCAGATCCAGTGACAGAAGCTTAATCATTTTAGTATATATATATATATATATATATATATATATATATATATATATATATATAATGGACTTGTTCTAACAATTTAATAAAAAAAAATTGAAAATTAATTAAAACAGTTGAAAATAATATAGTCTAATACTTTGACATACGACAAAATTTAATGCTCTTTAAGCTACATTCACACTGCGGTTTTAGCAATAGCAATAGAGGGGGTGATGCAGTAGTGGCTATTAAAGATACTATACTAGAGTTCGGCCGATAGCCTGAAATAGTGTTCAGCTTCTGATTGGTGCCGCCATTTTTATTTTAAAACAAATGATTTTGAATTCGCGCGCTAGTTCGACTCATTACATTTACATTTTTTTTTTGGAAATATTATATTGTCGCATATTATACTGTAACTAAACGTACACTCTAACTGCTTAATAAATATATTTTACTGCGGGATTGCTGTTCGAGAGGTATTTTTATCATTTTCATATTTGATTTGACAGTTTTAAATATTTCAACAAAAAAATATTCATGCGCCACTTCGATTTATATGTTTTTTTGTGACATTTTGACATTTTTGATATTTTTAATATTTTTTTAATATGAGTATATTTATTATCATAATAAACGTCATTACAATATTATACATTGCATTTTTATGTTTTATATGTATTTTTGTATGCAGAAAACAAGAACAAATATTTTGTGTTTATTTGATGGAACAAATTTTAATTTAAATTTGGCGCCACATATTATTGGCGGCGCATCGGCCGAATTCTACCTATAGTATCTCTAGTGGCTATAGGTAAGGTATAAATCAAGTATGAAATTTTAAATGAAAATCATAAAATGTTCATTGTCTAATATTATATCATGTATGAAACAAGCACAAATGTATACTCATACATTGGAAACTTCAACACAAAATTTACACACTTGTCACATCTGAATTATTATGTTTTCTTTGAAACCATTCCAAATTCCCTAGTACACTATAAATATGGCACAAATTTATTTATACATATTTTCCGTTTTCAAATTGCTGTTTCAAAACACAATTAGGGACCACAGCTGGAGTGCCGCCTTGGCCACATTTTAAAATAAACTTTCATTTCGAATATATATATATATATATATATATATATATATATATATATATATATATAAATATCTTAAATTTAACGATTAAAAGTTTTGAACGTGTCACATATTACTGTCATCTATTTATACATGGTTGAATGCACAAAAATAAAATTTTATAAGTAGCTATAAACAAGCGCAGCAAGAATGAAAACAAATTCAAGTCTCGGTTTATGCAAATTTGTTTCAGCTAATAGTATTTACAGATAATTAATTACACGATGATTTTCCTAAATAGAGCAAACTCGCTATTTAAATTATATTTCATAATGTTCTCTCGGCTTCTATAATTACAATTCATTTATTTAATATTACCCTATAATTATAATTATATGTTTTACGTATACATATGTACAGCAATTTTCACTTAATACAAATACTCAAATGAATGTATTTATTATGAATATTCTATTTCATTTCATACTTAATAACAAATTATTATTAATATGAAAACAATTTATTTTAAATAATCTTTATGTATGAATATTAAATTTTGTTAACTATAAAACGAGAACAAAATAATTAATATGTTTCAATAATAATTTCAATAGTTTTTAAAGTTACAATTTCAATTTATTAGAACAAAAAATTTTTGGCTGTCAGTAAAATGCTACATATTTAGTATTAATTAAATAATAAAAAGTAAATAAAAAATAGAAGTATTCATTTGAAAAAAAATTTAATTTATGATACTTGTTATGGATTAGATAATTGTAATTTAACACTAATTAAACAAGTGTCAAATTATAACCAATTAGGTATTTTAGAAAGTATTTATATTTTCAAAAATAAAGGAAACCTTCTTAATTCAGACGATAGACCTATCCCAAAATATATTACTCAATCAGAATTGACCACACGCCCTCACTCCAGTTAGCAGCAATATAAATAGAATCTTGCTTGTTGACCTGTCAGTGTTCTTTGACCGCTGGGTACGTTGAATATCTGTGTACCCTTAGATCACTGACTAGGACTTTAGCTTTAACTTTTGCTATTGATGATGAAAGCCTAGCTTTCGAAATACGTATATAGCTTTTTTAAATTATTGTTTGTTGTTTAAGGGAAATTATTTTATTTTATTAATACAGCAATAAACATTATACGCATGCGTAGAAGATTTATATATAATGGCGATCAAGCTTTCCGGTAGCTTGGAAAAGCTAGAAATTAAGTCATGTATTTTTACTTCAAGCCCAAGCCAAATACTACATTTTAAGAGGCTTGACAAATCAAGCCAAGCTTTTTATTTTTTATGCCAAGCTACTTAGTTTGGTGAATTCTTATCTGTAATTTTATTTTTTATTTATTGTATAAAAATTTTCGGTACTAACAAATTGTGAAATAAATACTTTGCTTTTAAGGTAACTTCATAATTAGTAGTCACAAAGAGTTAAATTGAGCAAACGAGCTGTACTGTCAAATCAAATGTCCCGAAAACATTTCTCGCAGCACAGCAATATTGTGTGTATATGAAGATTACCTCTCAATCAACGCAATTGTGGCTTAAATAAATTATGTAGCATAACAGCAAACAACGAATAAAAAATAAAATTACAGCAATTCTTGACAAAATAATTGAGAGAGTAATAGAAAACTTTCGAGATACAAAAAAGGAGTTTAAAAAATGATGAAACACATTTTAATGATATCTTTTATTTAAAGAAATAGAAAAAACATAATGTTACCTTTCTATTGAAATAAAAAAAAATATTAAAAAATTACAAAACTAAAGGCTTTGTTCTATTTGTGTGTCTCATCCTGTATAGCAATATAAAGTTAAAGTAAATTTCTAGTGCGCAATTGTATGTGAAAATTTAATTAAAAATTTAAAAGCAGCCAAAACATTTTGATTAGAAGATTAATAATACACAGAATGTAAAGTTGGTTCGAAAAATAAAAGCGAAAGCATGTAACTGTTTAGATTAGACGAAAAACATATGCCACAAAAATGTGTAATGTCGGCCGCTTTAGACAAAACTAATTTATTTTTGAAAGAAATATTAGCGGCTAGTAGGTTTTGTCAGAAACGTTTTACTGATCAGCCATCAGCGAGTAACCGAGTGAACGAGTTGAGTTGGTGTTGGCTCTTACAGTGCTGACGAGGACGAAATACGAGATGAGATAGTTTGCGAAGGAAATTCGCGATGCAATGCTTTTGAAAATTGCAACCTTTAATGGATCTAAGAAGGATTTGCGGGATCGTGTAATGCTTTGATACTTGCTAACTGATTTTAACAGCTTTTATTGGTATTTCCTGCGCCTTGTGCTTCTTAACGCCAAGCGCACAATTTACTATATAGCTTCAAATCATTTATATCTTCGGTCCGCTTTTCTTCTATTTATTTTGCTATTGCTTTAAATTATTTAACACTCGCTCACAGATACTCATATTATATTTGGAAAATTCTATCAGATTTTTGTTCATTTGAAAAATTATTTGTTCAACTTTAAAAATTAAATACAAAATATTTTGAGTCTCATTCCAATTTAATAAAAGACGCTCAATTTCGGAAAAATTTTTAATTTCTAAATGAACTTAAAATATATGTTTTAATTTTAATGAAACTCAGTATGATCTGTTTTTATTTTAATTTGTCAAGTGTGATCCAAATAATCTGTTGTTATCGAATAACCAAAAAAAATAGCTTTGCTATTTCTTGGAAAATTTTCTGCTGACGCCTCTATATATATATATGTCCATTTAGTAGGTTGACATAGCCGATTAACACGAGAAATCGACAATATACGAAATCATTCTTTTTCGAGTTAAATTTCGAGAAGGAACGTTTAGATATTAAAAAATAAAAATGATTAATTACAATGAAAACATTTAAATAATATCACTATTTAAAATAATGCATTTTAAATAAATGATTTGTCAACGTTCGTCTTTATGAGGTAAAATAAAGAAAACAATGATGGATATTGAGTTCGTCGAAATGTCAATTATAAATAAATATTAATACAGAACTTTAATATAAAACTAGAAAATGATCTACTCTGGCAAAATTTAAATAAAAATAATATTATAAAAAAATCCCAAAACTACACTTAAACCACACTTTAAGTGTGATTTTGGGATTTTTTATAATATTACTTTTACAGAACTTTAAACCAAAGCAATTTTATTTTATTGTAAATATTGTTGTGAATATATTTAAAAATCTTGATAAATAATTATTAAATTGTACTATTATTGAATATTGTGCTATTTTAAAATATTTGGTAATTATTAAAAAGGAAGAAAATAGTAAAACTTATAATTCGGTAGCTGAGAATTGAACCTTCGATAGTTAGACTAATAAATTAGCACTCTAGCCATTGTACTTCGCAGTATGTAATAAATTGTTGACAAATAATTTATTTAAAATGTAGTTTTTAGATAATGGTAAATAATGAAATGGTTTTATTGTATTAAATTATTGTATTTTTAATATCTAAATGATCCTAATAGTAATTTCTCGAAATTCAACTCGAGAAAAAAGTAGTGGCTTAAATCATTAAGAAATTATATGTTTATTTAATAAAAAAAAACTTTTGAATGAAATTTCAGCAAATTATAGTTTTTGCTTTCCTGCAACTGAAAACGGTAGATTAACCTTATTTTATCAAAATTCTTAAGCCTGTTTTCAAAGATAAAATTGCAACAATTTGTAAATTTATAAAATTTGAAAACAGATAATTAAGTATACAAATATTATAATAATGAATTATATTTGTTAATTATTATTGTAAATATAAAAATAATATCTAAAATTGATGTAGGAACATTTTAATGAAAAAGCCCGGAGAGGAAATTTATTCATGGTTCATGATTTTATTTCGAAATGAAACTTTATTAGCATTTAAAACATTGTGTGCTTGCTCTCTCGGGTTCTGCGTTCTGCCCTAAACATATTCGTTTTTTTCTCTTTGCCATTGCCATATATTCTACATAGGTATTATATAAGTCAAACACTGTTTACTAATTAAATTTCTGTTTTGATAAAAGTAATTTTTTTTTTAGTATTGTACTCATGTACTTCTTTTTAACATCCTTAAGTATAATAATATTCGATTTTGTGTTGAACAAATTTCAAGAACATTCAAAAGTATCGTTTACAAGTATCCTAATATTTAAGCAATAATGAAAAACTTTAGTCAGATAAAACATTGATAAATTTTATTTATAATCATGTAAAAAAAAAAAATGGAAAGAAAGCCTTCATATAGCCTCTAGATTACGAATCCGAACTTAGTTTATGTGGGTGTATGGATGTGCGTCGTCAGCTCGCTCGCTCGGTGGCTCGGTGGCTCGCTTTGTGGTCGCAACTCCTCCTAGACGGTTCAACCGATTTTAATGAAATTTTTAGGATAAATTTGTCTAGTACCTAAGATGGTCATGTGGTTTTAATTTTTTCCAGTGATGCCAACTTTCCGAGAAAAAAATCACTAAAGTTTTTAAAAATTCATATTGGCTACATTATTTATCCGATTTTGATCAAATTTTCGGAAAAGATTTTCCTAATGCTTTCATTTATTATATAATTTTATTAATATCCAGAAAAAAATTACTTCGAAATCAGAGCTAGTCAACCTAACCTAACCAAACCTAACCTAACCTATTTATATTCTATATTATACATTTTTTTTCATTATTTTGAATCATAGGTCTTCCTAAAAAAAATAAAATTTTAATCATTGAGACAAATTGAAGAATGTAATTTGATAACTAATTGTATCAATAATTTTTATTTGTAAATAGAAAATTGAACTTTTATTGTTTTAATTAAAAAGAAGTTGATATCTTTCAAAAAAATGTTGAGTAAACACAAAGTTAGTCTAATGTATAATTTAAAAAAATGTTAGTTAAGTAGAAATTTGTAATTGTGCTTTAAGTATTTTTGATTTTCGAAACAATTGACATATTTATAAAGCAAATTCAATACAACAATGTGTAGTCATTTATCTATTTTATATTGGAAATTTGTTTTTATTATAAATTTACTTTAAGGATTATTAAGAATCATACAAAATTTACTTTTCATGTACATACATATATTCATACTCAATCACGCCATGCACCCAAAAGGATGTGGCACAAACTCTTTTCACTATCCCGAAATTACTTTTTCCAGACAAGCAACTTTAACTTAATCCACATTTATGCTCTTTTATTCCTACTACTTGGAAGCATTTGCTCACATAAAACACTCTCAATCATTCATATAAATTTTTTTAACTACACGTTTATTAGACATTCGCTCAAGATGACTGAACCATCTTAACTGATCTAATTCGTACCTGATTCCTCCTAGTTACTCCACATACGCCACGTAAAAATCTCATTTCTACAGCAGTCATTTGTCTTTTATGACAGAAAGAAATAGGACACAGTATATCAATTTCTAAACTAATATATTTAGATAATATATTTGTAGTTTTTGTATTGAAAATGTTATATATTTAATTACTACGAATGAAAAGACTTAGTTTTCTAATATGAACATATTAATTAGTTTAATATTTAATTAATATTAATTATTGAAAATTTTAATTCGAACCCGCAATATTCCGATTTTCTGTCGGACGTCTTATCCTATTAGACTACAGGTAACCCAGTCAGACAACACAGTTAATTTCATTAAATTCTTTATGTAAATACAACGGTCATGTCTTGCACATCAAAAATGACAAATATTATTAAATATTGTATTGCTCATATGGTATGCCTACATATAAATTTTAATTGCACACAGTTGTAGAGTATGTATCTACATTTTATTTGAAGTAACAGTATGTATTTAAATGAATATTTAGAATATGTTATCTAATTTAACCAATTAATGGCCGGTTACCTTACAAATACAAGTAATTGATAGTTAAGTATCGTGCAATATCCAAGCATTTAACTATTTTTAACTACCAATTACTGTTAACTGTGTATTGATAAACTGGTTCGAAGTCGAGTTAAAAAAATAGCAATTCTATTTGTAACTTTAAACCTGTAGCAAACTAATATATTGAAAAAAATATCAAAATCCTTTAATTCTTATGTTTAAAAATCTTACTTAGATAAAGAGATGGTCAGAAAGAATTCGTATGAAAATATCAAAAGCTAAAGATAGTATTTTCGCAAATCCTTTAAAAAACAGGGGAATTTTCGGTAGCAGTGGCAGTGGCAGTGACAGTGGTAGTAGCATAGCATAGCATAGATAAGGTTTGGAGTCAGAGTCAGAGTCAGGCAACCAGTCAGCCAGCATACAGTAGTAAATAATTTGGAATTCCGTGTGGTGATTCCAGGTTCGCTTTACGTCCGTGGCGGTGTGTACGGCTCCGGATCTGGAGCTGGTTACAACGCCCTGCCCGATCAAGGCGTGGGCACGATTCCGCCTGCTCCCGCCGTCTCCCCATCTCGTTTCGAACCGTACTTCGACACTCAAACGCCGAGAAATGTGACAGCGCTTGTCGGAAAATCGGCCTATCTTAGCTGTCGTGTCAGAAACTTGGGTAACAAGACGGTAAGTAAATCTACTTTACATCCAATAAATAAATAAAAAGTTTCTGCATTACATTTCTTCATACCATCATACATATATCTATATGCTACTTTGTATAGCTTCTTCATTTTTAATGTGATTAAATAAAGTAGACAACATGTCTAATATCAAATATTAGCAAGATCTATTTTTCGAATACGTATACGTAAAATAAGTGTTAAATTTAAAGTAATCAGGCATCCTCGGATTACGAATTAATGACTGTTCCGGGTTCCGGTAAATATATCAGATTTAGGTTGTTTTGTGACAAATATGCTACTGGAACTATTTTTCAAATGTAATACGTAGTAGTAGTAGTAGTAGTATTTCAACTAAATTGTAAAGTCTTTATTCTAAAATTATTTTTCTGTATTTCTTATTTTTTAATGTTAATTAATATGGTAATTATTTATTGCTGTAAGTTTTGTATTGTTCCCAGAATATATTTTTTATATACTCAAATAATTTTTAAAGCTTTTGTAGAATTTATGAATCAAATATTTTTAGTATTTAATTATAATAATAAACTATATGCCAAAATTATATCATTTCAATTTTTTTTTTAAATTTACAGTCAAAATAAAAAATATTAGACACTGAAAATTTAATCACTTTACGTTAAAGGTACATCGTATCTGTGATATTCAAGAAGTGATAAAAACGTGTATATTAAAAAACGTATACATAAAAATGGAACGTTATTTAAATAATACGTAGAGTATAATTTTGTTTAAAAATTAATTTTTTAGAAGACATATTTTTTAAGTTAGTGATATCCAAACTTTATATGTCGACGCTCTTTTTTTCACATAAAATAATTTTTGCTCAATTCTTTTTAAATTTTTATACCAATATAACTTCGTAAATAATTTTCTAAATCATTGTTTTATAAAACATACAAAACTATTTTTGCAGGAACATATATACCAGATGTCTGCAACATGAAAACCATTTTTAATTTTTTTAAATAACTTTATTTTATTTGTAAACAATATAATAAAATTTTGCAAAAGTAAACCAGGTAGAATAATTTAATATTACAATATATTGTTTCTGGTATTACCAGAAATAATATCAATTTTTGTATTTTTAAATACATATATTTTTATTTCTGAATTATATAGTATATTTTTTTCATTTTTCAATAATAAATAGCAAACTTAAAATTAACGGTTTGTATTGATTATGAGTGACAAACCAAAAGAATGAAAATTCTAAAAAATGTAGTAGTAATTTTTGGTTTTAAAAGAATTTTTTTGCATATTTATTTCAAATTTTATAAAATAATGAAATTTGCTGTCATTTTTTAATTGACTTTTTTACACAAAACAGAAGAAATATTTCTGTAAAACTAACACGGCAAAGTCATATTAGCAAAATTATTATTATTTCTATGAAATTTTAGTATTATTCACAATTAAATTCCAAAAATATTTATTTAATATATAAGCTTTAATTGTTTCAATAAATAGTAGATATAATTTTATTGCCAATATTGTTAAATATAATGTATAAATCTGCAAAATTAACTAACATTGGCAACTATGTTAATATGTTATTATTAGGATTGACAGACAGACAATCATCTATCAGCAGATTAATAATTTTGTCAGTTATATGTGCACTCAAGAATTTTTAAATTGTTAACGAAAGCAACTTTTTCAAAAATTTTGTCCTGGTTTAAATTTCGAATGTTCAATGAGCATGATATTTGCTTTCATAATTATAATTAAACGACATTAAACTAAAATAATTGCAGAGATTAAACACGTTCAACATGTGAATTTAGGACAGTGGAGTGTAAAGCCTCATTCATACTGCCGTTTTAGTTTTTGCAGTAGCAGTAGCAGTAGTTGTAAGCATACTTGACCATTCTAACTGGTTTGTGATGTTAGTGAATTTTTTACATACGCATGCGTACTGCAATGACACATTTGACACAAAAAACATAAATAAAATAATTAAATAATAATAATAATAATATAATATAATAATAATAATGTTAATAATAATTAAATATTATTTGATTAATTTTGCTTTCTAAAGTCGCCATTTTAATATATTTTATGAATTTGACGTTTGTTTGACATTTGTTTGACGTTTCTAAATAAAAATAGTGCTATCTCTTTTCACTCAACTCTGATTGGCCAATTCCTATGACTATGTAAAATTTTAACCAGAAAGTTTGGCTAGTCCAAATGTTTGGCTGCTTACAACTACTGCTATTTCTTATTACAAAAACCACGCATGCACATTGTATTCCCATAAGCTTACATGTATTTTCTTATGCTTACAACTACTGCTACTGCTACTGCTACTGCAAAAACTAAAACGGCAGTCTGAATGACACTTACTTACAATTGTAAGACTGTTCTGCCGAAAATAGGATACCTAGTTATAATTGAATTTACTAGAATAGTCGAATGAATCTACAATTTTGAATCAATTGCAATCAACTTAAGTAAAAACGTATCCTAATCTTAAATAGAACTTAGAAACTTAATTACGAAAAAAAAATTATCCTGATGGCGTTATATAAGTCGATCTTCAGGGTCGAACTGTTTTTAGGTTGATCTTGGCTATCAAAAGATTGAACAGCCCTGGTTTAGAAGAAGCCTGTCTTATCAAGATAGATATTTAGAGAAGATACACTTTCATCAATAAATTTCCAATTTTTGTACTTTATTTTGCTATAATTCAAATAAATAAAACATGTTTTAGTTATTACGTTCAAAAATCGGTAAACCGTTTGGAACATTTCATGTAATATGTATTAGACTATGATTCGTATTAATACCAAATTTTAAGTACAATCGACATATTAAATATATACTGTAGTAATAATAAACAGAGGTTAACCACTAATTCGAAAACAAATTCAGGTTTAGTTAATAAATCAATATTAATAGAATAACAAATCGTAGGATAAAATAATAACTGTTGTTACTAGGGCTAGAATATTGAAGATTAGTTTTTATTTAAGAAAATATTTTATATTTCGAAATAATGAAAAATAATAGCATTTGAAATTTCCATAACTTGTTAAATTTATATTTTATGATTAGTCATTTAATTATACGAAAGATTTTCATTATTGTGATTTAAAACGCATCTTTTGAACTGACAACAATTATACCTATATGATGATTAAATTAAATATAAATAATAAAATTACATTATATAATTTTATTATTTAAAAAAATTGATAATTAAATATTGTATGCAAATAAAATTAATTTATTGATATTATATATATATATATATATATATATATATATATATATATATATGTATATATATATATATATATATATATATATATATATAATATATATATATATATATATATATATATATATGTATATATATATAATATATATATATATATATATATATATATATATAAATTACTACTGTTGTCTACTAACATTTGCCAAATATTGAATTATTGTAATAAAATTTTACTTTCTTTTTAAATTAAAAAAAAGAAAATAAAAAAAAAATCAGTTATTAATTTTTTTTTATAGAACAGGTATGTTATTTTAGATTTTAAACTGAAACAACTACAACTTTGCAGAATTTGGCAATATTTCTATGCTGTGTTGCCAAATTTGGGAGAAAAAATTAATTATGTATTTAATATTTTATTTTGACTATACTATTTATCTGATTTCAATGAAATTTTCAGGATAAATTCTTCTGATATATATTTAACAAGTACATGGTTTTATTATGAACGGTGATGTCAATTTTTGGAGTAAATTTTTGAAATTTTGCACCTTTGATAAGTTATTTATCCAATTTTAATAAAAAAAAACTTAGGATAGATTTTCCTAGTACTAATAACAATTTCATAATTTTGTTTGCATAGTGTTGACAACTTTTTGTGAAAAAAAATGATATTTTATTTTAACTACATTTTATCCAATTTTAATCAAATATTAAATAGAATTTTTAAATGCCTGAAAAATTAAGCAATTTTATTATTATGCAATGTTGCCAGTTTTCCAAAAAACTATTAAAAATGTATTTTAGATATACTGTTTCATTTATATATATATTTCATTTTTGAAATATATATATATAAATAAATTAAGTATTTTTATGATAATGTCAAAGTGGTCTATATTTTCAGTTTCACTAAAATATAACTTTAGTTACAAACATATGTAAATTACAAATACATTTAATAATTAATTAAAGTTTTATTGAAATATAAACTTTTTTAATGTAATAAATAATTTTCAAATGTAATGATTACATTTAATATGAAAATACTTATTTGAAAAATAATTTTTAAATTTACTAAATTACAAGTTATTCTAGAATTTCTTCACATTTTACAGCTAATTTGTAATATACAAAATGTATTTGTTTCCGTTTTCAAATTTATTTACTTTCAATAAATTTTATTTTTTGAAATTTAATAAATGTAATTAATTTATACTTGTTATTGTTTTAAAATAAAGCTGAATAAAACCAAAAATTTGCTGATTAAATCAGAACTTTTTTGATACAATAAAATTGAAAACTTTTTAGAAATCGTTTTAGTTAACGGACAATACAAAACTTAGTATTAAATTTTTTCTGGTCAATTGAATCGATAACCAGTTAGTTTTCGAACTTCAGCAAACTTTTCAAATATTTATTTAAGCCTTTTAATAACATTTTGGGCCACTTACATAAAATGTTTGTTAGTTGATCGTGTGATTAACTACGTGTTCAGATTGTTAATAAAAATTCAAAACTACGTAAAGTTTGCTTCGTTTATCTGCTTTTAGGAAAAATAGATTTTTTTCTTTAGTTTTGTCAATATATTTTACAATGTGCGATATAATGTAACTGAACTTATTATGTATTTTTTTAATTGAAAACTCTCTGCACTTGCTAAACTTTATCTATCTATCGCAAATTGTTTGTATTTTGTTATTTGTTTAAAATTTTAATACAGGATATTCTTAATGCATATAAAATCTATTTATTATAGTTAATTTTTATTCTAAATACATACATACGTACACAATCACGCCATGTACCCAAAAGAGTGTGGCACAAACTTTTTCCATTATCCCGAAATCAGTCTCCTCCAAACATTCCTATCCAAACAAGCAACTTTAGCTTTATCCACATTCATTTGTATTGTTTACAGTAACTTAAAAAATTATCTAGGCCAAAAAATGAAATTAAATCGTAAACATTTTCGTGCGATTATTTTTTTTTTTTATTTTCGACGTGGATTAACTCAAGAGCTGTGCATTGATGAACTTAATTCAAACCTAATTGGCAATGAAACACCATTAAGGACCAGTGTATATCAATGTATATATATATATATATATATATATATATATATATATATATATATATATATATATATATATATAGAGTATATCAAATATAAGCATGAAATAACTATTAAACTGAAAATGAAAAAACTCATATCACCATTAATTCTCACTTATATATAAATATATATATATATATATATATATATATATATATATATATATATATGTATAGTTTCACTTAGACTTCACAGCCAACAACACTATATCTGAACAAGATATTAAAATTTTGTAAAATGCAATACCGTTATATCTTGCAGTATAATCGTCGCAACGTTTTTGACAATTGCTACAATTTTTAACTTAATCTGTTCAAAATAAATGCAGCACTAAATTTTAATTTACAGATTTTTTTCAACATGATATACTATATGAAAAAAAAATTATTGACAACTGTTTTTGGATTAATATCTTTATTTTATCAAAATTCTCAAAGTTACCTTTTGCTACATAAATAATTTTTCTCTATTTTTTTACTGAGAATTTACAGAAAAAAATGTTATATATTTCAAAAACTAACAAATTTAACAGTTTTTAAACAAGAACAATAAATTTCTAGAATTCAAAATATTATCAACAGAATATTTTATTTTTCTAGTCATGATTGAAAATTTTTCTTAAAGTATCGCTACACTATAATGTATGATACTAGAATATTCAGTTTAAGTCAAACTATAGTCACCTAGGCCATTTGTTTTTGTTTTTTTACAAAATTTTAATAGTTCTTTAGATTTTTAGTTATTAGAATTGGGAATTTTAAGTTAATCAGACTGTATATATTTACCAATTTATTTATTAAATAAATTATTTATTGTTGGCGAAGTCGAACATAAAGGAATGTTAGGTATTATTTAGTGAAAACTTAAATATGGATAATACATCGACGAGTGTTTGTATAGAATTAATATTTTATTTCAAGAATGTAAACAAAAGGAAATTTAATTGAATTGTTTGATACAAATAGATATTTTATGTACAATAAACAACCAACCATTCTTGGTATAATAATTTGAAACTTAATATTGTAATTTATATGTCGAGGTTAACTATCTTCTCTTAATCACGAGCTATTTAATAATATCGGACAATTGTTGCCCTAGAATTTCCTAATAATGTCTGTTGCCTTTGACCGTGGCATTGTGGCCCTGATCATAGTTCTAATTTTGGAATCTACGACGTTCTATTCATGTTTTATCATAATTATTGATTTTATTATGTTTTAATATTTCTATACATTTTCGCTTGAAATAATATTCAAACACTCAAAATATGTAGCTTTGTTTAGGAAATTTAAGGTTGCCACTTTCTAATTAAATCAATCAATTTTATACTTAAAATACGTTTTGAATTTAAAAGTTTATAAAAATAATAAGATATTTTTTTATATCATTTTTTATTTAATATAACTTTTATACTTCAACTTAATTTAAATTTTGCAAGAAATTGTTAAAAACTTTTATATAAGTAACTGTATACGCATTATAAATATTAATTATTTTATACCGATTTCGTTTTTATATTAAATCAATAAATAAAAATAAGTATAAGATACTATATATTTAAAAAAATATTATTTTTGAAAAACAAAAACCAAATATTCAGCTACACTATGTTTTATTATTATTTTTAATATTTTATTTAGTATTGACATAAAAATTTTAACAGCGTTTTATTTAGTTTTAAATTTTGTATTATTTAATTTATTTACTATTATTCTACAGCAATTATGTTATTTGAATTTTTATAATTTACAAAAAAATACATATAATAAGTGTCAATTGAAATTATAAGGTTGTATATTATAATATTAACAAGTTATTTCTGCAATTATGCAACAAACTATAAACAAGGTTGTGTTCCAACAAACAGTTTCGGATCAGGTTATGTATCGATTAATGAATCGTTCTATGCGCATGCTTCGATAATGGATCAGTTTGTAACTAATACAAAACTGTTTCGGTAGAACAGGTTTTAAATGATCAGAAACTCAAAGACTGCTGTGGAATACATACGGAGCTAACGTCAATTTCACATATTTGACATATACTAGTAACAAGAAATTGATTGTCACAATATTTTATAACATCAAAATTTATAAATTATAATCTAAAAAGTTGCTGTTACATTTATAAAGCTTTGTATGGGTTTTTATTATTGATAATCAAGTATAATGTATAATTGTTCTGTCAATATTAGTGTATATGAATGTATCAAATAATAGAATAATTATGTTTTAAATAATAATATGTAATTGTTTTAATATTCAATATTTATTTGAAAAATTAAATGTTCAAATACTAATAGTGATGATTTATTTTAAATATTTTCTATTTATATTTATCAATAAATATTTTAATTTAATAATTTTCGAATAAAAATATGTCTTGAATCTCATCTGATATCTCGACAAAAATTTTGTGTCGTCTTGGTTTGTTAATTTAACCATCATTTTAGCTTATTTTTTCCAATGTCACAAATATTAAATTTGCTAGCTAATAGATATTTATTTTATAACAATTTATGTAATTCTAAATTATTATATTAAAAAAAATAATAATAATTATGCCGAAATTATCCAACAAACTCGTCGAGATATCTCATCTAGTCTCGCCGTTTTTAATTATCGTTTACGTTTTAAGCCGGATTCATACAGACCAATTTCAACTTCAACTACAATTTCATCTTAGAGATAAATATGCATTACCGAATGTACCTACCCATGTATGCATTCTACTACAACTTCAACTTAAATTTCGCTTAATTTAAAAGATAAGTAACTAACTTTTATCTTTCTTAGTTTAGGCGAAATTGACGCATGCGCAATGACATTAAACTTTCTGACACAACAAATGTCAAGCGTCGACGATATTTTCTATTTTACAAATAATACGATACAAATAAACATATTAAAATATTAATTATTTCATATTCATCATTATCAGAAATATTAAGCGGATCCATTTTGAGGAAAATTTACAATAGCGTAACATTAAAAAGTGTAACAGATAATAGGAGCAGCGACCATAATAGGAGCAGTTATTGATAGTTGTAATTTAAGTTTAAGTTGTAGTTTAGATTAAAGTTGAAGTTGAAATTCGTCTTCATGAACCCGATATTAGTTTCATATTTTTTTTTTCGTTGTATTGTTTCGATTTGTCGAGACAATATTAAAACGTTGTCTTGCTTCATCAGAATCACTAGTTATAATATAAGTACATATGTTTATGTTAAATTTATTGATATATTATAAAATTATTAGTAAATATGAGAAATTAAACCATAACCAACACAAAAACGGACCAAAACTAAAAAAATGAAATTGGTTTTTTCATCTAACTAAACTAAAACGAAAAATGTAATTTTTGTTAGTAATGAAATAGTTAACCGTAACCGAAAGCCATGTTCTTCGATTTAAAGCCTCTGATTTATATATTTGTAAATGTGAATGGTTAAATATTCTTTAGGAAATGATTAGAAAAGCTGGCGAAAACTAAAATTTAAATTTGAATTTGTCCCGACGGCATTTACTAGAGGTTAATACCAACTGGGATAAGATCATTATAAGCGTCTAATATAAATATGTATTTTCCTTTTTCGTATAACGCAATATCACTTGGGTATTAATATTTAAATTCGTATTAAAACTTAGATCATGCCAAGCTAGCAAACTTTCCTAAGACGTGACAAGAGATTTAACACTTTTTCAACCAACGTTTAACGATCCCTGTTTTACCTTAACAAAGAAAAAAATGCACAGGTTTATCTTGCATCAATTTTTCCTGTTTTATTTACAAAGTTAACGTTAGTTACCAAACTTCAGATATATATAGTAAAGATATACAAGTTTGGAAACATTTTTTTAAAAGAACGGGTATACAAAAACACACATAGAAATTGGTATTAGCAACTTACGTTAAAATTAGCTTAATCTGTAATATATTTTTTCTTCAAGCGTATCATAATATTATTATTACGTTACCATATTGTCTATGTAGAAAGGAGTTATTATGTTACTAGTACAATAATGGCGTTATTATACAGCAGTTAATTATTATATACACCACTGATGGCAGCACCAAACATACAGTCAAGTGTATTTCATCTGACATTTTTGGCGGTCATATTAAAAACTATTAAGTCAAATTAAGTTCAATTAATTGACAATTACATTCTTTATTTTCGCTTAAATTTTAATTTGATTGTAGAAAATGTGTGAATAAGTGCAATAAATGCAATGTACACCATCCAGGATGATTATAAACTGCATATTCGATCAAAGAAACACGATCAAGTGTACCTATTTAATTTGACATTTCCGACGCGTCAGCTATATTAAAAATTATTCAGTCAGTTAAGTTCATTGACAATTGCATTGTTTATTTTTGCTTGAATTTTAATTTGATTATTGAAAATGTGTGAAGAAGTGCAAGAAATGCAATGTATATCGCCTAGGGTAGTCAGAAATTGTACATTCGTCCAAAGAAAGATTAATTCTCAAAAATCACATAACTAATATAAATAAAATATATATATATATATATATATATATATATATATATATATACAGTGAGTCTACTTAAGTTGGAACCATATGGAAAACTTTTTTATTATTGGTTTTGTGAAAAAATTTATTCTTGATAAAAAGTTGTACATGGTCCAAAACTTAAAATTTAACAATCAGATATCAATTTTTTTAAGCCGTATACGAGGTTTGTCAAAAAATATCAATTTTACTCAAGAGTAAAGTACCTTTATTTTTTACAATGCAGAAGAATGGTATAAAGTAAAGTTATTTTGAATTATAAGTTATATTCAAATATGCAATTACAGCCATTTAGCATAAAAATTAAGGTTTGGTGATTATTATTTATTTATTTTGATTATTGTTTATCTGTGTCATGTATCGTCATGTATATATGTATGTGTCATGTAAAATCGGTTTTCCGGCGAAACTACGCGGGTACAAATTCTAATTTTGTGGGTACAAGTTAGTCTTTAATTAGTCCTAAATTATTGGCATGTTTTTATTCATTTTAAGATAAGTGGGGGTGCCAACTTTGTTGACAAATGACTTTTTATTTATGAATAATTTAAATAATTAGTTATTCGTTTAAATAATGTCTAATCTAACGTGGGTACTAATTAGTCCTTAATTTAATGTATTTAATGCAGTAGTTAACAGTTTAATTAGGAATGGTGGGGGTGCTATCTTGATTTCAAGCTAGCACCCCCACTTTTAAAATCGGTTTTAAGGAGAAACTACGCGGGTACAAATTCTAATTTTGTGGGTACAAATTAGTCTTTAATTAGTCCTAAATTATAAGCACATTTTTATTCATTTTGGGACAAGTGGGGGTGCCAACTTGAAAAAGCTTTATGATTGACTGTTTGCAGCAGGTTTACATTGAGCAAATAAATATGCAAATTTTGTTCACTAAATTTGTGTTGAATAAAATGAAATGAAATTTGATTTTTATCTGTCGACTTTGTCACAGTTTATTTTATGATCGAGGTCTATTTTGTTATAATTTTGACTATCAAAATCAATTCTTTTAGATCTCGTTGTGATACGTACACAGCTTACAGCGCCCACTACTTTATTTTTAACGTAAATAAAGTATATTTTAGTTTGACAGTAATCAAAATTCCAATAAAATTTGGTGAGCTTTTGAAAAATCATACGTTATATGTCAAATTGATCTTACTGTAAGTCACATGGCAATTTATAATTTTTTACAAATGAATTTATTCGCAACCATAATAATATAGAATATGTGTAAAAAAAAATATTGTTAATTTAACTTATAAATACTGTTAGAATATATGTAGGTAAATTAAATTTGACAAACTTAGAATTCATTTTACATTTTACGGAATATTATTTTGATTGAAATAATATTTAAACAATATGTTACTTACAATATTGTAGTCAATCCAACAAATAAATTATAAATAAAAAAAACAGCCTAAACTTTTTAAAATTAGTATCGCAGTTTAATAATACTAATAAGTGAAATAAATCGGCAGCAAAAATGTAGTTTTTTTATGGGTAAGTAGGACAAATTTAACGCAGAAAATTTATCACAATTTCATATTGCACATTTTATAAATATAAATTAGAAAAATTTCATATAGAAATGATATTTACAATATTAAAACTTATATTAAAAATTCGTTTTTAACATATCGGTTATAGGTAAGATGAACTGGTTATACATGACAAATATGGTGGTAAAAGTTTAAGGTATGTGACGAATTTGTAGTTAAACATTAAAAATAAAAGTATTCTGTAGTAGTTATGTAAACATGGAAAAATATTAATTTTCCCGCGATGAATTTTCTTGGCGCTGAATTTGTGCTGAATTTTGTCTGCAATGAATTTTCTTTATGATGAATCTTCCTTAAACTTTTTTACATTAGTGCAGTAAATATTTCTTTACGATTTTTATTTTTTTATTGTACTGATTTTTCTTCTAAATAATAATTTATTTAAATGTTATTTAGCGATTGCAATAAAATATAAAAAACAATGTAATTAATTTTTAAAATCATTTAGAAAATAAATTATTCATAAAAATTTAAAATAATTTAATCTTTTACAATTGTGTTTATGACGTATATAATATGTGTGCTATATATTTTAAAATTTAATATTTTGTTTATATATACAAAATTTAATATTTATTCATATATATTATATAATAAATTTTTAAAATTTTTTTCATTATTGTTTTGTATTTGAATAAAACATTTATTATCAATATTTACTTTACAAACCAAAATATTATAGTATGGATTGAAAATTTCATCAAATTTCTAATAATCGAAAAAGTTGGTATATTTTTTAATGGAAATAGAAATATTTTATAATGAATCTTTTGTAAATAATTTTTATTTGGTGCTTTTGAAAATATATTTGGCATATAACAAATTTTTTTTTTTTAATATTTTAAAAATTATATATTACAATTTTATGTAGAATATTTAAACTAGAGAACTTAAGACCCAGCTAATTTAATTGCGTTTCAAAACGTAAATTTATTTATTTTTTATCGAACCCAATATTATCTTGAAAAAAGAATTTTGATTATTTATATTAAAATGTGAGTTGATATATTTCTGTTTTGGATCTCAATTCAAAACGAGAAAATGTGAAAATAAAATTGAGGTTGTTATACATATAGTCAACCCACATTTTAAATTGTCTCACACGTAAATAAATAGGATATATATATATATATTAATAAATTTAATTAAATATTTTTTAATTTGACTGTCACGCACAAATATGATAAAAATTTACTTGAACAACAAATTTAATAAATTAGTAACCAATTAAAGAAGCAATAATGTTTAAAAAGATATATACGCATATGTCATATATATGTAACATAAGAGTTACTTGTTATGTGTCATTTTAGTCGCATTCAAATGATTATCGATGTAAGTAGAGTAAATACCAACTGGCAAATGTAATTTACATATTTACCATGTATATATTGCAATTTCTTAATGTTGAAAATTTAATACAACGAATAAAAAATTAAATTTCAGCAATTATTAACGAATTGAACAAATGAGATTATCTTCGAAATAAACAAAAGCTGTGTAAAAAATGAACACATACCTATTACTGATGCTTTTTTTAAAATAAAATGACATAATATTACCTGTATATTGGCATAATACATTAATTAATTAAATTAGTCTCGTCTGGTTTCTCTGCTCCACACGGTATACCCTACTAAATATCTGTCGTATCTTTATACAATTAGTAATTTTGAACGTATATTGTGCACATATTGCGGTACTTTAAACTCATTTTAACTTCAGTTAAAGAGAACACAATATTAGAGAACAACAAATTTAGCAAATTTTATCCATTCTCCGCTCGGGAAATACAATTGATTTACTATATTTATAACTTGTGAACATAGCATATACACTCTTTAATCAGTATTTATAATTGCAATTTTTATCAGTTACAGCGTGAGCCGCAGGCACTGTCCGTAGTAAAATCTTTGTCTTAAATCGAAAATTTTCCGGGCAGTGGGAGCGAATTATGAATAAATCATCTCGATTAATTTTTTTCAGTAATAGAAAAAAATGTTGAATCACATGCTACAATTTATTGGGATATTTGTCAAATACTATATATATACTAGCATAATGCTTCACTATTTTAAAGCCATTTTAACTTCAGTTAAAGGGAACACAATGTTAGAGAACAACAAGTTTACCCATTTTCCGCTCGGGAGATACAAATAATTTTACCGTATTATTTAAAAACTTGTAAATATAGCAAATATACTCTGCAATTTTATTGCGTTTATATCGTTGATAGCGTTCGCCTGCGCCTGTGGCTACTCTGCATTGTCCCATGGTTTTGGATTTTTTCCATCACAAATTTATGCTAAATTTCAACGTTATAACTTACTTCTAAGTTGCTTTTTAAAATCGGACAAACATACATAAATACATACATATTTACATTGTGTTTTATATGTATAGATAATAGCTATTATTTCCGTTTGAAACAAAATTGTTTAATTTCTGATCTTTAAATAACATTTTTTTCAAAATTCATAATTTAATGTATTTGTCACTTTTTCGCTAAACTCAAATAATTACATCAAATTTTTTTATTTAATATGTTCTGTTCCTTTTTTTGTAAGTATAGTAATAGTATGTGGTATTACATTCTTACCAAATTAGATACATATACATAAAAAAAAACAAGAATCTGTATACAGCGTGTTTACTGTAACCCGGTCATTATTTTCAACTTTTTCAATGATATTAATTTTGTAAAGCCTTAGATAACATTTTTTTTTTTTTAATAAAAATATTAAAATAAATATTATTCAAATAACAATATTTACTTCAGTTAGCCATAATGCATTGTTTTTTAATAAATATAATTTTTATTATTTTTAAAAGTAAGTAGGTAAAAATTTCAGAAAATCTCGTGAATATCTGAAAAAAAAAATATTTCTCGAGAATGATAAATATGTTTGCTAATAAGAATTCCGGAATCTCGAAAATTAAAAATAGCCAAAAATTCAGAATCTTTAAGTGTGAAGGATCCTCAAATCATTTGCAATCTAGGGCCTCCAAAAAGCTAGATCTAGGCAATACATATTCTGTTTCAATTTTCTATATAATTTTTAAACAAGATAATTAATGTAAAAACATAGCTAATGATAATTAGGTATTTTAGCTCAAGTAAATTTGAAATAAAATTTTATTCAACAAATGAACAAATTTTGTATTTTCTCAATGTTTAAATTGATGTGATCACAAATAAAAATTTCTTTTTTTTTTAAATTACTAAAAAGTTATATGACAAATGACAGTGTCAGTGACAAGTCTAAAATTTCGTGCTGACGTTCCAAAGCTACGTTAAGTAATTGTCACATAAATCTCAAAGTTGTCTGACAATAAAAATATGCCCTCAAATTGGAAATAATTTGCAAGTTCATTCAGAAGTTACAGTAGTTTAACAACCATCAGCTTATTATGATAAAAGCTTATATTTGATAAAATGAAGCAGCAGAAAGAAATGTAGTACAAAATTTGAATAACTAGGTCACCAGTCTAATTTAAATGATTAACAAAGAAAGTAAAATGTTTATTCATCAAATAAAAATTTATTACGTAATTAAACCTCAGTTCTACGCCAAAACTTTTTATTAGTTTTTTTTTTTTTTTTTCTTTCGCAAATTTTAATAATGTTGAAATTTTTCCTACCCCTAATTCCACTTTTATAAATAACATGTTTCTTATTTACACTATTATAATTTTTTATAAATTAATTTTATAATTATTATGCATATATAAAAGACTTGATCGTATTATTAGTAAAAATAAATTTATAAACATCAAAATGAATAATTTTGTAGAAGATATAAGTTTAATCAAAAATATTACTTCAACTAATGAGCTATGTGAAGCTTGTATATACGGAAAACAAGCAAAACTCACTTATAATAAAGTAAAGAAACTAAAAATCCACAGTGAAAAATAAAAATAATTATTTATTATTTATTGATGATTTTACTCATTAAACAGTAATAAAATAATAATAATCTTTAGACTTTTACGGTTGGTATCCATTGAATTTATAGAATTATCTGGGCTGGTATGCCGTGGTCGATCTATCCTTGTCACAGATGTTTTGCCAAACATCATAGATGGCATCCTCAGTGCTTAGTGGTAGTCACCAAGCAAATTTATTATTTTATCACCTATATTAATGTTTCTTGTATTTTATAAAACAAAAAACTCAATGCTGAAGTTTGGCAATACAAACTTTGGATGTCATAGTTATTGTTTTTAGTATTTAACGAACCACACATTAAGATGTTTTCTGCATTAATAAAATATTTTTCTGCAAACATGTTTCTTGAAAAAAGTTACCCTTGCTAAAAATTGATAATATATCTTTCAGTAAAATTTTTTGAAGTTTTTGAAACAATCTTCGGACAGTATCCGATGTAAATCCGCCATATGTAAAAACAAACTTAAGGTATACAAATAAGTCTCCGCCGTTTTCTATCAAAAATTAGGAATTTGTTGTGCAGGAACCGTACATTACTTTTTATTCAAAGTCTTGTCCATCACTAGCCACTACTTTTTTCCATCTTTCTGGCAGCATTCGGATACCACGTCGAAAAAATTCTTTATCTTTTGTGGCTATCCACGAATCGACCCAATTTTTAGTATCTTCATATTATGTAAAGCGCTGCTTAGACAGGCCAAGTGCCATCGACCGAAACAAGTGATAATCGGAAGGAGCAATGTCTGGTGAATACAGCGGGTGGGGTAGGACTTCCCAATTAAGTGTTTCCAAATAGGTTTTGACCGGCGCCGCAACATGCGGACGAACATTATCATGTTGAAGAATATTTTTTTTTTATTTTTTTTTTTTTAACAATTTTAAACGATGCAAAATTGCTTGTTGAGTCACTCCTAATGTAAGTGCAAGTTCTTCTTGCGTTTTTCATGAATCTTCCTCCAATTCCGTGTCTTCGGCCTCTTTCGGCCTTCCACTACGTTCTTTGTCTTCCACGTCAAACTCACCGTTTTTAAATTTTTGAAACCAGTCATGACAACTTTTTTCACTTAAAGCAGTCTCACCATAAGCAATCTATGCGTCTCAGCTGCAGATTTCTTCAAATTAAAGAAGTAAATCAAAAGTTCCCGCAAATAACGCTTATTCGGAACAAAACTTGATATGTTCGCACAAAAAAAAATATGTGATGCTGATACAGAGTCACTAATACTTTAACGTAATGTTGTTACCAGATGTCCAAACTTACGATATTACGTTTTACATCTGACAATTTCAACATAACCTTCTGGTGGGGCCATATCTTGACAAACGGCGGAGACTTATTTGTACTCCTTTTAGAAACAAACTTGCTAATAAAAATTGAAAATAACTAAAAAAATATTCCAATAATTTAATTAAAGCAAAAGAAACAAATACTTAAATTAATAAATTTACAATATACGTATTATTATAATGATATATCGATTGTACATTGTTCAAAAAAAAACTGTTAGTTTCAGTTGCGCATGTGCGCAATGTAAGATAAAATCTATCCTATCCTGCCACAGAACTTCATAATGAGAATAATACCAGTTTATTTTGTTTAACTATTAAAAATTTAGAACCCACTATCAAAATAATGTAGTTTTTATGTATTTGTTTGTAAACAACTCGCATATTTTATGCTAAATTCATTGCGGTTAGTTATGAGGTGATACTCAAAAGTTATTCATCGCCGGCATCTTCAAAGTAGTCTCCTTGAAATTGCAAACACCAATCCCAGTTTTCCTGCCACGAAAGGAATACATTCTGAAAGTTTTGTTTTGTTAATATGTTCAGCACCGTGTGCGATTCAGCTTCAATCTTATTTATCGTGTCAAATCTACGACCCTTTAATTTGATTTTTATTTTTTTTAAAAGTTGCAAAAAGTTAAATTGGACGAGTAAGCTGGATGAGGAACGACGACCATCTTGTTATTTTGCCAAAAACAGATGTATGATGAAAACGGTATGTGGCCTTCCATTATTATGGGGGAGAACTCAGTCGTTCCTGCGCCACTTTTGTGAACATTTCCTTCTTATATTCTCCCTCAGCCGCCTCAGGACATCACGATAGAATTCTGCATTAATCGTCTGACCCGTAGGTACAAACTCTTTGTGGATAAATTTATCAATATCGAAAAACAGATCAGTAAGGACTTGATATTACTCTTGATTTGACGTGCTTTCTTTGGTCAAGGTGAAGATGGGCTTTCCCATTGCAATAATTGTTATTTAGTTTCAGAATCATACCCATGTAGAAAACTTTCGTCATCTGTGTCTTACCGAGTCTAAAACAAAATTTGATACAAATACGCTGTTCCTTCAGATCGGCCATTGCAAAATCGCAAACACAAGCAGACACAACAATGAAAAACTGTTCACCAACAACGAAGGCCTCCATTTACAATGAAGCCGCTTGGTATACTGACTCACAAAGATTATGCACAACTTTTCTTAACGGCGCGGCGCGGCGCGGCGCGGCGTTTCACAGTTACTGCGTCCATTTACTACCTCGTATTTAGGAAAATACAAACAAAAATTGTTAATTAGACTATGTGATTCCGAATTTCAGTAATACTATATTTAAATTTATATAATTAAATATTCAGTAAGAATAACAATATTGTACATTAACTTGATACTTTGCTTCTAAATAAAATGTGTAATTATATTTGATACAGATAAGTTAAAAATTTGATAGAAAATAAGATAAATTGTTATGAAATTATAGTAGAAGTTGAACGAACTGTAATCAGTGCTGAAAAGTTGGCATTATATGCAGTGATAAATTTGGTAGGAAGCATTTTCTGTTCCTATTCAACGTTCATTTTGGTTACGGTTTATCTTAAAAATAATGAGTTTTTTTTTCATGGGTTTTCACCGTTTCAAGTTTGGATTCCGTTCCGGGCCATTGTTCCAAAGATAATTGGGTTTTATTGTTCGTAGCGTCACTCTTCAACACGGGAAATAAATAATTAACATTGAGTTTATATAAAGAATATTATTTTATTATTGATCAAACTTAATTTTTTACAATGACTACATCATTTATTATTATCTATACAGCGCATTTTTGTGTTGTATAAATTTTTTATTCAAAATTTCCCTTAAGCTATCAGTGACATTTCAATATAAGTTTTTTTTTTCACATGTTTGTCATTCATTTTAGCCTCTTACTCTCAATATTTGGATTATGCAATATAAAAAACGTATTCTAACACGGGCGCAAAAACCTACATTGCTAAGCCGATGTTTTTACAAAAGCATGAAAATATCAGTTTTGTTATTTTTTGCCTTTTGAAAACATTTCATGTTTTTAAAATCTGGTTTTTGATTTTGCCATCAACTGCTACTGTTTCCAGCTTTTTTGTTATTTTTTCTATGACAAAAGCTAGTCAATCTACGGAATCTTTTTTTTTTAAATTCAGTATGTAATTCATATACGTATCACAAAATTCAGTTAATCAAGAAAATAAATTTTTATATATTTTAAAGTTTATAACTAATATTGCTTTTTATTATACAAAAAGAATACATGCCATACTATACATTCTATAATGTAAAATTTAATAAAAATTATGTGAAACTAATTGTTTGTTTAACAATGTTTTTTCCTTGTCATGTTGTTAAAACAAAAAGTTTTTCAATTTAACAAGGATTTGTTTGAAATTTGTCCAGAAACCGTTGAAGTAACTAGTTATAAAAGTTAAATGTCTAAGAATTACATTATACTTTTAAAAGTTTTCGATTATAGTCTATGAATTTTTGTAAATGAAATGAAATATATAATTACATAAAATTATTTAGTTATTGTCGATAAATAAAATAAAAATTAAATAATAAATTTATACATACATAATTTGTACAAAATTAGAAAATATTATTTAACAAAATACATCTACAAAATACAAATATATATAATATATAATGCAAAATATATTTGTTATTTATTAAGAACACAAGAATTTCTTTTATTGAAAATGATCTAACAACAGTAAATCAGTGTTTTTACTTATTTTAATTAATTTAATTTTTATGTTTTATAATATATTTTATAAACAATACGTTCTTCATATGATAGATCATTAAATATACCGAATATCCCACGAAGTATATTGACTCATATTATTTTTTATGATTTTTTTTCTAAAAAAATAAAATAAATAATAAAATATATAGATAACATTTTTATTCTTTATTATATTTTGTTGCCGAAAATAATTTGATTTAATTCACATAATATTCTAATTAAAACAAAACACAGCGGCTGATACTACAAGAAGTTTTTAGGTTTTTTAGTTCAATTGGTTAAGCTCGGTAACATAAAGCATTGGTAAACTGTTAACTTGCCAACTGACAATCTAATTGAATAGTTAACTCATTTATTAAGTTAACAATGCTTTATGGAACCGGACTTGAGTCTTATGCCTGAATTCCATTAC
This sequence comes from Clivina fossor, assembly GCA_963966155.1. Taxonomy (NCBI): domain Eukaryota; kingdom Metazoa; phylum Arthropoda; class Insecta; order Coleoptera; family Carabidae; genus Clivina; species Clivina fossor. Next base: position 80,285,847 of record OZ014550.1, read on the forward strand.
AAAAACAAATTCTTGTTTGTATTTTAAAAATGTAATATCTCAAACAACAAAATTTCCAACTATTCCTAATAAACTATTAATGCAAACAAATAAATTTGGCCTGGCACATTCAAAAGTGTTTTGACTGCTAACATGCAGATATATGAAGTTTCGATTGGCACCAAGAAAAATGCTGTTGTTTGCATTTTTAATGTATCGTTGTTTATCGGCATTAGTCGTGCTAATATTATCTGAGCATTGTATTTGGAAAAAGATACAGATTTTTACTATAGAATCCAGTTACTAGTCTGGGCATTTGCATTGTTTTGGGCTAGTTAAAACTAGTTTTCTGATAAGCCGAGCTTGTAGTACCAGTCATTATATTTACTTGTTTTATATATAGAAATAAATTATCGTGTTGTTATTGATGCGATATTCAAATATTTTATTTAGGTATTGAAATACATATTTTATTAAAAATATTAAATTTATTAAAAATAAATTCTAAATTAAATCTCGTAGTTTTAAGTAATGTACATATACAATTTAAAATAAGAAATTAATATAATTTCTGGTGGAACAGGAAGTATTATCATTTTAATTGTTGATAAACGAATTTTAAGAACTAGTTACATAAAACGTTGTTTACTGATTATGTGGTTAATAACACAATTCTGTTATCTAATGTCAGTTCAGTGGTGGATTTCTGCGCAGGCGGTGGAGGCGGTCGCCTGGGGTCCCAAACGACAATAAACAATTATTATACTCGTATGTAATAAATTTCCTTTTTTTTTTACACTGACTGAAACAACCAAAAATAATTTGGGGCTCGGATTCTTCTTCCAATAATTGTATTTTTAAATTATTTTCATATTCCGTGTTCGTAATTAGTTTAGTTTTTTTTTTTTAAATAATTCTTTTTGCATTAGCTAGCTTTTGTAACATTTTTTGTTTATTAAGTTTTTCTTTGCCATTGGAAGTCACTCTTAATTGTGATAAAAAAAATATTTGATATGAAATATGATTTCAGACATATCTTGATGTCTTCTACTTGTATAATACTATTTGCATTAGTGTATGTGAATATTTCTGTATTATTTCCAACTTTGTATTTTGTTAATTTTTTAACTTTATTATTTCCAACAGCATCCACTTTAGATTCCGTATTATTTTCAGATTTATTATATATAACCTAGATGTCATCGTCAAAATCATTTCATTCACCATCAACAGTTTTTAGTTTTAAAATATGTAAAACTAGTAGACTTTTTTTTTATTCTGTGCCGGGTACTTTCTTGCCCCGTTCTTCAAATTTTCATACTTGCTATGAAGTTGTTCAAGGGTACGTTTGCTCCTAGCCATTGAATTAAATTATTAAATTAAATTATTTAAGGAATAGTCTTAGTCAGGATTATTTGCAAAACCTATCAGTGATGTTTATAGAAAATGACATTTTGCAAAATTTAAACTTCGAAAATATTATTGATAAATTTGCTGCATCTAAAAGCAGAAAAGTTCCATTATAAAGAAATCTAACTTTGAAATAAATAAATATGGTGTAACTATTATATTACTTTTCTATTATAATATGTACATTACCCTACATTATTTTTTTTTGTTTTTTACTATACTATTATGTTATATGAATTTAATTTCGGATAAATATAATTTTTGTTCACATTTGAAACGATTTTAAAGTTACAATATGTAGTTTATTTTTTCAAAATTTCCTATCTGGATAAACGACCCCCGTATAAAACTATTTTTTCGATAGGGTGATGGGTCCCCGGAATTGTTTAACGCCTCGGGCCCCTTAAACCTTAAATCCGCCACTAAGTCAGTTGCCAACTTGAACAAGCTATTAACTAATGTTTAACAAAGTTTTATGTAATATATCTTAGTATATGTGAATACAAAATTTCTGAAAAATAATTAAATAAACAACGAAAAAATAAAATGCTTTGAGACACTCGGAATAATGAATTAAATTAATTGCAATTTTTTGAAAAATGTATTTACTGCCAGTTGTAATAAACATGAACTTAAATTATGTTATTGACTATAATGCTGGAATGTAACTGCCGTTTTGGCAACAATTATAATTAATAATTAATGTATGACGATATTTTCAATAATATATTTTTTTTAATTATTTTCTGAAATTTATGTTAATATACAATGTCCATTATAATGTTTACGGAATATGGAGTCAAGTATTGAAAAATGAATTACGTGCTTACTTAAAAATATTTTTATACAAAGTGTTTGACAAAAACATTTAAAAATTTTGTTATTGATTTGACCAAAAAATATGTTATAGAACATAATCATTTATAATTATTTGAAATGTTTTTTATTGTTTATCTACTCAAGGATTTGATTTAAGGAGTATCCTATAAAATTCTATTTTAACGACACAACTTAAAATTCTGCAAATAATAATCCACAAATATTTCTAAAAAATATCACTATTTTTATATGTATTATGATAGAAATCATCAAATATACCAGAAAAATAATTAATAACTAAAATATATATATATATATATATATATATATATATATATATATATATACAAACTCATTCATTTAATAGCTTCCCACCTTTAAAAATTTATTAAAAAAAAGTTGGTATATTGTAATATCTACAATGCAATATAGAAAAACCTGTAGCTTGAATATCACTTGCAATGAACCAATTTTAGAGTAGAGAGTAGAGTAAAGTAGAAGGTAATATTATGAGCACAGATGCAACAAAAACATGTCACACTTTAAACGTTTATATCGTTGAATTTATATATCATAGAACAATAAATAATACATTATTAGATTGTCTATACTCAATAGGCTTTCTAAGAAAATAATTTCCAACTTTTCATCACACAATTTTTCTACGCAGTAGCTTTATAAAATTAAATTAAATTGCGTGATTTTGTTTTAAGATTTGTAACTGTTAATTTATTAGTGAGATGCTTATTTAGAGACACTGGAAGATTTTGGTAAACGATTCATTGCAGCATAGGTTGAGTTAAAAGATTATTTTTTATTTGCTTAGATGCAATCAATACACCTGAAAAATTTTTGTTTTCTCTGAACGTTTATTTACAGTTTTTGTCATTGGAACAAATATTTGATGATTCACTTATGTTATTTACCATTAGGAAAAATAATTTGTCGTTCACTTATATATTTTTGCTTTTAAAATACATATTTTGTCGTTATTTTAAATATTTATTGTGTATTATATTTTCCTATCGCTAAGAATGCTAATTTTGTCATGAATTATTCTAATTTTTAGAAATGCCTGAAAATCTAGGAAATATATTATAAGAACCAATTAAAATTAACAACAAGAATACTTCAAAAAGGCTCGCTAATTTTTCAACCAGGTTACGGGAATACAAGTAGTACCAAAATCTAGTGTTAGGATGTGTTTCATCCAAGTGATATATAATGAAAAATAGTGATTGTTGATGTAGTTCTACGTTGTAAGTTGCGGCACATTTTGTAGTGTGTTTTTTCAATTTTTTAAAACTTTAATAAATATGAAATCTACAGGATCTTTATTAATTTTCGTTAACCACGTGACTAAATTTTAAATTTGCTGCTTAAATTTGTCATTGTTAGGATGGTGGCATTAACGTTTGACATGAGTGGCAGCTGCTAGCTAATTTACATAGGCGTCCGCTTAGTATAGATTGCATAGCGTTATTTTTCTGAAAATCTTACGTTTATTACCTTCGACTTTATTAAAACAGTTCATTTTAGAACTCTAAAAGTGCTTGAGCTAAGTTAAAAATTTCTTTTAAAATTAAGGTTATTTTTTTAATTAGTCTGTAGACTAATTTAGGAAAGTTAGAATGTTGTTACTACACTGCATTTCACCATTTTCATAGTAGGGATATTTCATTTTAATCATTACCATATGTGCAAGTTTGGTTGCCTAACGTTTCCACTCACCTGGTTATTGAAAATTAACGAAAACCCTGTATTATTTTTTATGTAAATTAATGTACTTGACATTTTGTTTCATAGAAATGTCAAAATTATTTTGTAAAGTCCGAATAAATTCTGCAAAATTATGCATCACATTGTATAAAAAATTTAAAAACAAATAAAATATAATGCGAGCAGGCCGGTTTAAAAAAAAAACTATCAAGAACCATCATGCTACTTTTTGACGACGTGCAAATTTTAAAATAACATTATTAAATTTTTGTGCAAAAGATATAATTGCATGAAAACTTGTAAAATAAAATGATACTTGAGATTGAAATTGATTAGGTTTTCGATTAGTCACACTAGTTGAGAAGCAGTGTTTAATAATTAATCAATGCTCTTATATATATATATATATATATATATATATATATATATATATATATATATATATATATATTAGAGTTTGTGATAATTTTCGGCGTTCGTCGTGTAGTAACAAATTGCCGACGAGACAAGTGTCAGACATGAAACCACTTTATTCATATTTGATATTAATCTATACGATTTTGCTAAACCAACATTCAAGTCATTAGCTTAACGAATAGCAGTTTGCAATATTCATACCCATGCGATGCGCGCAATGCTTATTCCGTCAGCATATGCTCAAATTTCTTATTACATATTTTATGTAACAAAAACATTATTTTATATTATTTTTTCTCAAATTTAATTATACAAGTGATTCGTTTTCCTTGTCTTTTTATAATTGATTTCACTATTTATAAGAATTAATGTATCTTTATCGAATATACAATTTCTGATTAATCTGACGGTGTACATTGCACTTCTTCACACATTTTAAATAATCAAATTTAAATTCAAATAAAAATAAACAACGCAATTGTCAATTAACTCAACTTGACTTAATAATTTTCTATGTATCCGTCGGAGATATCAGATTAAATATACTTGACCATTTTTTTTTGTCGAATATGCAGTTTCAGACAAATATAACAGTGTATATTACACTTCTTCCACTTTTTTTTTTTTATATTAAAATTTAAATTCGAGCGAAAATATACGTAAATTATGTAATTCTATTAAAATTTATATAATAAATAAGTATTCTCGGTTTGAATTGAATATATTGATAATGTAGTTGCACTATTCAATTTTTCTACCAAAAAAAAAAAACATTACGTGGTGTTTAAAATGAATAAACGTAAAGGACTGTAGAAAATGCATCATCCTGTACAATCAGGCAAAATAAAAAAAAACAAATTCTTGAAACAAAACAGTAGACTAATTTAAAAAATATATTAGTATTTTGAGATTTATCGGAACAAATAAAGTAATACATCAGAATCCATGTCTTGATTAATCATCAAGTAATTATAGGAGCATGCTAAGAAAGAAATTAACATAGATATATATATATATATATATATATATATATATATATATATATATATATATATCCACGCATTTTCATAAAACTTGCATATATCAATTGTTTTATTGCTATTCAATATAATACTAAATAATCACATGCCATCTTGATTTATATTGATTGATTGATTAATGAAATATTGTAATTAATGTATTTTATAAAAATATATTAATGTGGAATATATCAACAATACTGGAAAACATAAATAATCTAAACAATATAGACATTATGCAAAAAGCAAAAGACCTCATCTGTGACCAATGTGTTGTTTTAATTTTGATGTCATATATTATATTTATCAAATATTATATAAGTTGGCAAAATTTGATTGATTTGACAAGGTATATGTAATACGAGATAGTACGTGAATAATTTTATTTTAAAACTAATAACTTAACAAAAAAATAATGCAATTCAATCTTAACAATATAACAAAATATATTTGCCAATTTTAAAAATTGTTACTATAAAAATATAGCAAAATGATTTGTGTTTCTATTAATATACTTACAATTTCTAATGTCCACATCTAGATTATATAAATGATAACTAGATACTAGAAATTTTCAACTGCTAAACTCATATGTTTTCTTAAAAATATTCAATGCCCAAATTCTATATTATTCGTTTTTATTAAATCTTATAGTAGTAGTATTGACTTTCTGACATTAATTATTCTATACAGTTGTGGCGCTAACTGGCGGTTGGGGGGGGGGGGCATAGCCTTCCTAAATTATACAATGACCTCCGACTCTCTCTCAGCTAGGAATATTTTTTGAGAAAATTTTAGGTTATGGATTATTAAGGTGTGTAAGATATTCAAAATTTTTGTTTAAATTTTTTATTATTAATTTGTATAAATTTTAACAGATTGGACAATTGTACATAAGTTTTTTTAATTTCTTGTAGCTGTCAATATGTGATTGAACTTGTGTAATACGCAAAAAAATACAGTATTTTACATTAAAAAATACTCCTATGTGCTTTCTTAAAGAAAATTCTATGCTCTGTTGTCCCCCCCCCCTCTCTTCCTCCTATTTTAAAATCTAGCGCCGCCACTGATTCTATAAGATCTTGATTTCATAGTCTACATTTAAACTAATCTTTTATAACGTGATAATTATTATAATAGTATTCATTTTATCTAAAATTGTGCAAGATGCGACAGAAACAAAGAATAGTTTAAAATCATAGATTATTTTGAATCTGGTGAATTTATATTGTTGCGAATATATGGCAGACTTGCAGAGTTGACCTTAGAAATTAATTGATCAGGTACTGTTTCCTTACCAACACGTTTGCTAGCCATGGAGCGCTGACGAGTGAAGGAGCTTATGTGTGTTTTAGGATGGATTATAATAAGCAGTTCTATCGCAGAAATATACAGAGTATTTTGAGAAATTAATCTATGTTAGTCAACTTTGCATGTTGGTATTCATCGGTGTGTACAATAATGACGCAAAGGAAATAGTAGTAAGTATAAGTAGTTATTCACACTATCTTCTGTACATTTATTCTACAGCACAAATACGCTCCTTCACTGCTCAACGCTCCATGGCTAAATAACACGTCGGTGAACGAACACTAACCCGGCCAATTAATTTCTAAAGTCAACTATGCAGGCTTATTACATTTTTGTAACAATAAACGTGCAAGATTCAAAATAATCTATTATTCATACCTGTTCTTCGTTTCTGCCGCATTCTGTAGATTATATTTCCAGACAAAACTGTAATAACTCGAAATTGCTTAATTTTATAACGCACAAAATTGATCTCGTAAACAATCTAACATAGTAAAAACTATACATTATTGTAAAATTCACATTATCAACATTTCGATATTTTCAATGTTTCAGGAATTAATGACGTAAGTCAGTTTATTCCAAATTTTATTAGTTATTAAATTTTCAATGATATATTGTCGTCTTTTTCGGAATGAAATATTTATTAAAATTAAAAAACACAACTAAAATCAGAATTTTTTAAAATTTGAGAAATCAAAAATTGAAATTTTTATTTTAATTTACGAGCAAAAATACATTTTTAATCGATATTTTCAATAAAATGAATTTTTTTATAAATTATATTAATTTTTTCTTAACAAATATTTTTAGAATTAAATTTTCTATATCACTTTATGATAATTTATTATCTATAAAGCAATTAGTAAGTTAATAATTATTCACAAATATAATTCCAATGCAATAAACAAATTATATCATATAATAGCGAAACAAATTATTATGTAATATAAATGACATATATGTGTTTTAGTTGTTATACTAACATGCTACTATTTATTTTATATATATTTTAGTATAATTATATAAAATCGTATATATAATAACAATATATAAATTTATAAAATCATTATTAATTAATTATTATCAACTAATATAATAAAATACTGACACATGAGTGCGTGCATAAAAATTATTGTTTTCATTTAAAATTTATATTATCTACATACTCTAGCAAAAAATCCATTTTGGAAAAGTTGACAATAACATGAACATGACCACAGATTACATAGTCTAGGTAAAGGTTGCCATTTTATGAGTTTTGATTTTCAAGAGCAAATATTTTTGTTTCAATATTTTAATTCTAGTACTAATTTATTTACTAATTTTTACTGAATTTATTATTCTGGATGCATTCCTCGTATTTTTTAATGTGACCCTCGGTTTACCTGTGGTTGGACAGGACAGCCCTATTCGAGTTAAATGACTAAAAACGAATAAATTTTTATTGGTCGTTGCTACTTTTACTTTCATTCGTTTTTTATTCTATTCCTACTTTATTGTCAGATTTATGAAACAAGATTTACAATAAGTACATATGTAAATCAGTCAAAACTAATATTATTATTTAAACAATACATACTTGGCAATGATGGATATTCATTGCTTTTTTTAGATGCACTTTTAAATTGTGTTTTTGTAATTTTCTTAAAGGAATTGAATATAATAATATTTTTATATGTATTTGTTATTTTATTATAATGTGTATATAAGCTTGTTGTCGAGGCATAAGAAAGAAAAAATGTTGAGAAATAGGGTTCAGACTGTAAGTACCACTAACTCCAAATTGTAAGAAAAAAGACAAAAATCGATATTAAACGAAACAGCGATAACAAAACTGTTAGGTTAGATTAGGTTAGGTTAGGTTACTTTAGGTTAGGTTCAGTGATAACAAAACTGTTAGGCAATCCAAAGGAAACAGAATGCATGATTATTTTGAATAAAGTCAAGAAACTATTTTGCGTTGACAAATACTTTTCCCTTTTATAATAAATTTATATATTTTACATTACTAGAGAAAAATAGATTTTTTTTCTTCAAGCATATCATAATATTAATATTACGTTATTATATTGCCTATGTAGAAAAAGGTCATTATATTACTAGTATAATGAGGACATTATTGAACAGTAGCTAGTAACTATATACAGCCAAGTGTATTTCATCTGATATCTTCGGCGTCCAAACTGAAAACTATTACGCCAAGTTAAGTTAATTGACAATTGTATTGTTTACTTTTGCTCGAATTTTTTATTTGATTATTGAGAATGTGTGTGAATTAGTGCAAGAAATGCAATGTACACCATCCAGAAGATCAAAAACTGCATATTCGACCAAAGAAACACGGTCAAGTGTATTTCATTTGACATCTACGAGTGCTATATTAAAAATTATTAAGTCAAGTTAAGTTAATTGTCAATTACATTGCTTTTTTTTGTTTGAATTTGAATTTCATTATTGAAAATGTGTGATGAAGTGCAATAAATGCAATGTGCACCGTCTAGGCTGGTCAGAAATTGTATGTTCGACCAAAGAAAGATTAATTCTCACAAATCACGTAACAAATATAAATAATATATGCATATACTTACTATTATACAACTGTTAATAACTGGTTAAGGTTACTTGGCATGTATTTCTATTTATTTTTATTTTAGTATCGTTTAGAATCCATGAAGGAAAAATCGTACATGTCACTCGGAATAGAAAGCTTTTTTTGTGTTTTCCCAGATTGCTTGGCTACTTGGCTTTGCCTCAGCTACAAATATCTGGGTTCAACAAAATAACCATCGCTTTCTACTCCTCGTAACATAATATATTATATTCTATAGTGTTAGAATGAGACATAATAGATTTTTTTTAATAAGAAAGTTAAAATAGTTTTATTCTAATATAAATAAAATAAAAATATATATTAGTAATCTTCAGACTTTCACGGCCGGTGTCCGTTGAATTTGTAGAAATTTCTGGACTGGTATGCCATAGTTGATCTATCCTCATTGCAGACGTTTTGCCATACATCGTAGATGACATCCTCAGTGCTTGGGGACAGTCACCAAGCTTTGAGGATACCATCTACAATGTATGGCGAAACATCTGTGACGAGAATAGAATTCTATAAATTCAGTATATACATTTGTTAAATATGGGTTCCGTAAAAAACTAGAATAATGGGCTATTTTATTTCAGGTTTGTTTTGCATATGCACGGTTATTTATGGTACCAACGGGCCCGCTAGTATATTTATAATATACTGTAGTTTTCTTTTCTAATAATTAAAAATTATATTATATTAATCACAAATCAAGTATAAACAAATTACAATATTAGTTGGGATTATAATACACATTCATGTTTCAAAACAATATTAGACAAAAAGTTTTGTAAAATTGAAAAATGAGTAAAATGAAATGAAAATCTCGCAAATCATTATAATAAATAGAATTTGAATACGTCAGTTAATTGAAATACTTGAAATTCAATAAGCTAGTTTAAATTTGCCTAGCATTTCTGACTTCCGCTTTTCAAATTCAAAGTTTATCCCTGGTTCAGATGTAACATATCAGCGGTTGCGAACTTTAAAACGCTTTCAAACTAACTTTTAGTTTAACATTTTATTTACGGTCAACACTCTTTTTATATCACATAAAATAATATCAAATTTGTCATCTAACACAAGCATAAATAAAATAAAAATTTTAGTTTCAAACTTGACGAAAAAAGGTTATTAAAATCAATTTGTTTATGTACGAGCTCGATTTTTGGATGCTTTATTTATTTAGTTCTGCTTTTATGACGGTTGCATTGCATTTAAAGCCGAACTCGTTTAGGTTACTCAGATAGTTCTATTTTTTATTTTATTTTTAGAAATAAGGATGTTTTTTTTTATTAATTTGATTCGTTATTTTAAAATACTAACCTACTTAATATATTACTCCTAATATTTAATAAATATATGACCATAAAATGTTTTATCGTGATCTAGTGAATATTGCTTAATAGAAAATGATAAATCAATTTATAAGCTACATGTTTTACAAGTTTGCTCAAAATCACATAATAAAATAATTCAAATATATTTATTGTTTTCATATTTTAATAAATCCGACAATTTTTCGTTGAAAAATAGTTAATTACCACTTTGACTGCAAGGAAAAAGTGGTATAGCGTTTGGTACGGTGTCTGTAACATTTTCAAATAAAAAAAAATTGTATAGAAATCCTTCATATAGCCTCTAGATGACGAATCTCAACTTAGTTTATGTGGGTGTATGGATGTTCGTCGTCAGCTCGCTCGCTCGGTTGTAAGTCAAAATTTTGTGGCCGCAACTCCTCCTAGTCGGTTCAACCGACTTTAATGAAATTTTCAGGATAAATTTGTCTAGTGCCCAAGATGGTCATGCGGTTTCAGTTTTTTCCAGTGATGCCAACTTTCCCAGAAAAAATTACTAAAGTTTTTAAAAATTCATTGTGGCTACATTAGTTATCCGATTTTGATCAAATTTTCAGGATAAATTCCCCTAGTGCCCACATAAATTTCGTAATTTTAATAAAATACAGTGTTGCCAACTTTCCAAGAAAAAAATTACTAAAATTTTTAAAAATTTATTACGGCTATGTTGTTTTACCGATTTTGTTCAAATTTTCACAAAAGATTCTTCTGGTATCCATATAAATTAGATAATTTCAACAAAGTACAGTGTTGCCAACTTTCTGAGAAAAAAATTACTAAAATTTTTAAAAATTTATTATGACCATGTTATTTAACCAATTTTAATCAAATTTTCACTAAAGATTCTCCTGGTGCCCGCATAAATTATGCAATTTTAACAAAATACAGTGTTGCCAACTTATCGAGAAAAAATTACTAAAATTTAAAAAAATTCATTGTGCCTACATTATTTATCCGATTTTGATCACATTTTCAGAAAAGTTTCTCCTAGTGCCCACATAAATTATAATTTTATTTAAATACGATGTTACCAACTTTCCGAAAAAAAAAATTAATAATTTTCAAAAAATTTGTTATGCCCGGCATTATTTATCCGATTTTAATAAAAAATTTACAGAAGATACTCTTAGCACCTACAATATTATATATTAGCAAAATACAATGTTACCAACTTTCGGTGAAAACAATTTTTATTCCTATTTCTTATTTATCATATATGTGATAATGTCAAAGTGGTCTATATATGGGTTTACCCATACACTTCTAATCTTGTTTTTACAAGTTACCGAATAGACATGCTGCATGATAGAACCTAGAATTTTAGAGTTTCTAAAATCTTAGTTGCTTTTAATTTTAAAGGTCTTAACATTGTTTATTATAAAAATTTTGACTAATTTTTTCTCCAATTGAATTGTTACATCTGTGTAAATAAATTTATAATTTATGTTGTAGGTACATAGTTCAGTGAAAAATCGCAGAAAAATAATCTCACTAGTTTTTTAATCGAATCCATAAATTAAGAAAATTGTCTTTTGTTAATATCAGTGAAAAATTAATGAAAAATAAATTTGGAATATATTTTTCTATGACCATCATGGAAAGTTGTACTTTGCTCATATTAAACATACAAGAAATGATATGAGAAATTATTTCTTACACATGTCTTGGCAACTTATTTCAATGTCAATTTTTATATCAAGTACGCTTAGTTTTATATCTACATACAAAAAATTCGAAATTATGTTAAAATATATATTTATTGTTTTTAATATAAAAATCACAAATAAATTTCAATAATACTTATATACATTTTATATGAATATATAGTTTGATATTGCAATTTATCATGTGATAAATGTAAACATATGTAATTAGAAAATTGTAATGAGTGATGGGAATGAGTATGCTCATAGACACAAACAGTATAATTTAAAATTCGTGCAAATTTATCTATTGCGCGCTCGTATGATTCCAGCACTCGACTTCATCTTATGCTGAAATTGTCAAACTTCGCTTCCAATAAATTAATAGTGATTGCTGTCATTTAGTTTTAATATAAATAAATAATTATATTGCAAATTACTTAATAACAAAATTATTTATACCTATGTTGTTTTAAGTTATAAAAAAATATATTATTTTTTCTAATTGTATATTTGAAAATAAAAGTGTAATATAAATAATATACTGTTTATAAAATATAAAGCAGCAATGGGGCAAATTGAAAATGTAGCACGTGAAGAATAATATAAACATATCTATACCGTTAAATTTGATAGGTAAATAAAAAGAATAAATATAGTAGTACGTAAGGAAGTGCATAAAATCTGATGAGAGTAAATGTGGGGCTGGCTGGCTATCATCGAGTCAGTTATAGTAAGTGGTAAATTTTATTTTCTAGGTTGAACGCATTTTCATGTCGTCAAACTATCACTACAAATTTTATATAAGACGTTAAAACTAAGCCATAAACTTTTGATGTGTATCTTAAGACAGCAGGTGGTCACACAAAAATCTCTTCATTACACTTATTAACATAAAACAGTACTAGCACTGCATACTTGCATATTTAAAAACTCGCTACATTGTAAGTATATCTGGCTAGGAAACCATCATTCTTATCTTTATATTACTCAACTTCAAAATAATTTTATTGCAACTATCTATTAATTTACCTTTTTATCACTTTGACTGATATAGTGTTTGCTACTGTGTCTGTCAAAAAATTATATAGAAATTCTTCATATAGCCTTTAGATGACGAATCTGAACTTAATTTATAAGTGTGTGTGTGTGTATGCGCACGCGCGTGCGTGTGTGTGTGTATGTCGTTCGCTCGCTCGCTTGTTCCAATTTTGTGATCGCATTTCCTCCTAGACTATTCATCTGATTTGCATCAAATTTTCAGTGTATGTTCAATTAGTACCCAAGATGGACATGTGAATTTTTATCAATGTTGCCAACCTTCCGAGAACACAATTACTAAAATTTTGAAAAATTTACTATGACCACATTATTTTTGTGCCCACATAAATTATATAATTTTATTAGTGTTTGCAATTTTTCAAACAAATTACTAAGATTTTAAAAAATGTATTATGGTTACATTATTTGTCCGTAATTAACCAAATTTTCATAAAAGCTTATCCTGGTGGACAAAATAAATATATAATTTTACTAAAATTCAATATAACTTAACTTTCCGAGAAAAAAATTACTAAAGTTTTTAAAAATTTATTATGGCTACATTATTTAGTAGTGATTAATAAAAATTTCATAAAAGATTATCTTGGTGCCCACATAAATTACATAACTTTACTAAAATACAATAGTGCCAACTTTTGGATAAAAAATTACTAAATTTAAAAAAATCTATTATGGCTCTATATTTATTCCAAATTAGTCAAATTTTTACAAAATATTCTTTAATTCTCACAAAAATTATATAATTTTATTGTACAGCGTTGCCAACTGATAATTTCAAAGTTGTCTATGTATGGGTTTACCCATATATTTCTAATATTGTTAAAACTTATTTTACGCATTATTTTATTTAAAATATGTAACAAAAAAATATTAAAATTTAAAATATTTACTAATCAACTAATCAAATTACTAGGAATAATAAAAAGAAATATCTATGAATCCATATTTAAGTTAATAATTTAGTTTTCAGTATAAGCCCAGTTTCCTTTTAAAATTAAAGATTAATGTTTTACAGTTTTTCTTCATAGCCAGTGAGAAACCGATTTTAATAGACTTATCTAAAAAAAAAGATAGAACAATCAGTAGTATACTTGTTAGGCGGGAATATCTTTTCCTATTACCAATAATATGCATTTTAAATTTTAAAACTACAACAAATTCAATCTTTTTAAATTAGTACGACAAATATTATTGAAATTGCTATTAAAAAACATAAAATTGTAACATAACATAAGTATAAGTAAATATTTTTAAAAATATCAAGTTTTAAACATATAACTATAAAAAATGTTCCATGCCATTTTTGAAAATGTTTTTTAATGGTATATTCAAAAAATTAATTAATATTTTAATTTATAACAATTTTTTATCAAATTGATAATGAATCAATGCGCATAAAATTGCAATCCAAAATCAATTTTTAATTGTCTGATAAGTAGATAAGTAAACAAACTAAATATAAAAATAATAATAATAATAATAATAATATTCTTTATTTCTGTTGATCCTTGTAATAGGACATATAATACGATTATTTCATTGCTAGATGTTGTCCTATTTGTAAAACAATCTAAATCTATTGATTATACACTAATGAATGTTCATTTACAATGATAAAATCAAATAATTTCCCTGAAATCACAAAGTTTCTGGTATAAGAAAAATTATCTTATTTCATTAATTTTTTTTTTCATTAATTATCATTTATAATGTCAAATTGTTGAAAATTTTTGTAATAATTATTTTTTTTGTGGAATATTTTAAAATTAACTTATTAATTTATTTGAAATAAATTTTTACGATAAACAAATATGAACAAAATATGTATAATACTAATCATTTCTTTTATGTTATTTAATATATCCTCAAGTAATTTTGTAATGTATTTTTGATTAAAAATTGTTAAATTTGTTAATACAAATAATCAATTTTTACAATTGAAGGCCCGGATGCAATAACCAGATATGCGCTCGAAACTCGACCGGCCAAAGTCCAAGTATAGAAAAAACTGAAAAAAAATTAAGTTGTCCGAAATTCACTTTAAAAAATATCGTTGTGTGCAGCATTGAAAAACACATTGATTTCTATAAGAAATTTTTTAATCCAACATTTTTATTCCAAGAAAAAAAATAAAAACGAATTTTTTTTGTTGCACTATTTTAAGCTAAATTCATTGTTTTTTTAAAACTTAAATCGCGATAAATGATATTAAATATTAACAAAACTGGCAGATTTTTTCTGATACGTACTCAGAATTATTTAGCGATTCTGATGGTTACACTGACATATATAAGTAACGATAATTTGTTACTAAAAATTTAATGTAAACAAAAAACCATAAAAAAGCACGTTTTTTTAGCTTCGGATTAATAAAGTGAGTGACGAAAGTTGCGCTACGAATATGTTTGAGTGAGAAAGTTGTTTGTTAATATAGAAGGAAGTTTTTGTGCAAAGTTGCAAGTCAATTGGTTGAATATTTTTTAAGATACAACGACTTGAATCTGAAATACATAAATGTCTCGCGAGCGGCGTTTACGGCGGCAGCAAGTTGTTTGTTAATATGAAAGGACGCGCTGCCGCCAGTCGCCGCGGTAAACGCCACTCGCGAGACATTTATGTATTTCAGATTGAAATCGTTGTATCTTAAAAAATATTCAACCAATTGACTTGCAACTTTGCACAAAAACTTCCTTCTATATTAACAAACAACTTTCTCACTCAAACATATTCGTAGCGCAACTTTCGTCACTCACTTTATTAATCCGAAGCTAAAAAAACGTGCTTTTTTATGGTTTTTTGTTTACATTAAATTTTTAGTAACAAATTATCGTTACTTATATATTTCAGTGTAACCATCAGAATCGCTAAATAATTCTGAGTACGAATCAGAAAAAATCTGAAAGTTTCGTTAATATTTAATATCATTTATCGCGATTTAAGTTTTAAAAAACATTGAATTTTGCTTGAAATAGTGCAACAAAAAAAATTCGTTTTTATTTTTTTTCTTGGAATAAAAATGTCGGATTAAAAAATTTCTTATAGAAATCAATGTGTTTTTCAATGCTGCACACGATGATATTTTTTAAAATAAATTTCGGATAACTTAAAAAATTTTTATTTTTTCTTATACCTGGGTCAAGTTTCGAGCGCATGTCTGGTTATTGCATCCGGCCCTTCAATTAAAAACAATTATTACATTTATATATGTTATCTATATGCTTGCTAACACATATATTTGATTAATTTTTTATTTTTAAGTAATTAATACTTTCATTTGTATTCATTAATTTGTACTAGAGATTATATATATATATATATATATATATATATATATATATATATATATATATATAAATTTATTACAAAAATTTTCAATGCAAAAATAAAAATAATTATTTAAATATAAATATGTTTTAATATTTTATTAAAAAAAACGTTTTATGAAAGTTTAATTTTAGGAAGCAATTTCTCACAAATAGTTTAGACAACATATTTTTTCTTGCACCATTAAACTTAATGGGTCAAAATCCATATGATAAAATGTTAGTTAAACTTTACATAATTTACATAGTATTTGGCATTACTGTTTTTGCTACATTAAAACTTTGAAAACCAATATTACGTGTTATTTTAGTTTATCGTTTAGATTTGAACAAAAAAAACTCCTTTCATAAGAACCTAAATCAATTTTATTAATGTTGGGAAGTAAATACAGAGCAAATACATTATTTTTGTAAAACATATAATAATTCCAAATTATTTTTGTTCTTTTTGCTTCTGAACGGTTGCGGTAATATATAATTTTAAAGCATTAAATGAGAACTTAGCACAGGCAGTCATAGGCTAGTAGTAATTCACGGACATCAAAAGTCACTGGTTTTTACAGTGCGCACATCAGAATTTAAAATAGAAACCAGTAAATTTCAAATTTTAAATTATAAAAAAATACATACATACATACACAATCACGGCATGTACCCAAAATAATGTGGCACAAACTCTTTCCACTATCTCGAAATCAGTTTCTTCCAAACATCCCTATTAAGACAAGTAACTTTAGCTTCATCCACATTCATAATTCTTCTCATACATGTTCTTCTATTCCTACTACTTGGTAACTTTCACTCACGCAAAACACTTTCAATCATACCACTCCAACTACTCATCGGACGTCCACGCAAACATATAGCTTAAAATCATTCATATACATTTTTTTAACCAAACGTTTATTAGGCATTCACTCAAGACGACCGAACCATCTTAACTAACTAACACCAACTTATTTTTAATATTAAAAAACTTTGTACCATTGAACTGATATCGGCTGAGTCTGAATGGCTCGGCACCCATTATAAACAATCGGCACCATTGACAATGCAAGTAAAAATTGTTAAGAAACTATATGGTTAGTTCTTAAACATCTAGTTCTATTTTTCATTTAGGAATTTCAGAAACCTATTATTATAATTATACGAAAGCATACGAGATATAATATTTCCGACTAATGATGTATTATCACTAATAACAAAACTTTAAATTGCCCTAATTTGTTTTGTTTTTTTGGAGAATATTGTGTCACAAAACATGGTTTTCATTTCGATACACAATATCGTATAAAAAGTCTTTTTGGTACTTCCCCGAAAACTAAAAATGTAATAGTTGTAAGTACTAATGCCACTTTTGGTACCTATTAGTCAAAATTAACAATTATTAAAAAAATTCAGAACCTTACTTTATTTGTAAAACTTTGAAAAAAGTTTTAAAATAACATTTTAGGCCCTTATACAAATTTTTAGTTAAAAACACAAAACAATTTTTTCAAAGGTCTTTTATTCATAATTTCTAATTTATTTGAAAAATTTCGTGTTTTTAATAATTTAATTATTATTTAACAATAATATAACTCTCCTTAATAAATTATTACTTAAAATTTATGAAACAGTTAGAAATTATTAATTTTTTTAGTAATATTTCACAAATAGGTATTACCACTTTGATGCAAAGTTGTTATATTTTTTTGAATTCATCATATTCAATACAAAATTAATGTCAGATGGAAAGAAAACATTTATTTAAACGGAAATGATACATCTTTGTTTGAACTTTATTGATATTTTTTGAGTATAACTGCTGGTTTTATAATAAATATTTTAACTAAAGTCAACTTTAAATTGACCAAAAAGCATCAATTTTAAATTCTACTATAAAAATAATTATTGTTGTCAATAAAACGATGCTTTTTTGTCATATTTTCACACTTCTAATTGTAAAATTATTTATTGCTGTCAATAAAACAAAGCCTTTTTAAAACCTTAAAGTCGCCTTTAGTTAAAGTGTTTATTATGAAATTGGCTGTAAGTGCCCCAAATTTGAAACATTTAATTTACCTACATGTATTTAAAAAATTGTTTATCTAAGTCGGCTTTGAACAAAAATTTTATATAAAGATCTAAAATGTTATTTCATTTTTTTTTTAAATAACTTTTTTTCAGAAATTCTACAACTAAAGTAAATTTACCGGAACTTTTTTCATTATTAGTTTATTTGATTTACACCGAAAGGGATATCACTATTGCTAACTAATGTATTTTAAGTTTTCGCATAGGTCCCGTAATAATTTCCAAAAAACAAATAATAAAAATTTGCTCATATGATGCAGATTTTTTGACGGCCACTGTATAAAGTGAGATTTCAATTATAAACTAATATATAAATTAAAAAAATCATATTATTTCAATACAAATCTTATTTCACTGGACTATTAATGCTTTATTCAGAATATATTATTAACCATTTCACAAATCTGATATTAAAAATGATAAGTGATTTTACATTTCTTATGAATAAATAATATATATTATTATCAGCAAAGTAAAACATTTAATACTCGACCTTATATCTTAGAAACTGAATATAAATAGCATATAGAAAAATATTTTTATAATTTATATATTTAAAAAAAATACTATTATATCTTAATATTTGAGACCAGAAAAAAAAAAGAAAATAAATGTAGGTAATAGATTAGTAGGTAAGTGCGCATCGCAATTTATCATTTGTAAATGAATAATAATGCATGCGTCACCTGTAGCGAAGCGAGAAACTACAAAATAGGGAAGAGCCAAATAAGATGTCATAATTAATTCCTAGCATGTCAAGTGTGTGCTCCAATGATCCTCTGATGTTTAGGTGTTCAGTTCTCGGTACTCGGGTCATCAGTTAGTAACAGGCAATTGGTGTTAAAAGACGATGCAGTATGGTACAGCAGAGCAACAGTGCAATGTGCATAATGCATTCCCAGCTGATTAAAACGCGTGTGGTAGCGAGCAGGTGCTAGCTCAATGCACGACGCCGTCACTTGTATCAGTGGTGTCGTTGGCGTCGGTATTGGCGTCGGCGTCGGCGTCGGCGTCAGCAACAGCGGACGGGACGTCTATCTAGGTCAGAGGTGGGGCAGCAAGACTTTCTCGAGAATCCAATTTCACCTAAACTAATTGCACTGAGCAAGTAATGAAACGTGCATGGCCAACGAAATACAACATTACAGAATACAAATGCCATACGCTTACTTTTATTTCATTTTATTTTATTTTATTCCAAACTATCTATTTTTTACTGCCCGCACTTTTTCTTTTTTTTTCTCTTCTGTCTTCGTCTTCGCATCTTTGCTTCGCTCTGCTTTTTATTTCTATGCAATCAATCAGAGAAACTATCAGCATTTTGTTTGTTTCTAATTGTGAAAACACTGGCATAAATTTTACACTTTCAAGTTAACTCCGAAAGCCCTCAACTGATTATAAAACCTAAACTTTTAGTTGTAAATATTTTATTATGCATTCCTTATTATTGACATGCTATACTTATATTAAATGCAATGTAAAACCATACTAAAATTTATTATATACTTTTACATTGCATTATAATTCTGTACGTAGTTCTATTTAATAAGAATATTAAAAAAAAAAAACTTTTATTGTCAGTTGTAAGTGATGTTCAGTGTGAAGCAAAATAGAACTGGATACTATTTTACCACTTAAAAAAAAAGGAAAAACCATCTTACTCTATCTTATTTATACATTAAATTTACATAATGTATTTTACTTTGTATTGTTACTACTATTCAGTTAGAAAAAAACACTCATCTATCAATAATCTATAATACAAATTAATATAAATGCATCCACCCATAATATAAAATTAAAGAATAATTTTAGATTGCAATTTACTCCGCAACTGTGCATTAACTTTCGCATTTGATGCTTTAGGACGGCACAATTTTGACACATTAAAAAATCTTTTTTTTGCATTTTATGTGTTAAAACGGTTTTCCGAAATACAGAGGTGCATCAGAATAGGTAAAACGTACAGTAAATCACGGTAAAAAAACTAACTTCAAACTTTATACGCGTTTTTCTCGAAACCATGTTTTACAAATCTTGTCCCAGCGAGATCTCGGAAACTATACATTCGTTTTACTTCGTTTTAAGACGTAACTATAGAATAAACTCAATGCTGAAGGCTGTAGGTTCTCGGTGAAACATTATGAAATAAAATATAAATAGAACACTCGGTTGTTTCACAAATTAAAGAATAATTCTTTATTGCAATTTCGGCTGTTAGGCCATCATCAGAAGAACATATACAGAAAAATTCTTTTTATAATTTTTCTGTATATGTTCTTCTGATGATGGCCTAACAGCCGAAATTTCAATAAAGAATTATTCTTTAATTTGGGAAACAACCGAGTGTTCTATTTATATTTTGTAACTATAGAAAATTAAATTCTCTAAAATGATACTACTGATATCTCTTTTTTCATAATATTTCGTAATTTAAAAAAAATCCGTCTTATCATGGTAGATTTTTTATTTTATTTTTAGGAAATTTTTGTATTATGTCTCAGAACTTCCTGGAAGACGGGACAAGTAGCCAGAGTTTTTTGAAAGAGGCTGACAAATTCATGGGTACGTCACAATATGAAAACTTTTTTGACATATACCGTAATAACATAAAAAAAAACCCAGAACATTTGCATTATTATTTGCCAATGAAAATAATTTCCAAATTTTGCCTATTTTCAGAGCGATCAGAGTGGTGTCCCCCCTTAATGAAGTTGTTCCGTTTTGTTTTATTTTTTTCATTATGAAATTTAACGGAAGTAAAAAATTATTATAAAATACCTTTTACTTGCATAAATATTGATGATTAAAAAATCGATATTATGCGCGCCATCATTCTGTTGACATTATGACATTTCTACTATTCGTATGACACATCCATATGACAGTTGTATATTTTAACGAATACTGTAGTCATAACCTACAAAATATGGTAGTCAGATACCGTTTCATGCCTAATTGTTTGAATAACTTTTTGCGAAATTAAAACAAAATTTTTATTCATGTCTCACAAAATACAGATATTAGAAATAAATGATTTAATGCAGTAAATATTAGTGAAAAGTCAAAATTGAAACGACAGTTATAAACTCGCCTATACGTAACATAGCTGCCACATTTCGAATTACATATATACATACACAATCACACCATGTAGCCAAAAGGGTGTGGCACAAGCTCTTTCCATTATCTCGAAATCAGTTTTCTCCAAACATCCCTATCCAAACAAGCAACTTTGTCTTCATCCACATTCATAATACCTCTCATACATGCTCTTCTAAAATCTCGTCTAGAATTAATTCTTAATTAGTCATTTCACAAACTTAAAGATTATTACATGGATGTAACGTAGCACAACTTTTGAGACATTTTCGATCATGGTTGTCCAAATCAGTTCAAAAAATATACGTACTCAAACAAACATTTTCTACATACTTTTTCTTTATTTATTAGATACTATAGCATTCAAATTTACATTTTCGGATTTTAAAAGTTTTTCATTTATATATTTCTGCAATTTCTTTTTTAAATTAAAATAGCTTTTATTTTTATGTTCACTATACATGTCCAACTTATATTTCAATTAAATCTGTGACATCGAAGGTCTGTAGATGGAGTGGTATATTTAAAAGTGATTTGCGTGAGCGAAATTTCCAAGTGGTAGGAATAGAAAAGCATGTATGAGAGGTATCATAAATGTGGACCAAGCAAAAGTTATTTGTTTGGATTGGAATGTTTGGCGGAAAATAATTTCGGCATAGTGAAAAGAATTTGTGCCACACTCTACGGGGTACAAGGCGTGATTGTGTATGTATGTATATATGTAAAACTTATTTTGAAAATTTATTTTTGACATATTGGTTATAAGTAAGATGAATTGGTTGCCATGACAAATGTGGTGGCGCTTACTGCAGGTTAGATTCGGTTAACAGGTGGATTTGTTAATATGTAGAAATGTTTAAGCCATGTGAAGCATTTATAGTCGTTTATAACGATAAAAATTAAAAATAACAGTATCTGATACTAATTATGTAAACATGAACAAAATATGACAGCAGTTTTTTTAACAATATGTTAAAAACGGGTTTCCAAAATAAGTTTTAATATTGTAAAATCATTTTTGTACTAAAATTTTGTATAAAAATACATTTTTGATGTAAATAATTATTATACTGAAATTGGAATTGATATACAAAGTGAAAATGTGTCTAGATTTACTTATATTATACCATGTCTGTTTCTCAAAAAAAATAAATGCTACATAAAAACTGATTTTTCCACATTTTACCATAACATTTTAGTAAATTATAATTTTCACGTTTATAAATTAATAAAAAAAATCTGACGAAATAAAAATAACAAATAAAAACAATTTTAAATTACATGTGTTTGTATATGATGTAGAAAACATACGTAATTATAAAACAAATTTTTCAAATTGGATTTTATCTCAAAATGTTTATTTATATTCATCTCTTGAAATTTAAATATCAGAAATTTCATGCAAATACACAGTATCAGCTATATTTATAATTTTGTTTTATAAATAATGAATAAATATTCGTAAAAATAAATATTTTTGTAAAAATATTTTCAATGAGTACCTTTTTTAAAATATGAAATGAATAAAAATAAATTTGCCTTGTTAATGTTTAAAAAATTTGTGTGAATATATGAATGATTATTTTTATAAGTATCGATGTAATCGATAAAAATAGGATATTTATGTAATGTTTGTACGTTATTTTCGTTCACGTAAAATATTTTTATGTCATTATATATTTAAATGTAGCGTGTTTTGATTTAATAAGTTTATTTCTTAAGTACTTTTTCCGTGCTGAATAAAATAAACACTAAAAGAAAAAAAAACCTATTTTTTTTAAAGAAAAAACAACTTTGTGTACGTGCTTTTTTTTTAAAAAAAATACATACATACCCACATATAATGTATGAAACAGGAAGAGGAAACATAGCTAGTTTCATTGTTTCTAATCCAAACAGACTAAAAGTATTTTGTGTCAAAAGGTTGTACATGTAATCCCTTTTGGAAATGTTTGTAAAAAAATTAGAGTTACCTAGTAATTTGCTAGCAAAAATTAGTTTCAACTAATTATGAGGGCTTACTACTATATTTTTACTTTTATTTAAATAACAAGGCATCTAAAATAAAATATTATTTATGTAGAAACTTTAAATGCTTCAACAAAAATTAAAATTAAATCATATTTAACTAAATTTAATCTGTTGTAGTACAAATAGTTTATATTTTAAGAGAACATAATAAATGAAACTAACATATTTACAAATAGAATTTAAAAATATTTTCCTGAAAAAGCCTGTGTTTTAAAATTTTGATAACGATATTTAAAATTCATGAACAATGAAATTTATAGAATAACATGGTAAAGAAAAATCAACGACCTATAACAAAGATAGGTCGGTACCTACATCAAAAAGGTTCTAGATAAAAATTGCTTAGATTACAAAGGTACTCAGTAACCCTTACTCTAATACCAAAACAATTTAACAAAATACCTATCAGACGAAACGATTTCCATTCCATTCAAATATATGTAACAATCTACATTTTCAAATGATGCATGAACGCAAATGAACACAATTTTACTACTAATTATTTTTCTTACCATTACAAATCAATCTTTCCAATAATAAATTGCTCTTCAACTAAATGAAAATGGGGCATCAGTTTTTTTGTTGAAGATGTTTCGAGCAACACTACATTAAAATAAATTACCTACTTTTATTTTTTTCCTTTTGAAATTTTGCTAGTTTTTCTATGTAAATGATGCGTCTAAGTTTCTTACAAACTATTAGTTTTCAGAGATTAATGTTTGTTATTTTATAATTAATCACTTCTATTTAAAAACTAGATTGTATCTTTGAAAACCTTGATTGAAAATTTGAAAAATTAATGTTTTTGTCAATATTTAATGAAAATCGTAAAATATTACTTCATATAAAATTCATTTTCATAATTTATAATTATATTTAACGAATAGTAAATTTGTACAAATATTTATATACTACGAAAATACTCAAAAATTTGATGATAAAATAAGACTAGGTATGTTCTTTTTTTTATATTGGCTTATTCTAGAACATCAGCATGCATAACATAATCAATGTCATTCTAGCATTAAAAAATATACAATTTGTATAGAAGACAAAAGCATTTCACTAATTCTAACATGTTTTATCATTTTATTTACAAAACCAAATTGTTGCTAATTTTTAAATAAAAACAAATTTTTTATTCTTTTTTGTTTAGATTAAATAGGTACTAATTAAACAAAAACCTTGTTTGAATAAAAACACATATAACTAATTTGTAACTCTAGTAAATTATTGAAATTTTAAAGATTAAATATATATATATATATATATATATATATATATATATATATATATATATATACCGTGTGTTGACTTGGACCGTCGTACTTAGGGATTTAGCATGTAAACTCAGACATGTGCGATTTCCTGCTTCCCAAATTATTTTACAAAAAAAACCTTATGATAAATGTTTTAGGGCATGTAAATCAGTTACTAAAAATTTTTTTGGAACCTTCCTAACATCAGGAATTAGATCTAAAGTTGTTAAGAAATTGACTGGAAAATGGCAGTAGCCGTGAAATAGCATATAGCATTTAGCATTTGTTTTATTTTTGTTTCAATTTCACGGCTAATGCCATTTTCAGTCAATTTCTTGACAACTTTAGGGCTAATTCCTGACGTTGGGATGGTTCCAAAAAAAATTTTGTTGATTGATTTACATGTAAAAAAGTGTTTCCTAAAACATTTATCCCAAAGTTATTTTGTAAAATAACTTGGGAAGCAGGAAATCGCACATGTCTGATTTTACATGCTAAATCCCTATGTACGACGGTCCAAGTCAACACACGGTATATCTTGAAACGCACATTTTTGTTAAAATAAAGTAATCATTAGAAAATATTAAAATAAAATTTATAATATATAATTAATTAACAATATTATTATGTTATGTCTATTGTTTTAAATAATACTTTATTTAAATGTAATTCTAATATATTGTAACAAAACTAAGATTGTATAAGTAATTATGTTTGCATGTGTGTATGCGTGCTTATATGAGTGTAAGTATGCATGCGGTGAATCACGACATTGGAATGTGTTTACCGAATGTGAACGTAATGTCTGTGTGCGCTGTGTGTGTATGTATGTGTGGAAAGATCTATGAGGCTTCTGGAAAAACACCAGAGCATTCGCGTAGGTTTGGTTGCAGGGTATATTAGGCTCTTCGAACGACAGCAGAGGCAGTTATCGCCAGATAGCCGACCTAGTCAGATCGTAGTAATCGGTCTGATAGTATTATTGGGTCAAGCGGTGATAGCTCGTTGAAATAAATAATAGTGTGATATAAGTGATATAAATATGTAAATATAAATGTGTGCAAGTGTATTAATGTAGTGGTAGTGCATAAGTATGGTGTGTCAATGTCAGTCTGATAGTTGTATTATAAGTAATGTAAATTGTGTAATGTTTGTTTAGCTCCGCTCGGCTAACCGTTGTTATTATTGTACAGAATTGTTATTTAGTGTTTAAGTGTTGTAAATAAATGCTAGTCAAAATACAATCGCAAATATGATGGTGATTATTTTAATATATTTCCAATACTGTTCAGACAGCCCCGACACGAAACAAATTCACGTTACAATATAATTAGAAAATTTAATAAATTTGGATTTGGTTTCGCCGGAATTCGAACCCGAGTTTCCTGCTTTCACAGCAGACGTACTAACCACTAGACTACGAACCCATAACAAAACAAACATATTTTTCCAATTATTATCAGGTTAACACATGACTTAGTCATGACTTATCGAATACAATATAATTGAAAAAATGTGTTTGTTTCGTCGTGGGCTCATAGTCTAGTCACAAAAGCTTGCCGACCCATGGTCTAGAGATTAGAACGACCGCCGTAAAAGCAGGGAACCCGGGTTTGATTACCGGCGAGACCAATACATTTTTCTAAATTTATTAAATTTTCTAATTTATTGCGATTAAGTCGAAATCAAAATATTTGTCAAACTCTTAGTACCATCGCAGAAAACATTGCTTTAATATCAAATTTAATATTGTTTGAAAATGCAGCCACTTTTAAATAATAATTGAATTTTGCAGAATTACGATTTTTTATTAACCATTTGAGTGCCAAGCAGCGATTTTGCGCTCTTCTGTTACGCTCGAAATTTGCCAGCGCTCTAGCTAGCTCGGTTTCTGTCGATGCTCGACTGTACGGCTACCGTTTCGTTTTAAGTAAAAATAAAATTGGAGTAATATTACACTTTGTAGGTGTAAACTTTTTATTCTTATAAACAACGATTACTATAATAATATAATTAACTAAATAATGTAGAATAGGAAATAAGACAACCGCAAATGCGCTTCTTGGCACTTTGGGACGGGGAAACAGCAAAAACTCGTGGCACTGAAACGGTTAAAGAAAATTACATATCTTAGAATTTTCGAAATTTTCTTGAACTCTTAAGTATTCAATGAAATAGTATATATATATATATATATATATATATATATATATATATATATATATATATATATATAGATAGACAGAGAGAGAGAGAGAGAGAGAGAATGAAGTTTACTATAAAATTTCTCATGCAGTGATATATTTAAAGTAAACATGTAATAATTTTTGTACGAATCAATTAATTAAAAAACCGAATTTTAAAATAAAAGTCGATATTTTTAATATAATCAAAGAAGCTAGTGATCAGAGATAAAGGAGGTTCGTGGGTTTCTATATGAAAAGCTTTTGAAATAAACCAGTAAAAATACTTGATTCATGATCGGTTGACGTTACTGATTCTATCAAAAGTTTCAAAGAAATGCAACTTCTAACATAAGATTCAATCTAAAGATGAACGAGATTTTTACATGGTTAAAATACTTTGAGTCAAAATAAAATATATTTTCTGAAAACTGTTTAATGTCGCCAAAGGAAAAATATTTTAAATTTACATTTATATTAGCTAAAATAGGTAAACAAGGAATTGTAATAGCTATTTAATTTTGTAAATATCCATAACAATAATTGCTTGTAATTTTATGTTTGTTAACTAAGGAGCAATACGTTTAAATTACATTCTGCAGGATTAAAGCAATTATGTACATAATATGATATGAAATATTTGCATAATTAATAGATATACGTAGTTTATTTCTGCGGTTATTGTTTTTTAATTATTCATTTGTTTAACTATAATTGTTAATGCATATTTTGCCCTATATTATAAATTACATTTGCTTATTAATATGCATTACATAAAAGTAAATTTATAATGTTTTATTTATTTTTAACCATGATCGCAAATATATTATACCGAGTATCTCATTTACGCTGTTACGTATTGTAATCTCTATAATCATTAAAGATCTAAGATCAATTAAATTAAACATCTTTTTTTTTTAATTACTCAAACATTGTTTATTTTTATTAGTTTATTAGTTTAATAAAATACATAAGGTGGTATTTTTTCGCTCTACAGAACTGGTATTATTCACAACGAAATTGGTATAATTCACACATAAAATTAAAATGCATGACAAAAAATGTTTTTTATGACAAAAAAATATAAATGTATGACAAAATATTTATTTTTCACATGAGAAAAAATGTATATGCATGTCAAAAAAAAGAAAAGTTTCTCACGAGAACCAATGTAAGTGAAGGACGTACTAATAACAAAAAACATCGGAAACTATCCGTTTAGTCCAACCTATCTATTGTAGCAATAATCGCAACCAGAATCTTCAGGAGTATTGACCTCTGAAAAAATAACACTTTTTAAACCAATCTACCTAGCAATGAATTTGATTAAAATCTTCAGGTGTATTGATTTTCTTTAAATAAATAAAAAAATAATAGTTTATCAATTTGTCGTTCAATATATTAATTTTATCGTGAAATAAATTGCATATTTGTCATGCTATACTTGTCGTTTGAAATGTCAATTTTGTCTTGAATTTTTACTATTTTCTTCGTGCCATACTTGCTTGAAATAACAATTTTGTCTTGCAATTATATATTTCTCAAATATATATAGTACGTAATTTTCTTTTTTTTAATTTCACTTATGATTATTTTAGTATATATTTCATTGACTAATTTAATGGTGCTCCACCTACCACTAACAGCAGATTCTAAGAGAGACAGAAAGAGAGACAGAGAGTGATTACTCTTTAACGGTGCAAAATATACTGAATTTTTTTTTGTTTAAGATCTAATGTTTTTTATATTAATCTACAAATTTATGTTTTTTACAATATAAATTAAAATTTAATAAAAATAAATATTAGCAAATTCTACTATTATTTATTGTTGAAATAGTGTGTTTTCAAACTAACAATAAGTAATAAACAGTTTTATAAAGGGCTTTAAAAATTATATACTATTAATAATTTTTATTACTCTTAAATCTTAAATAACACAAATTTTCAGGTTTAAAGCACATTTACTTTTGAGTTAAAAGTATGGAAATTGAGCAAAACAGAAGTTTTAAAGCTAGCAGAGAATTGAATTCGCCACGCCTTTATTGCTGCTGAATAGTCCACCTTCACATGCATAATTATATCTGTCAGGCTTATGTATTGGTATTGGTATTATGTATTGGTAGTGTTATTTACTATAGTATGAAGCTTTTATAAAATACAAAATCAATTTAAACGATACTTCCAATCAAACAAATAATTACTTTAATCAAAATTAAAAAGATTTCAATTTTTCTTTGTCTATTATCTCTTACGCTTTTAGGCGTCGAGATTGAGATTTCAATTTAACTAAAATCATATAAGAAATTTGTAATTTATTATGAAAGAAAAGTGGTAATAGTTATTCTAAAAAATTTGTAACTGTATTTTATGACTGACAATTCCATATCTGTTCTAGAAAACGTTTCATAAAAACTTACAATGTTTTATTTTAAGTACGAGTATTTAATGTTTAGTACATATATTTCAGTACGTGATTTAGTATACTATTTTTTATACGAATTAGAATACATTTGTGAAGCGCTATGAGAAAGTAAACTTAAAACTAAAAACCAACGAAATATTTCAAATACGAAAACTTTACTTGTAAGTAAATTTATTTTACTTTAAATAAAATCTAAAATGTTTGATTATGAAAATTTTCTGTATTTAAATTGAAAAATAATAAGCTATAAGTATTAACTTCTTAAAATAATGACATATCGTGAATTTAGTATACTACATAATCACATAGTACATTCGTATACAAAATAGAGCAATTAAAACACTGACTTATTGTTAGTTCAAATACAAGATTTGTTAAACTAACTTTATTATATGTTTTCATATAACAATATGCACTGTCACTATGCCGAATAATTCAATTATCTGAAAAGTAAATATTTTATATTTTCTATATACCAATTTAATGTATTTGGAATAAACAATTCGATTATAGTACTGTTGTTTGAATTTGGTAGATTACAGCAGTGTCAAGTATCAATAGTACTGAATAATATGACAATACATGAATTGAATTGTCACTTGATTAAGTAACCTGAAATCTAAGTAGTGCAGCAGTCGGTAACTTATGAGTAACTTATCTAGTAACACGATAAAATTATATTATGTATACATATGTATATTCATTTACACATTGACTTTTTGTATACAAAATAAAAACAATTTTCTAATTTTTATAAATATGAACATAAATTGAATGTAAATTCGGTTTCATACGATTGGTACGTATAAAATGATTCCATGAAGAATAGTTCAATAAATATTTTTTTGTACAAGTAATACGGTAATACCAAGTAATTTAATTTTTTTTACAAATAGTGGTACTCAATTACTTAAACGAGTATGTTGCCGAACACTAATCTAGTCCTTCTGTTAGATTTGTTTTTAATTAAATATTCAATTGGAATTAAATAATCTACATTCCTTATTGATCATATTAATTAAATTTATTTATTTATATTTTATATTGATAGTCATTATTCTTTTAATAAACAATTTTGATATCAAATACGATATGAAATACAAATTTATCTTATGTTTTTTACATCTATTATTTTGTTTAATTATCTTTGTTTGAAATTTTGATATTATTTACTTAAGCACAATGACAGTAGAATAAATAAATAAAATAAATAAATAAATATATATACTGGGTGTCCCATTTTAATCCGCCACTTGCAATAACTTTAAAATCGTGCATCGGACAGAAAAATGTTTCGGATGAAATGAAAATAATTTCGAGGGGGACATCTAATGCTGGGACCCTTGTCCCCCCCCATCGGACCTCCTGGGTTGCTGGAACGGGGGACAACTTTAAAATCTTAAATGAAACCCCCTATTTTTTATTGCAGATTCGGATAGACCATTAAAAAGTATGTAAATTTTATTTTGAGACTTTTTTCATCTTTGATAGATGGCGCTGCAAACAGCATTTTTTTTCTCAGTTTATCAGTTGAAAAAAAATTTAAAAAAAAGGTGTAACTAGTACGATATTTAAATTCTTTTTAGTTCTTTGGGAGGAGTGGGGGGGCAAGGGTCACTGCATCAGAAATCCTCCTCGAAATCATTAACTTTAAATTAATGGTTTCGAGGGGAATAACTTTAAGTTAATGGTTTCGAGAGGATATCTAATTCAGTGACCCTTGCCCCCCTCCTCCCAAAGAACTGAAAAGAACTTGAGTATCGTACTTACTTACACCTTTTTTTTCAAATTGAAGACTGATAAACTGAGAAAAAATGCTGTTTGCAGCGCCATCTATCAAAAATAAAAAAAATCTCAAAATAAAATTTACATACTTTTTAATGGTCTATCCGAATCTGCAATAAAAAATAGGGGGTTCCATTTCAGATTTTAAAGTTGCCCCCCGTTCCCACCCCCCAAAGGGTCCCTGCGTCAAATGTCCCTCTCGAAACCATTTACTTTTCATCCGGAACATTGTTTTGTCCGATGCACGATTTTAAAGTTATTGCAAGTGGCGGATTAAAATGGGACACCCAGTATATATATATATATATATATTATAAGGAACTAGTGGTGGTTTTCAAACAGTAAAACTAGGTAGGCCAATACACAATATAATATATATATAGGGTGTTTACGGTTTTCTTTGTATTCTTTTAGGAGGCGATATTACACCTCAAAAGAAGTAGATAAACCTTTAAACGCCTTAGTAAAAGTCGTCTCATAAGCGAGATAATAATTTTATTAGTTTTTACATTAAACAATTAATTTGTTTTAAACTTTAGTAATACTGCAAAGGACACAAAAATCAATGAATAAACATTAGAAAATTGTATATCATAGTTATATGAAAAATTTTTTTTTTTTATTTTTATACTAAAATATGTACAGTACTTGTTTTTCATGCTATAATTAATAATTATATTAATTCTAACATTATCACATTCATTACTCAAGTTTTTTCTATAGTTTTTCGTATATTTTAATTGTATTACTGTATCTATTTCTATATATGTTGTCATATTTATATGATTATTCTAGTATTCTCCCTGATGAAGCTTACAATCGTTAGGCCAAATATTGGAAATTTACAATAAATTGGTTTATACGTTAATGTTATTATAACTTATTAAATAACCTATGCCGGTATCCTTTAATTCATCTTATATATATATATATATATATATATATATATATATATATATATACCCTTACGTCATCGTTATAAATTATCTGCAATAAGAAGTTAAAAATGGGAAAAATATTATGAGATGTTGCCTATAAGCTGTTCCACTAGCATGTACGGGTAATGGCGTTGCACCGAAATCTCGAAACTCGAAACACAGTGTTGATTATAGTAGATAGTAATTATTGCTAAATAGAATTGCAGACAGTTGTAAAAACTTTATGACATTCCAAAAACAGCTTTCAATGCTTCTTGGGAATAACAACTGTAAGCTATAATGTAATTTTTGTACAACAAAATCTCTTTAATAATTAATGTATTTTGTCCATGATGAGTATTTTTATGTTGTAAAGTGTGATATCTGTTTAAATTTTGTTAATTTATTATTTAAATATACGAAATTAAATGTGATTTATGTATGTATATAGCTTCTTATTTTATATCATATTATTTTTTAGATAATAAAAATTATAATACAGTGGAACATTAGGCTCATTCATCGATTTTGTATATTTTAGAGCTTATTATAATATTCTATGTTTCACAAATATAATAAGTATTATGTGTGCAAAATATATGTCAAGTAATGCTAGAAGGTAGATATTATATCATAATTATTTATATTGTCTTCCTGCTTAATTCCGTTAAATGCATTCCATATTATGTCACTTTTCAAAATTATCCCACTCGTGTAGGTAATATCTTTATTAAATTATAAATTTTTATCAACTTTAATTCGTAATTTTTAGCTTTACATTTATTAACTATTTCAATTTCTTTATGGTCTATTTTCATTTATAACTTAAACTTATTGATAAACTATTGATTACTTGAATTATTAATGGTAAAATGATTATGTAAGTAGATATAATATCTGAGTTTATTTTAACTTTTGTAATAATCTATTTCTATCTAAAGGTTCAATTACTAAATATATAATGTTACTTAAAATCTCGTTTCGATTAGGTATTATTCATAAAACATATAATTTTAAGCAACAGTATATACTGTGACATATTTATCGTATTTAAAACATTGTCCCAGTAATACTGCAACTGTACGTACACGGCTGTGTAGGCAAGCAAACTCGTGAAAAGTAGTGGGAGAAATTTTCTGGGTATCGAGATTTCGGCATACTGCCACTTCGATGCAAAGATATTTCGGTGCAAAGACATTTCATGATACACTGCAGGGGTGAGGATACGTTTCGGTGTACTGCCATTTCGGTGCAGTGAGATTTCTGTGTAACGACATTTCGGAGTTTCGAGATTTCGGTACAACGATACATCCCCGCATGTACTTAAATATGCCCCTTCGTACTCAGAGAATAATGTAGGTAGTGCTAACAGTTAATGGCTCAGTCTATCTTATTTCTCCTATTCTATTCTTAAAGACTAGAAAAGAAACACAAACTTATTTGAAATAACTTAGTAAGATAAAATAAAGTGAGCGTGTTATTTGTTCAGTAATATGTAACGTGGGACTCAACTATTATTATGTATTATTATTAGCATTATTGTTATTTAGTTCATATAGAGTAATATGCTAAGAAAAATAGTAGTTACATTCATAGAAAATATTAACGTTATAAAAAATGTAGAATTTCGTTTTAGTTTCAATAACCATGCACACTCACTGGCTCGAACATCTGACACTCCACACTGTTACGGCTAGCTTCTAGCACACTTTCGCGGCTTGTCGCGGCTTGCCACTTTATGGTCGCGTAATAACTTAACACCTAATACCATAATTTCGTAATTTCCTGCTTCACTAATTAGTTTTGGTGTTTATAGAATTTTCTAGCATGGTCAATCCATTCTATCCTCGTCACAGATGTGGATGCCATGCCATACATTGTAGATCGCATCCTCAGTGCTTGGTGACTGAATGACAGTTTCTGTTCCATAATCGGATATATGTATATCTCTAGTCGCACCATCCTCCACAGGTTTCGTTACGCCATTGGCAGACTCTGGCAGGCCTGAATGGTCCAACCCTTGCAATCGGACTATACTTTCAGTCCCTGTCCCTGTTTCCGTCCTGCGAAACAAACAGTTCTTGTATATGTGTATGTCACCTGTTGGCTTTCACAGTCGGTCGGTTGTTAATCTAAATTTTTTAATCCTCCTCGATCACTCATATGATTTGCATCAATTCGTCCGTGTAGATTCATTTAATGCTCAAGATTTGTCATTTGGTTTTATTTTTTCGTAGTGTTGTCAACGTTCTGATAAAAAAATTATTTTAATTTATCTATACTATTTATAAAAGATTAACCAAATTAGGTATTTTTAATTTTGTATTGTGTTGCTAAATTTTGGAGAAAAAAAATTATTTATACTATACTATTTATCTGAAATTAATCAAATTTTCAATTTTTTATCAAATCAAATTTTCAAAATTTTATTTTGATTAATATAATTATCCGATTTTAATAAAAATTTCAACAATTCAGTATTTTACGATTAGTGTTGCCAATTTTTGAAGCAAAAACTATTTAGAATTTAATTTACATACCTATACTGCTTATATGATTTAAATCAAAAATTTAAGACAACTTTTTTATTATTACAAAATTATAAAATTTATTTTCGCTTTAAGAATAAACTAAATATAAAAACTACCTATTCAAACACTTTTTTACCCCCCATACTTTAACATTTCATTTGTAATTCCATACAGACCTGGAGACTTACATTCTTTGTACGAATTAACGAATCACTCACATCGCTTTTATCAATATTATTATTATATTATATTATTATTATTTTATCAATATATATTATATTCAAGTTTACTCTGATTCAAAATTATATAAAGATAACTAATTGCCTCATTATTTATATATAATAATTTTTTTACCGTTACATTTCATGCAAAATTAATTTAGTTTATTAATTTTCACGTTACCAATCAACTAATAGGATAAGTGAAAAGTTTACAAAATAAGCAATTTCATGATAACATATATATATATATATATATATATATATATATATATATATATATATATATATATATATAAAGAAATTTACAACGACTATAAGTTACCACAAGCGACCACGCTGAATGAAACTTGCTTTAAAAGTAAAACAGACAAAGAAGCTATTGCTTTATTAACGCGTATTTATTAACCAATTCTGTAATAAATGGTGTATCAGCAACAACACACTAAAAATATTTTTTGTTATAACATTATTTATTTCTCGACAAATAACTAAACTTATGGGGGTGCGCGGCATAAGTGAAGAGAATAGTAAATTCCCCTGTCATCTTTCACAAGAAAAACCCGGTGCGCTGTACATTTCGCGGTTCGTGACTAGGAAATAACCGTTACCAGTTACCCGGTTACCATGTAGAAAGGATGCGCAGCGCGGGTTTGGCTTTGTCAGTAGTGAGTAGTCGCTGGCCAGTAATAAGACCAGTTTGCAATGGATTTATCAATGCCAAGAAAGGTACTTGCAAATAAATAATAGTCAAACTCCATACATTACTATAGCCGCAGCCGAGGCACAGCCAGGCAGACGCAGACGGCCACTCGCGATTCATCTATCCGCCCGTATAATCGCCACCGCCTGTAGATGCCACTGATATTTTCTGTCCTGTCAGTTTTAGCTACAACACTGTGCACCGCATACCTTCCCATTGCTTTGATTTTATCTTATATTTAACACGCTACAAATACTCATTCTAATTTTACACCTAAATCAATACTGTAAAAAATCAGTGTTAATTTACATTATAATCATAGTAATTTTACTATAGTTTTTGTTGTAATTTAATAAATTTTTGTAAATTTACTAATAATTTTTAGAATTACAATCAGAAATATACTAAAATTACATACATACCTGCATACACAATCACGCCATGTACCCGAAAGGGTGTGGCACAAACTCTTTCCGCTATTCCGAAATCAGCCTCCTCCAAACATCCCTATCCAGACATGCAACTTTAGCTTCATCCATATTCATAATTCATCACATACATGCTCTTCTGTTCCTACTTCTTGAAAACTTTTGCTCACTTTCAATCACATTACTCTAACTACTCATCGGACGTCTACGCAAACGTATAGTCTCAAAATTATTCATTTAATTTTTTTTTAACCCCACGTTTATTAGGCATTCGCTCAAAATTAATAATTAATTTAGTAATTTATTAAAATTACTATGACTATTAATATAAATTTACACTGAATTTTGCAGTAAACGTTATTTATTGTATGATATAATATGTATAATCCATATACAGACAAGAAATTTTTTGAAATTTTATTATTCTTCCCATTCTATCATCCATCCATTCATTCTACCATCATTTCTATACACTACATTTTTATTCACAATTAATTCAAGTAGATTTGGTTATCAAGTACAAATTTTATTTGTTCAAAAATTCTAAAGTTATATTTAGTTTCAGTGTATCATTTAATATAGCTATGACAATAAGGAGCTCAGTGGAAAAGTGACAAATCCTCAATTTGATTAAAATTGATATTTGTTTGTTTTACACTAAAAGAAAGGATATTTAATCACATACTGTATTTATTTAAATAAATTTTTGTTAATTAGAGATTTATATTTATTTAAAAACAAAATTGTATTTTATTATGTAAGTGCTCTTGGTTTTGTCGACGAACAGGAAATACGTCAAGCAAACACGAGGGCTGACTGATAAGCAATCTAGCAATGAAAACACGTTCGTCCCTTTGTATGGCGACAGCGACAGCGACAGCGACAGCGACAGGCTCATTCGCCACTCTTAATTTCTGATATTAATCTTTAAACAGCATTATCTCAATACTTACAAAGTGGCGTATCCGTCACTTTTCCAGAGCTTCCGGTGATTAATTTATTTGAAGAGGGCATTTGTAAAAAATGGCTGACTACCACTCTGTTGTATACATTTACAAATTCTTTTTAAATTTAACATAAAATAAACATTTGTAAAATGTACACCGGCATATATATATATATATATATATATATATATATATATATATATATATATATATATATATATATATATATATATATATATAGTGAGTAATTTCATTATATATATATATTTACTAAAACTATAACTGAATCAGAATTGCTATTAACACTATGAATTATTATAATAAAAAGTACACACATGACTTTTGGTTTTTTGTTTAAAAATTTTTGAAACAAACAACCAAGAGTCGTATGTTTACTTTTTATTATATTAATAATATTTCAACAAGTGCCTACAGCCATGTCCATCCAAGTTATTGCTAAGTATTTTATTAATTCACTGCATCGCTCTGAAATAATACAGCTTAGGTGGAGTGAGAGGGAAGAAAAAATACGTTACTTGTATGTAAAATGCCTAAAAATATCGCATTAATAAATATAAAGTAGTAGATAGCTATTAAAAGACGAATGTTTTTTTTTTTCGCTAAAATAATGAATTTCGTCTTCTGAAAAAATGAAAATACCTCTCGCACAGTATTTTCGGAGTAAAATATATTTAGCCAGCGGTTAGAGAGTACGCTTAGCTACAGTTTAATGTGCGCCAACATAATATTCGCCTCTCTTTACAAAACGAAATAACTAATTCAATTTTAAATGGCAAGAGTTTTTGCAGCTTTTATTATTATTCAATAGTATGGTGATGTCTTATTATGCGTAATTTATCAATTCAACTTTTACTACAGGTAAACAAAACAAAAAATGCATCCATATTCACTGTGTTTAACATTCATATAAAGTTTTAGAACGTATCATTCACAGATAATACCGGACTACATTAGTAGAGTTAGTAGTAGAGTAGAGTAGTAGAGTACGTACTCACTCGTTAGAAACATAATATACACATTTTTAAAATAAAGAAAAGCGAATCATTGTCTTTCACTATCCCAAAATGTTTACATTATGCCACCGTACTCTACTACTAACTCTGCTTAAGTAATCCAGGCTATAGAGAGGAACTACTTTATTTCTAAACAAAAACGTGATTTAACTGTGGTGAGAATGTTTGATTTTTTCATGGTTAATTTTCAAATGCGGTGTACTCGAAAATGTCAGCCAATGCCAAAGAAAGGTTTCTTAGTTTTTATGATGACAGATAATAACCAAAACCTCGAAGATGAAAATTTAAAACATATTGAAATTTGTTTTTCTAAACATATTCTTTAATACTTTTTAAACTATGACATTTTAATAAAAAATAACACTTTAAATATATATATATATATATATATATATATATATATATATATATATATATATATATAATAAATTTGGAATGTTCGCGGACGAATAGTTGCAGAGGGGATGATAAATGGCGGTGGTAGACATTGTAACTTCCGTCATATATTAGAACTCCAATAATGCATAGTGTGAAATTTATAAGTCATATTATTCTGTGTATTATTTTGGGAATATATACTTTTATACTCTATGTGAGTTTTTATTATTCATCTTGACAATCACACGAAACACGCCAACATATGTTACTCTTAAAACATAAAAACTTTAAATTTTAGCAAAATATAAGTACGACTAACCTTTCTACGTTCTACCTAATCTAGTGTCAAACTGTTCAAATGCATTGACTTTTTATAAATGATTCACTATCAACTTTTTTACCTAACTTAGTACAAAAACTTTTAAATGTAGTGATTTTTTATAAATGTATGTTATTGTATTCAAAATTGTTTGGTAATATTAGCTTTTCCCGAGTAAATTTCAATTTATTCGTCTTTCGTGTTTTACCCATAGCATATACAATTGCGCACCCCAATAGATGTTATGAGAGCACAAATACACCCAAATTTTTATCGAATTTTAATCAAATTTTGGAAACTCGTCTCGTTTGATCTGATACTAAGTTACACTAAGAATTAACTTGATATTATGAACGATATATCCAAAAATTTTAAATATTTGAAAATGGTAAAGAGTAAAGTACTTTAAATTATTAAAATTTTCAAAAATTTTATTTGTAACATTTGTTTATATTGTCATGTATAATATAAATTTAAAGTTGTAGCCTATTTAAAATATGCATTTTTATAATATAAATAAATAAATCAAATTAATACTTATTCAACATTTTGACTGAAAGAAAAAGGAGTATAGTAATCGGTATGATATTTGATATTTTCAAAAATTTTAAAAATAGAAGTAGAAGTGCTTCATATAGCCTCCAGATGACGAATCTGAACTTAGCTTATATGGGTGTATAAATGTGCGTTGTTCGCTCGCTCGATCGATCGTTCAAATTTTGTGATTGCAACTCTTCCTAGACCG
This sequence comes from Clivina fossor, assembly GCA_963966155.1. Taxonomy (NCBI): domain Eukaryota; kingdom Metazoa; phylum Arthropoda; class Insecta; order Coleoptera; family Carabidae; genus Clivina; species Clivina fossor. The sequence goes on from OZ014550.1 coordinate 80,325,580, forward strand.
TTCATCTGATTTGCATTAAATTTTTACGGTAGGTTCAATTAGTGCCCTAGATGAGCATTTGGGTTTTTTCAGTGTTGCCAGCTTTTTATTCCTATTTCTTAGTATTCATGTGATAATATCAAAGTGGTCTATATATGGGTTTACACATATATTTAAAACGTTATGGAAAAATTAATGGAATATTGACCAACAATACGTTGTTGAAAAATATCAAAACGTATTGCAACATTTATATAAAAATTGAAAAATAATATCATTAACTGAAAACTAGTAATTCAGAAAAAAAATCAAATAATTTTACGTTAAAATAGTGCCTAAATAAAGTGAAATTTAAAATCACTTGTATATATAACATAAAAGAATTAAATATAAAGATAAAATTGAGCACATTTCATATTTTACCGATGTCTAGTAATCCCTGAAATTGTTTTATACAACACACGAACACAAAAATGAAACTCATCCTCGGCAGGCAGAGCCGATCACAAAAAAATTTGAGCTCCAGGAAAGCACCAGCATTGAGCACTTCCTTCTCCTCTGAAAAATGTATAAATTAAGAATTGCATTTGATTTAGGAAATAGAATTTTTAACAGCATTTAAAAATAATACATATTGTGCTATCTTGAATCCAGACCTTCTTTGCAACATTGAGCCCTGGGAATTAGTCTCATCTCCCTGGTTTGTTTCCGGGCCAGTCGTCAAGCCCGGGTTTGAGTCCCCTTAATATTTATAATGTCTCTGTGTCACTTATAACTAAATGCCATAATGCTATAAAAAGATTAATATAATGAAACAATTTTTAATCAAAATCAATTTTCTAAATAAGTAACATAAACAAAAATTAGTTAAAAATTCTCCAATTTTTTCACGAATTATTTGTGCAATATATTTACAACAAAATACAAAATCAATAAATATTTACAAATCTATATACAATGCATTTGAAAACAATTTTATTTAAAACTTGTAAAAATATATAACAACGCGCAATAAAATATGTATTACTGGTTGCACTCAAAAGATTAATTTAATTTATGTGCTCATAAAATCAACAGAAATTTATAGCAAATTAAATATGGAGTAAATATTTACATTAAAAATATTTTAAACACAAACCGATTTTTGCTATTAATAAATTTTTGTCAATTATATATATATATATATATATATATATATATATATATATATATATTGTGTAACTAATAAATTCCACATTATATGGAAAAAAATTTGTTGATTATTTTTTGAAAAATCTAATTAAGCCAATCATTTGTGCTTATAAATGGACTAATTTGATATAATCATATGTCATGTGACTTTCAGTACACAACAATTTTTATTTTAAAAAATTCTAAAAAACCAACTTTTTAAGAAAATATCGACAAAAGTTATTGGTAAAAGTTGCCTAAAATGAGATTTTGAATTGATATGTAAATTTTCTGCAAATTCAATGATTTTTTATTTTTAGTTTTTGAAGAAAACTTGAAATTAATTAATGTAATTTTATCTATGAAATGTTAGAACGTATATAATATAAATTACTCTCTAAACACAAAAGAATAATATTAATGCTATACAAAATTATTATCGCAAATTTTTTAAATATTGCCAATTGAAGGGTGCAATTTTGATGCAAAATTGATATAATTTTATTCTTTTGACAATTTTGAACGGATTTATTTTTAATTTTATAAAAACCAGTTTACATTTATGATGTTCGCTAATAATTAATATTTAAAATAACGTATTAATTAGTTGTTTTTTCAATTAATGTACTAAATATAGTGCATAAAAAAATTACCGATTTATTGACCAAAAATTTGCATATCGATACAACATAACATTCTGCGCAGCTTCTACTTGTAACTTTGGTCGATATTTTGAAGAGAAAATTGATTTTTGAGACATTTTTTTCTTTTAAATTAAATTTTACCGTATAGCTGAAATCACGTAAATACATTTGATTATTGCCAATTTAATTTTAATTTACAAACAGGATTTTTTCAAAATTATATATATATATTATATAAAATAAATTTTATAGAAAATCATTCAAACTAATGCAGTTATAAAATAAATTGCTTCGAATAATGTTTATTTAGAAGGGACAGAAACACGAGCGATAGTAATGAAATAAAATAAAATTGAGCGAAAAAGAAAAAATGAAATAAAGAAAAACATAGGCAGCTTCCAATTTCGAAATGGAACGAAAAAGAATTCTCATTTCGGCTGCACCATTATTGGTCATGATGCGAAGGGAAAGTAGCAGTACGAGGAAAAGAACTATTAGGCAATAGTCAGGGTCAAGATGAAGGCAGCAGCCAGAGCTGGGACGAATTAAAGTATCCGGTACTTCATTTAAGCCCGATCTGGGTCGATCAATCCATTTGAAGTGGCTTTGCCAAGTGTTGAAATATCCATCTTCATTATCATCATTCGACACGACCAATCCACGAACGCCAACGAACGCCAACGAAACGAAACGAAACGGAACGGGAATGGGAATGGGAACAGGAACGGGATACGACGAACGTTCAAACTCACCGCCCCCGCCCACCGAAAACTCACCAAAAAAACAAATAACTAAAGTCAAAATAGAACCTTCAAAATCCACCCTAATCAGAAAATCTAAGTGCCAGTACATTTTTACTATTTTGCCTTTCAGCCTAAACAATCGGAAAATTTCAATATCTTTTTCAACATTTTTTACCACATTGACTGCAATGAAAAGTGGTATAATGTCCGGTACGATATCTGTAACATTTTCCAAAATTAAATATATATATATATATATATATATATATATATATATATATATATACAGTGTGTCCCAAAAAGTTTTATACAAATGGGGAAAAAGTTTATCTTACATTTCACAAAAAATATTCTTAATAAAAAGCTCTGCATGACTTGTAAATCCATAATTAAGTACAAAATTTTGAAATAATTAGCTGGAATACAGGGAAAATCAAAATCATGATTTGGAGTGAGAGTAAAATTACGTTCAAACTGTAGTGGAGAGCAAAATATTTATTGAAATTGTTATTAAGTAGCAAAAAATTATGCCCACTTGATTTTCCCAGATAAAAATTACAAGATATTATTAATTAGATTATTTATTGAATAAAGAAATCACACATGATAAACAATTGATAACCTCCTTATCAAATAAATAAAATAAATTTTATTGGAATCATGTAAAATTACTTAAATACTACGGAACTTCACCGTATCCACCGTCCCTTTCTAAACAGGTAATTGTTCGTTGATTAAAAATTAAAAATTAAAAAAAAAAAATTAAATAAAATTAAAAAAAATAATTTTTTAAATAAAATTAAAAAAAAAAATTTATACTAAATTATGGATCTACAAGTCATGCAGAACTTTTTATAAAGAATATTTTTTTGTGAAATGTAAGATAAATTTTTTCTTCATTTATATATAACTTTTTGGGACACACTGTATATATATACATATATATATATATATATATATATATATATATATATATATATATATATGTTTTGCTTTAGAATTCCCCGAACGTTATATGACGTATCTGGTTTCCGGGATTGGCTCCGCGTTGTCGGTTGTCGATTTTGATGACTACGTTTCGGCACAGTCTCATGTGCCATCTTCAGGTCTTCTCAGTAGTGCTTTCGCTCTGCTTCGAGTTAGACGTGGAATTTCACGTCTAATTCGAAGCAGAGCAAAAGCACTACTGAGAAGACCTGAAGATGGCACATGAGACTGTGCCGAAACGTAGTCATCAAAATCGACAACCGACAACGCGGAGCCAATCCCGGAAACCAGATACGTCATATATTTATATATATATATATATATATATATATATGTATATATATATATATATATATATATATATATATATATATATACAGTGTGGAAATAAATTCAGTAATAGACTCTTTTTTCGAATTTTGAAACCTCATATAAAATTAATTAACGACCTAAAACAAAAATATTTATAACAAAAATAACATTTTTAAACCTATATTTAGTATATTAATATCAATCTGACCGAAACACGTATTCAAAACGGTGCTGAGTGCGCGCCATTTATGCGTGACGTCACTAACCAGATCGCGAACGTAACGACATGGAGAATATTATGCTGTTGCATATCAAATTGTAGCTAAATCACAGCCTAAACGATGCGCGATGAGATTTTCATGCGGAATTGCTCTGGAAAAGGTATTTTCATCATTTTTGATATATCAATTTGACACATTTTCAATATGACAGCGAGATTCATTTTTCATAGCTATCTATGTTTATTTATAGATAGGTATTTAATTTTTAAATGTGCGATTTATTTACACTTATTATAGAATAAATACAAGTAAATCTTTCTCTCTCTCTCTCTCTCTCTCTCTCTCTCTCTATATATATATATATATATATATATATATATATATATATATATATATAAATATATAATCTCTGTATTATTTCACTGAGTTGTAGTGTACGAAAGAGACAAAATTATATATGAATACAAAAAAATCAAAGTCTACTTATACAATCTGGGTAATGACGTCACGCGGGCACTTGGCCAATCCCAAACCGTTTCAGTTAAGTGGTCAAAATTCAAATATTTTGGCCATTTCAATCGATTATTTTGATGAAACCAAATAGTTTAAAATTCATGTTTTTGCACATTTGATGTTTATATTACACAGGCAACATATTTAATAACAAAAAAGACTTTTTATTTTTTTTAGAAAGAGTCTATTACGTTGATATTAATTTTTTTGGAAAAAAATTTCATAGGGGTATAGCGATTTTGACTACAGCGAATATTTTCAGCCTATTTTCAGTTTTTTATGTTTTTTTTTTCATGTTATGTCATTGACTTTTTTTTTAAATGACAACCTATATTTTTTATTACTGGTTTTGAATTTTAATATTTGAATTTTAAGATTATTTTTCTCAATTTTTGCAAATGTAACATATTGATGTTATACGGTTGGAAACGGAATAAAAAGTACTACCAAAATCAATAATAAAAAATATAGGTTGTCTTTAAAAAACAAATCGATGACGTCATAACATGAAAAAAAAATGACATAAGAAACTGAAAATATGCTGAAAATATTCGCTGTAGCCAAAATCGCTATACCCCTTCGAGATTTTTTCCAAAAAATGAATATCAACAGAATTGCTGGATTTATTCCTTACTTAATTTCCACACTGTATATAAATTTTTCATATAGTCCCCCCCTATATGACGAATCTAAACTGTTTATGAGGGTGTTATGTGTCTGCGTCGTTCGCTTGCTAGGTTATTCAAATTTTCTGGGCGTATCTACTCCTAGACCATTCACCGATTTGCACCAAATTTTCAGGGTAGGTTTCGTTAGTGCCCAAAATAGGCATGTGGTTTATTTTTTAGTGTTGCCAACTTTTCCAGGAGAAGATACTAAAGTTTTAAAAAATTTATTACGGCTACATTATTTATGCGAGTTTAATCAAATTTTCACAAAAGACTCTTCTAGTGTCCACAAAAATTACATATGTTTAAAATTGAATTTTCGCTTTACTTTTCATTTGTAATTAACAAAATTTTCACAAAAGATTTTATTAGTAACCATATAAAGTATATAATTTTATTACTCTACAGTGTTACCAATTTTCTTAGAAAAATTACCAAGATTTTTAAAATTTTATTTTGGCTTTACTAATTATCCGAGAGTAATTAAAATTTCACAAAAAACTCCATTTGTACCCACAAAAAAAATATATAATTTTAGTGTTGTACAATGTTGCCAACTTTCCGATAAAAAATTACTAATTTTTTTTCTTTACTTCACTATTTATCCGAAATAGAAATAAATTGTTGTTGTTAAATTCGACATTTATAAGCACTAACGCCGCAATGATAATTGAGATTGCCAAAATAAGCAGCTCAAACGAATTGCTAATATTTCATATGTAAGTGTCACATTCGGTTTTTAGTCAAACTGTATTATGTGTCGCTCTACTGGTCATGTTTATTTATATGCTGCATATGTAAATATTACTCTCATGTTTACTGTTTACTTATTGATTACATGTCGCCGTTTTTCATTGTCAAATTTATTTTTTTAATTTTTTAATTTATTAATTATTTGACAGAAAACAACAGTTGATCATGTTTACATATACTTATGTACTTTGCCGCTTAAATGATAAATATTGGTTATCAAAGAAATAGTTCATCTTAACATCAATAAAACACATTGTACATAATTCTCTTAGACACATCGTATATATATATATATATATATATATATACAGGATGTAACAGAATAACTATTCCTAATTTTAACTGGAGTATCCTGGGCTCAGAATATGAAGATTTAATGCAAATCACTGAGATAAAATGTGGCTCCTAACTGAGCTACAGGGTGTTTTATATAAAAATTTAAAAACGATTTTTGCCCAGTACTTTAAAACTATTTGACGTATCCTTATCATACTTGGCAGGAAATGTAGGTACCGTAAACCATACTAAATTATGTTAAATAAAAGTTTCTGGCTACTGCCAGTGCCGTACAAGAGGGGCAAGAGAGAGGTTGATCCTTCCTAAATTCTACGCCACTGGCGGAATTGTCATTTTAGCACAATTTTTCGTAAAAAACATACTATGCTTTTGTAACGATAAAGTCACTGTTTTTCGAGATATTTAAAGTTAAACATAAGCTGAACCCTTGGGATTTTTTCAAAATTTGCTAAAAAAATCTGAAAAAATTCAGTAAAATAGAGAAAAAAATTAGCTACATAATAACTAAGTAACTTTTTTTTCTAACTCATTCGGATTTGGCTGTAAAAATTATTGAAAATAAAAAAAATAAAATGCAAAAAATATTAATTTTCAATAATTTTTCCAGCCAAACCAGAATGAGTTAGAGAAAAAGTTAATTAGATATTATGTAGCTAATTTTTTTCTCTATTTTACTGAGTTTTTTCAGATTTTTTTAGCAAATTTTGAAAAAATCCCAAGGGTTCAGCTTATGTTTAACTTTAAATATCTCGAAAAACAGTGACTTTATCGTTACAAAAGCATAGTATGTTTTTTACGAAAAATTGTGCTAAAATGACAATTCCGCCAGTGGCGTAGAATTTAGGAAGGATCAACTTCTCACTTGCCCCTGTTGTACGCCACTGGCAGTAGCCAGAAACTTTAATTTAACATAATTTAGTATAGTGTACGGTACCTACATTTCCTGCCAAGTATGATAAGGATACGTCAAATAGTTTTAAAGTACTGGGCAAAAATCGTTTTTAAATTTTTATATAAAACACCCTGTAGCTCAGTAAGGAGCCACATTTTATCTCAGTGATTTGCATTAAATCTTCATATTCTGAGCCCAAGATTCTCCAGTTAAAATTAGGAATAGTTATTCTGTTACACCCTGTATATATCATATATATTATGTAGATTATGTAGAGAAAGAGAAGAAAAATAAGTTACTTGTATACTTGTATAATGGTGTAAACATATTGCATTTAACAATAAATATAAATACTAGGTAGCTTTAACTAAAATGAATGTTTTTTTCTCGTTAAAATATTGAATTTCGTCAAATGTCAATAATGAAAACGATGAAAATACTTTCATACAGCATTCCCGCAGTAAAATCTATTTATTCATCGGTTAGAGAGTACGCTTAGCTACATTTTAATGTGCGACAACATAATATTCCCGAATTTCTACCGCATGAAATACCACATGAAATTGAATTTCAAACGGCGAGAGTCCCGTTTGAGTATACCTAAATGTATTAGTAAAAGTTTAGTATGTGATTCTTCAGCGTGGTACCAGTTTAGTTAAAATGAATGAACTTGTTATTAATTTTTTCAGTTGATATGCATAAACAAATTTCAAGTTGCTTGTCTATAAAATCATTTTCAAAAAATAATTTGGATTTGTATCATAAAAATCTGAATAACAAGTAACACATATAATATATAATCTTAAAATATAAATACAAAAAAATATATTTTGGAAATTTTACAAATAATAGTTGATTTAGGTAAATTACATATTTATATAATTATGTTCAATAAGAAATCAGATTCACAAACTGTCTTTTTTTAGTTTCATCTGAAAACAAAAATTAGTAGTAAATTTTTATTTTTACTAAAAATAACATTAAATTTTATTGTATGTATATCTTCAAATGACACAAATTTTTATGTAAAACAGTCGCAGAAAATTTAATACTTTAATAATTAACTTCAAATTTTATTTAATTAAAAAACAATAATTTGCATTTAATTCATGTGACAAAGAAAGATTTAAAATCATTAATAATTACATTCACACACAAAATACGAATAAAATGAACAAATGTTATCGCATAATAAAAATATAGAAACAAATGACTTTGTGATATAAAAAATGTGAAATTGTATATTTTTTACATTATAATAAGTTTTCGTTTAAGTATCAAGATTGAATAACTATGATAACCGGAGAACTTTTTGAGAACTATCGATATATTGATTTAGAGAGTTTTGACTTATGTTACATGGCCAATCAATTTAATGTTACTTCAATAATTGAATAGAAAGAATACAAATTTGATGTGTGCGAAAGATGAAAAGGAAAGAAATATATCATAGCGACTTTAATCTTAAAGTGTAGAAAATGAGAACGATGAAACAAGTTGAAAAAGTATCATATATTCTACAACTTTCCAAATTTATCCAAAGTTTCTTAATTCCGCGCCCAGAAATAATTCGCTAACTAATTCATAACAGCACATTGACAAATTTACAACTTATCAAAATTTACCTCTCTTTTATTATATTTCCTTAATAGAAATTTTTCTCCAGTTACTATTAAGCATAAATTTTCAGTGCAAATTGCGTTTTTCGACAAAAAGTCAAATAAAAACTAAACATTTTTCATTCGAGACCCTAGCCACTAGGTTCATAACTCACTCTGACCTTTGGATGCTCTGCTAATTAAAACTTATAATAAAAACAAACTAAATTCATAATGTTTTTAATTAAAGAATAACTTTCCGACGTAATAAAAAATATCTAGTACGTGCACTTACGTTGTTCAGTATTTCCAATATATTCTATAAAACTCTTTTTTTTTATTCATTGCCTACGGGTTAAAGGTAATATTATCATTATATTCTATAATTTTTCATTTAATGAAGCTATGCTAAACGTTTTGCTTTAATATAATATAAATTTATTTATAGAAATTTACGTAGTAATAAAAACATCATAATAATTTAACATTGAAGTAATAATTTTTAAGTTTAAATTTTTCTTATTTTATAAAGTACAGAAAATTGAAAACATTATAAATTGGTTTATTGACTATTTTTGTTCATTAGTTGAGATGGTCTGATGATTGTAAAATAAAAATAATAGCTATATTGCATGGACGTCCGCTAAATAAGTAGATTTGAATAATTAAAATTGTTTTCTTTATTTATTGTACCTGTCATTTGTACCTTTTTTCCTGATGAAGACGTACGTTGAGTTCGTCGAAACGTCGGTTATTAATAAATATTAATACAGAACTATAACCTAAAACCATAATAATCATAATCATAATAATCATAATTTATGAGAGTTATAAATATAAACAAAGCAAAAGTTATGTATTAGAATAGAAATACTTATTACTTTAATCAAATTTATATAATTCTATTATAAAATTGTGTGAATTACGTTGAATTTCCTTGCTAAAGTTGATTTAATTTTTTATTAGTATGATACAAATATAAAATATGTAATAAATTACGTAATTGTTTTGCAAAATATATTAATTTATTCTGACGAAAAAATTTAAAGAAAACAGTTATTTGTGATAATATTTGATATAAATAACATATCTATCAAAAAATTAATAATTTTTTAATTGATATAGTGGTATTTAAAATTAAATCATGGTTAAGATTTTTATAATAATTAGAAAAATCAACAAGTATTTTTTATTTAAATTTCGCACAACAAATTCGTATATACTTGTAGGTGTAAAATGACATAAAAAAACAACTTCTTTTAATAACATTTTTTGATATTCGAACAAATAAAGTAAGTTTTAGAAAATTTTGAGTTTTTCGTATTCCAGAAGTACTCATACTATCATTTATTTTCTTTATATCAAAATAAACTATTCGACAAGCACCAACAATTTCCCAAAAAATATTTTTCATAAATTTACTATTTTTCTTTTAATAATTAGTCTACTTTTTGCGACATAATATATATATATATATATATATATATATATATATATATATATATATATATATCGCATAAAAACTATACAGTTCCCATTATACAGAAATCTAATTATATTGCCTTTACTAATATTTTGTGCAAATAATCTAAACTTTACCTAACTTTCATTTTAATATCTTCAACTATTGGTAAAAAATTATAAATACAATTAATGTCAACATAAATTTCATCTATTATAAAAATTAAATGTATAATAAATGAACAGTACACAGCACAGCACAGCACAGGTAGTAGGTTAGTTGAAAGTTGAAAGTTGAAAGTTGAAAGTTGAAAGTTAGTGATTGTTGATGTACGTTGTACGTCATCTGATCGTCAACCGTTAGGATTGAATACTCGTATAATGTACATCGTCGGCACCGTTGCCCTAGCCGCCGTCGCCGTCGCCGTCGCCGTCGCCGTCGCGTCGACCGTATAGTATTATGTATGCCATAGGTATAGGGACGCAGTTGTACATCAGTGCAGAAAAGAAGGCAAGAATTGGTTGGGGTTGGGGTTGGGGTTGGGAGTTAGCAGACATGTTGACAATCTTACATACGAGTGAATCTGCGAGAGAGTTGGCTCGCCTTACCCGTGCTCTATGTCGTGTCGTGTCGTGTCGTGCTGTGCCGCGCCGTGCCTTGTTGATTTATCGATTTCTTTCGCTTCATTCGTGATTCGCTGCGTTTCGCGTCCGATTGAAAAACGCGACACAGAAATGATGTTTTATTTATTTTTTTATTTACAATTTTATCAACGCCCACTATACAAATATACAAATTATTGAAATAGAAAAAATATCTATACGTATATCGCAAATTTTTTTATTTCTCTCATATATTGAAATTGACTCATTTTCAAACAAAAATCGCTGATACAGCATTGCTATATTATTGTATATAATATAGCGTATAACCAAAAATTAATGTACTTTTATTACATATTTCGATAGTTTTTGTTTTTTTTTTTTGTTTGTTTTATACTTATAACAAATTGTTATTACTAACTATTCTACTAAAATTTAATTACAAAATTTAATACATAGATCATGTACGCATAAAAGTATTAGTAATTATTTATTATTACGTTTGTTAGATAATACTTTTATTATACAATGTTCGCTAAAAAATCTGCATCATATGGAAAAACTTTTTATTATTTGTTTTTTGAAAATTATTATTACGGGACTTGTTAGTGCTTGTCTAAAAACTAAAAATATACCAGCCGCAAGTACTTAATCAGAATGAAGACGTACATTGAGTACCTACGTCAAAACTTCGATTATTAATAAATATAATAAATACAGAACTACAACTTAGAGCTGTTTATTTTAATGTAATGAGTTCTGAAAGATTCTTTACTATACCTACCCCCTTTCGAGCTTTGCACCAAACGAACTTGGTGTCACGACGAACTGCCGACGTATGTAATGGCTTGTGCTAACCAGGTGCAAATTACATCTGGTTGGCACAAACAATTTGCCGTTACATATTAAATGAATAGTTTGATCAATTTTTTTTAAATAATTTGTTAGGCTGCCCAAACATAAAATTGCATAGCTATGTGGCTGAACATTAAGATAACGTATCATATTGTTTTTATTAAAATTAGATGAATATTCTGGTTCAAGAAAATTTGTTTTAATATATATATATATATATATTAGGGTGTTTCTTAAAAGGGGTCAAAATTTTTTTTTTCTCTTTTCACCCCTTAAATCGTCTCCAAATATGCTAAAAAAAATTATAAAAATACTCCCACATTTTTACTCGTTAATTAAGTAATTAAGAGGCCCCCCTAAGCCCATATGTATTTTGATAATCGAGCTTATAAGTGAATATTTTCATTAAATTAATATTTTCCCTAAATTACGCAAGAAAAATAATATAAAAGTATTTCACCTCACTGAGTACAAATTTGAGGTCAAAATTGAGTTTTAACCATTTCTAGATGGCGCCACTATGACAAAAAATGAATATTTACCGAGCCCCATATAGCCAAAATTAAAAAGAAAATATGCCATAATATTGTGCTAATTATGTGCCAATTTTTTTCCCCAATAAAATTTTTTGTGCTGCATTAGAAATTACAAAAAGCACAAAATTACGGCATATTTTTTTAAAATTTTAACAATATAACAAAAATTTGGACGCTAGCTTGATATATATCTAGTGCCCCCACTTTCGCAATTATGTTTTCGCAATTATTTATAATTTCTAATACAGCACAAAAATTTTCATTGTGGTACAAATTTAGCACATAATTAGCACAAAATTATGATATATTTTCTTTTTAATTTTGGCGAAGTGGAGGAGCCAACTATATGGGGCTCGGTAAATATTCATTTTTTGTCATAGTGGCGCATCTAGAAATTGTTAAAACTCAATTTTGACCTCAGATTTGTACTGAGCGAGGTGAGATACCTTTACATTTTTTTCTGGCGTGATTTAGTGAAAACATTAATTTAATGAAAATATTCACTTATAAGCACAATTATCAAAATACATATGGGCTTAGGGGTGCCACTTAACCAACGAGTAAAAATGTGGGACTATTTTTATAATTTTTTTTAGCATATTTGGAGACGATTTAAATGGTGAGAAGAGTAAAAAAAAATTTTACCCCTCTTAAGGAACACCCTAATATATATATATATATATATATATATATATATATATATATATATATATATATATATAATCTCAATTCAAACGAAATTGTGCCAGAATTTGTGTGCAAGTTTGATATCTGAAATGTTAATAGGTATTTGAACGGAATGGAACAGGTAATATTAACATTTACATTAAAAATGCTAGCATTAATATTTTATCTGATTGAAAATTTTATATGTCTAAACGGAACGGGTATAGCATTAGAGCGTAGTAAACTATATTTCTAAAATCTTTAATCACATATTAAACATTAAGAAAATGTCCTATATCTATTAAGAAATATTATTATTATTATTATTAATATTACTAACAGAAAACTTGAAATCAAAATTATTACATTTTAAGATTTATTATCTATTAATGCTATTATGAGTATCAAAAAGTATTAATAAATTTATTAATAAATAGTACCTATAATAATAATGTACTATTTTTGGAAACAAGCGTTTTTGCTTATAATATAATAGATAATTTACATTATTTAACGAAATTCATCAATATAATTGTTGCTGTTAATGTTCATATGTTATATTGAGAGAATAAATAAAATTAACTGGTACGTTATCCGGTTTTTTTCTAGGCTCAGTTTCAGGGTACCATCAAACAAGTTTGAGATAAGTTTGCAACTGTTATTGTACATGCGCAGTATGGTAAATTATAAGCTAACTGTAAACTTGTTTGATGATAGAATAAACCAATTATTACCTTTTCAAATTATGTTAATAGCAAATGTTAATACTTAATTATATACAAAGCCTAAATACATATGCATTTATCTTAATAATAGAAAAATTACTTTAACATACTCGAATATTCATAATAAATATTTACAAAATACATAAATAATAACAATATTAAATTTATATCATAATATTTTAGTTAATAAACACATTGCCAGGTAACATGGCTTGTTTACATTGATGTTTTGTTTGTTGTTCATCTATTAAACAATATAAATTAATACTTTTTTCAATATAAAATAATAGAAATTAAAAATACAAATTTGATAATTCAGGTCAAAGCCATTTTTCAATCATTTTCATATTAATTTGTATTACATCCGAACGTTTGACATTTTTTCTTTTTCAAAATATGGTATGTTTGTTTTTGTTCAATATATTACAAGTAAAGCATTTTGACTGATGAAATTAATTTATATTTACATAAATATGATTAATTAACAAAACGTGGACTTGTATATTTCGTTTTGAGTTGCTCTATGTAAAAGCTTTATATAACATTAATAAAAACAGTAACAAAAAAATTGTATAAAAACTGTTTGGGTACTTCATCATTTTTAGGTTATGGAGAGATAATTCTGTTGATTTGTTGTGGTTTTTTTTACGGTGAAAAATAATTTCAAAACCACAATTTTTGTGATTTATGTAACATGATTAACGTTTTATGCGAGTTTGTCTGTTAAAATGACTTTAATCTTGATTTAGAATAAAATCATCTTGGTTTTATTTGTATATATATATATATATGAACATTAAATTTCTTAACATCTTTTTTGATCGTATGTCATTTTATTTGAAAATCGCAAGCATACATATGGCTCTCTCTTGCTTTTTATGTCATTCATTGTATGTGCAATTAAAACATGTGTAAAATTGTTCATATTTTATATGAAATAAAATGCATTTACCTCATTTCTATCTTAAATCTAAACATGCAACTAAAAATAAATTAGTTTACTTGGTAATAAATATTAAAAATGACACAATGTCAATTTAGCAATGCAAAAAATTCATAAATTTGTTTTTAAAAATAACCTATTTTATTTATTAGAAAACTTGTATAACATAGCATATATATAGCATTGTTCCTGAATATTAACCGTAAAATTAAAATAAAAACATAATTATAAATTGCAATTTTAGTGTAAGATAAATTTTATTCTAGTAAAAAATAATAATAAATACATTTAGAAAAGTTTGACATATAAAAGTTTGGCATAACGTAAATATGTATTTATGTATGTATGTTTGTCCGATTTTAAAATGTAACTTGGAAGTAAGCACAATTGTGTAATACTACCGCATTAATAGAAAAAAATTCAAAACTGGAGATAAGTCAGCGTAAGCCGCAGGTTTTCACTGTAAAAGAAATAACTTCGCTCATAACTTGACAATCAAGAAACATACTTTGATGGGAGTTTTAATAATAGTTGAATCGTTTTTCGAGGAAGATTTTACTATAAGACAATGCAGCTTGAACCGCAAGCGAACGCTATAATCTATGAAAATTGACAAAAAAAATATGTTTGCTTTTAACTTGAGATCACAGAACGAGAACAGATGTTGATGGGAGTTGAGTTGTTTTTTTTTTTAGAAAGATTTTACTATGAGACATTGCTGTGGTTCACGTTTTAAACGATAAAAATTGACCAAAAACTCTGTTCGTTTTGATATTGATGAGTTTTATTAATAGTTGAGTTGTTCTTTAAGAAAAATTTTACCATGAAACAATGCAGTGTTAACGATAAAAATCGGTCAAAAATTGCAATTATGAACACACAAATTGCAGAGTATATTTGTATATCTGTATCTCCCGAGCAGAGAAGGGGGGTAAATGTCCTAAATTTGTTGTTTTCTAATATTGTGCTCTATTTAACTGAAGTTAGAATAGGTTTAAAATAGTAAATACCGTAACGAAGCAAGACCATTACGCTAGTGAGATTATAAATTTGTTATAGGAATTATTTTAATTTGATATTAATGTCATGTATAGGTATACAATAAAATATATGATAAATAACGATTTTGTGAATTCATTAATATTACAAGTTTATATTTAATATTTTGACTTTAAATATTAAATATAGACTTGGAATATTAATAAATATAAAAGTAAATTAGACTATGAACAGATACTTTAAATTTGAGTTTTTAATACACAGCGATAGATAAAATGAATAGATAATTTATTTAGCTACAGCTTACTACATTAATCAGCAATTGGCTTGTGAAAATATTAAACTTTAGTTAACCAAATTTAACAACAGTTAACATATGAGAACCTCAGCGGAATAGTGACAAATACACCACTTTAATCAAAATTATAATATATAATTTTGTTCTCATTTAAAAACATTTGCCGCCCGCCTATTTGTCACCAATTATTTCTAATCTTTTACAATTCCACTGAAATCATCATAGGCTAACCAACATTTTGACAAAAATAATATTATTTTTTTGTTTCAAATGTTCTGTATCACCTATAAAGTCAACATTATATATACGATTTTTTATTTTAATAGTAAAAGTTTGATGGATATTGTTTATAAATTCTAAATTTATATTTAAATTTTATAATTATAATACTAATATTATAATACTATAATTATATTACTATATATATTGCTTTATTGTTTTTAATTAAAATTTATGGATTTTTTCCAAATTTATTATTATTAATAAATTCTCTTGTAGTTTTAAATTATATATTCGAATAAGTCTATTTCTAAACTAAACATCGAATTTTATTTCATTATTTGTTTCAATTAAATAAAGACCACTTTAACTGGGTTAAAATTATTTTATTTTATATACTATATTATACTATTATTATATTATAAAATTTTAATGCATCGTTTTTAATACCTTGTTTTCCTCTTCATATTTGTTTAATCTTAAAATTAAGAAATTAACAACCTATAATTTATTTTTCCACTTAACTACTTAACTTCCTTTATTCCACCAGCTGAAAAACCAATTTATCTAAATGTCACTGTAGATATACATACATATATGTTTTAGATTATAAACAAACTAATAGTAAATTAATAATTTCACAGTGAAAATTAGAATAAAATCCTTAGTGATTTGCAAAAGCGATTGCATTAAAACCATGGAATAGAACATAAAGAATAAAAAACTGCATTATACAAACGTTATAAACGTAATAATTATATTCATGATAGTGGAGCGACGCGTAGAATATTTTTTTTTTTATCATATTTGACATAATATAGCACCGCGCCGCGCCGCTGTCTGCTGTATGTAGCTCGATTGCGTAGCACATTACGTAGCGACGTTAAAACCAACGAACAACCAAACAGACGAACAGCTGAACGAACAGCTGAACCAAGCTGCAACGCAAGCAACCATGAAACCACAACCGCAGCGATGCAGCACGACATACGGCATGGCATGTCTAGTCAAATACATTCAGCACTGAAATGCGCGGAGTGAGCTGTTCTAGGCTGTGCCCAATGCCAGATTAAAACTACGCATTATAAGTGTGTAATTAACGTTTTTTTTTTTCTTTTTTTTTAATACATATATATTTTCCTGCTCATTCGCGCATACGACACGGAACACTGCATCGCGCTGTCCCGCGCCGTCTGCTATCCAGTCTGCTTTCCAAATATTAATAAATTTTGTTTATTTAGTTTTATTTCATTTTATGTTTGGTACACTACTGATTCGAATAAATGTAATGCTACCCTAATAAATATTTAATTACTTTTTTGTTGTTTACAAACCACATTCCAGTTTTACTATTAAAAATCATAGTAAACCATTTGGTTTAATTTCGGGGTATACTACTGATGAGGTCCTAAAGACCGAAACACGTGTCTACGGTTAAACTGGCCAGTCATTTATGCATAGCCTAACAAGCCGATTCAATGACTGAGTATCTTGTGAAATTTTGGGAAAAATATAAAATCTCAATATTTTTGAGTATTATTATATTAAATTTTACAATGACAATATGTACATTTATTTGTACAAGGTCTATTAGTATACTATAAGATTCTCGTTTATA
Source organism: Clivina fossor (assembly GCA_963966155.1). Lineage (NCBI taxonomy): Eukaryota > Metazoa > Arthropoda > Insecta > Coleoptera > Carabidae > Clivina > Clivina fossor. Next base: position 80,343,280 of record OZ014550.1, read on the forward strand.
TATCTAACAATTAACATTTTTCGATATTCATTTTTTCACAAGAAATATTACTTAAAGTGGCAAACTTTTACCTATTAAAATTCTACACAATATTTAATTATAGTAAATAAAGTGGCTACTTTTTTGACTTTAAACTTGGAAATGAATGATCGAAAAAAGCTTATTACTGTGGAATATACAAAAACGTCCAATTCTTACACTAAGGATTAAAGCAGGCTTTACACGATCATTCGAAATGACATTCAAACCGAAGATTGATATTTTGATTGAAGGTGTAAGGTCAAAACTGCTGGAATGATGAATGACAAAATTCTAAATATTTTGAAATCCGAACTTCAATCACGGGAAGTGAAAGGGGAGACTGACAGTCTGAATGCTTCTACCAATTGCAAGGAATCTTAAAGTAACCGCTAATCTTTCCCGAACTGATATTGAATCTAAAATTATAGAAAACTTGAAATACGGACGCAAATGATTGAAAACTGAAGACTTAAGTGATAAATGGAGAGGTGGTTATTCTAATTTTAGAACAAGATATGTATATCAATTGCATGTCTACTGAGATTACAAACCGCTAATAAAATGGAACTAATTTGGTTTTGCGGTTTTCAATATTTTATTCAATTTTCGTTCAAATTTAAAAAGTTAAAAAGCATTATAATGGTACAATTATAACTGACAGTCGTAGGCCAGTAGTAGAGTTTTGGACTCATATCTTCAAAGGTTGCTGGTTTGCGCCACGCTTGCACCAGAATTAAAATTAAATATTATTTCTGTTACTAAAACTGTGTACCACAAAACTGATATCTGATAATCTTAAAATGTTTTATTTATAATGTTATTAAATTCCCTATCAGGTTCGTTATTGTTTTTAACAATTTGCTTATTTGTTCAGCTACTATGTGTCTTATGTGTTCTTATTCATTTTGATCTGTTATGTGTTTCTGTATGGCATATTCAGAGTCTATTATTAAATTTTCAATAATTTTATTTTTGTTGGTTTCTGTAAAGTTGTGTTTAAGCCCTTTTTCTAAAACCTGGATTTCTTTATTATTGAAATCTATGTTGGTCATGTTGGTCATGAACAAATAAGCAAATTGTTAAAAACAATAACGAACCTGATAGGGAATTTAATAACATTATAATTAATCATAACGCAGGTTCAGGACCAAAGAACAAAAGTTTATCTTTTGACATTAATATTAATACAGCCGAATTGGCAAAATTACTAAACTTATATAAGAAAACCAGAACCAAAATAGCTAAATTAATAGCAAGCATTTGGTTCAACAAACAATGTTTATTATTGAACATAACACCAAAATACGCACAAATTCTTTATAAAAACAAAAAGTTTACAAACACAATTAGAAAAACAGAGCAAACTATAATTAAAGAACAAATTACCATACATTACAAAAATAAATTAAAATTAAACCGCACACTTATGGATACACATATCATCATTTCAAACAATCTCAACGCAGAGATTGCATCAAATTACATTCAACATATTGATGAGCACATATCAGTCATTATGGAACAAAAATATATAAAATTAAAAAATAAAATCAAAAAACTTTCCACACCAAATAAAATCACTACACCAAACATTTATAAATTCCACAACAGAGTAAAAAACATGACCAACATAGATTTCAATAATAAAGAAATCCAGGTTTTAGAAAAAGGGCTTAAACACAACTTTACAGAAACCAACAAAAATAAAATTATTGAAAATTTAATAATAGACTCTGAATATGCCATACAGAAACACATAACAGATCAAAATGAACAAGAACACATAAGACACATAGTAGCTGAACAAATAAGCAAATTGTTAAAAACAATAACGAACCTGATAGGGAATTTAATAACATTATAATTAATCATAACGCAGGTTCAGGACCAAAGAACAAAAGTTTATCTTTTGACATTAATATTAAAATGTTTTCTTCTTATTAGCCCGCCAGTTCAGAATATGCTTTTGGCTCGCATGTAATTTAAGTTTGAGAATACTGCTATAGAATAAACTCAATAAACATATAAATTCTGAATATTATGAATGCGTTTGCATTTAAATCTATTGTTAACACTAGAACTACCAACCGGTCAAAATGACCGGTTGCATCAGTTCATCACCACTTTGTGTTCATAATTACAAAAAATATTGTTTTTAGAATACTATGTATTTTTCTAAATTTATGAAATCTTTAATTTTACAAAATGTTAGATTCGTGCGATTTCATTTTACAGAGATAAATATGTGGTATACCTAAATATACCAACCGGTCATTCTGACCGTCATATAAAAACATTACCAGAGTTTAGGATTGCTTGTGCAAATGCAAAAAAATTAAAACACGCGTTAGCAATACACTCTGTCAACATTGTAGTATACACAAAACATATTTTTTACTCTAAATACTCACGAATAAAAAGATTCTGTGCTTTGTTCATGGTTCACATTTTTGCGGCTAAGTAGTTTCATTTTCTTGTTGGTGCTTCTGGTGCGAGGTGAAATAAATATAAAAATTGAACAATATTTTGGCAAATATTTTACGATTGTTGCTAATATTGTAAGTAAGTTGTGAACAAATATTTTTATCATATACATAACATTTATTCAGTAACTACACATGCAACTACACATCAAACCGGTCATTTTGACCGGTTGGTAGAAATAGGTATAGAACAAATCCTGGTAGTTCTAGTGTTAATATACTTTCTGCAAAATTCGTGTTCCAGAATAGAAATGTAGAAGAATTACTGATTGAATTGGATAAGAGATAAGAGAGATAAAAAATGTATTTTAAACTTTTTTACATATATTTTAACGATCCTGATGGACAAAGCATAGAATTATAATTATAAGGTTTATTTCAATCTACAATTAAATCAATTTGGCATCAGTAAACAATGTCCGAACAGTCTGAGGCTTGGAAATGTGATATTACGTTTGTTAAAGCAGCCTTTCAGAATGTCAGTCAAACGTATAAAAATACGTATAAAAATACGCACAAAAGTGCGGTCCTTTCTTATGCGATTTTTTTTGTGCGGTATATAAATTCCAACGGTTTTGGCATTATAATGTGGTAATGTTTTCTATCAGTGAACATATGTACAATGTAAGTCGCTGTTCGCCTTTAGGCGCTATTTTCATTAGTTATCAACAGTCTCCCGACAATGCACATTCAATCGTTTTCATTCGACGCACTGGCAGCATACGTATGCTTCTTGTTCAGAGTTTTTTCCACGACTCGCGCGATTAAGGATTAATTTTATAGTGAGATTAAAGGTAAATATGTAATTTAATTATTTATTTTGTTTGAACTCACTTTCTCACTACGTATTTCGTAAATTTTTGACATATTTTCTAAGTGTAACTTTTTTTATGCGGTCCCTTTACACCGCATAAAATTATTTTTAGCGCATTTTTGTTTTCAAAAAAAAAGCTCAATAATACGCTTTATCCGTTCGGTCGGTAGGTCGGTCGGTCGGTCGGTCGGTCGGTTGGTCGGTCGGTCGGTCGGTCGGTCGATCGGTCGGTCGATCGGTCGATCGGTCGGTCGGTCGGTCGGTCGGTCGGTCGGTCGGTCGGTCGGTCGGTCGGTCGGTCGGTCGGTCGGTCGTTTGGTCGTTCGTTCAGTAGCGCATATTTGTTTTCAAAAAGGAAACTCAATAATACGCTTTATTCGTTCGGTCGGTCGTTCGGTCGGTCGTTCGTTCGACTCCAGAAAAACTTTTAAACTAGACATCATAGAGAGTTCTAGTTTTTTGCATTAGTTCGGTGCTGTCAAGTTATTGGCGTATCGAATAGTTTGAACGTTTAAAAAACTTATTTTTGTTGTGTATTCTAGTTTATAGAGTCCTAATGTAGAAAAATTCTAGTGCAAGAAACAAACTGTTGCGTTTTCGCATCAACGGCCGAATGTGGTAAAAGAATTCTGACAAAAAATTATATCAATTTGTAATCATAGTTGATGTTGTTGTGATTTCGCCGTCACAATCTTCTTCATCTGTCGGGGTATTGTTTGATGGAATCACAACAACATCAATTTCTTCTGAGTCGGACAATTCGTCGACTTGTGATTCCACTTCTTGCAAATTTCGTCCTTTTGAAGACCTGGACTTTTTCCCACTCGCAGATTTTTTTTCGTCCAGTCATTTTGAACAGTTCGAACCAAAAAGCCAATTTACACTGCTACGCAACGAGAAATCATCCAAAATGCGAAGCAAAAATGCGTTTGTTGACATCAAATGTAAGTGCGCTAAACCGTGTTATGATTATACGGCGCAGCGCCAATATGCGCTTGCGATATAACCTTTCATGCCGTTGTTGCGAAAACGCAACACCATGTTCAAAGTGTTGTAAATAAACAAAGAATAATAAGATATTCACAAATTTTGTATTAATTCAATTTATTGTAAACAACTAAATAAAACTCTAACAATAGGGAACTTAATTTATTGTTATTGTTTATTTTATGTCGTTTTCAATTCAACGAGTTTGATTTTCCAAAATGACCGTATCGTCTAAATTTATAAAAAAATCAATATTCATATTAATTACATTAAAAAAATTGTTATGATATCTTCAAACCTCAAACTTTAAGATGTACATTTGATTTTTGTATTTACAATTGTTTTGATATAAAAAAAAAATCATGAAGTCTCCGTTGCGAAAACGCATCAACGGCAAAAAATGGGTAAAAGCGCAATTTTGTGATTTGCTCATAAAAATACTGATCCGCCCGCCAAAAATGCACTTAAGTCCCTCGATCAAAAACACGAGAACATTTTTAATTTTTTCTCTAATATGTTGTAAAAAAATTATTTGTTATAAGTATGTATGCAATTATCCATTTTTTTTTTGTGCGGTTTTTTTAATACAGTCCCTATCTACCGTACTAAAACAGGTTTGACTGTTGTTCATGGATCTGGTACCGCTATAGCTTGAAATCCGTTAATGTGCACATTACTTAGCTAATCTGCAAATTAACTGATTTGCTCAAGAGTTTTCCGCATTTTACCTAGGTAATGTGCACATTAACGGCTTGCGTATCGTTAAAGTTCAAAAGTTTGTACTAAAACGGGTATTTTAAAACAGTTGTATGCAATATCTAAACTCAATGTTTGGAAAGAGAGATTTTTAACGAAAGAAGATGTCCCTGCTGTAGAAATATTTTTACGTCAAACAGCAATAAAACAATCACTTGGTACTGATTGTGAGCAGGGTTTCAGAAAATGTAATTGCTAATCTAGATGTACCACAAATAGCTATTGCTATGTAATTCAAAGTGTCACCAATCTTTAGATTACACTAATAAGTAAGCATACTTTTATCATATGTTTTGCAAATTCATTTCCTTGATTGTAATAATATTTTAAACCGTTTGATTCTTTCTTTCTATTATAGTTTTTTAATTGATTGATAATTGATTCTAATTTGAACTAATTTGTTGATTGTTTGATTGTATTAACTTTATTCTTTAGATAATGTAAAATAAATAAACAACATTATGGTACTTGAAGCGCATAGAAACGTTGCTGTTGTTCCAGTAAATATCTTTTTTTCACTTTAACAAATGCCTATTAGGTAATATGCAGATTATCTAAGTAATTTGAGAAATGAAACAATTTTCGGCATTTTAACGGATCACCCTAATTAATCTGCACATTACCTAGATAATCGGTAGAATAACTGATTTCTGCACTTTAGCGGTAACATATCGATTTATCAATCATTTCATGCGCATGCGTTGATTCACAACTATTTCGATAAGAATGTGTTTTAAACTATTAGTGCTAACCATGCATTTGTGCGCATGCGTTAATATTGAACTAGTTTGTGAATCAGTTTGCGGAAGAGACGTTAGAACATTTGACTAACAGTTAATAATCAGTTTGATATACAGTTGGAACTCCATTTTTATATTTCACAAATTCTTGACAATACCAGAGCAATCAGAGAGTTCGTTGGAACAAATCTATTAGCTTGTAACTTACCATACTACGCATGTTCAAATCAGTTTCGTAGCTAGTAGAAATAAACCTATTATATATAATTACAAAAGAATTAAATTGAATCCACTTGATTTTAACAATTCTTTGATTATAATTTTTTTATGCCACACATTTTTATTTATTAATTTGTTTAACTTTAACCTTTAACCTTTATATTACGAGATAAACAAATTACAATTTAAATACAATTTTGATATAAACAAAAATTGATAATAAACAAATTTATATTTATCTTACCTTGACGCATATTTATTTTAAAGTTAAACGTTGATATTGTTAAAAAGTGCTATTTTTTAATATCATGGATCATTACGCTGTGTATGATGTTAGTCCAAGTGTAAATAACTCATATTTATTAAATAACAATGTATATTTACATGAAATCTGTTCGCAGTGTGCTCGTTGGGCTTTGCTGTGTGGCTTGTAGCGAATATACTCAATATCTTGTCGTGTATATTATTTATATAGCTATATATAAACATAATGGTAAAATTTACATGGACGCCGACGGCCGAGGACTGACGGTCGACGCGTATATTGAAGTGGTCTGGCCCGGCCTAGCCTAACCTAGCCTAGCCTGGCCCTGGCCTGTAACAGTAACAGTAATTTGAAAGCGGAAAGTACGTAGTGTTAGTACGTATCGTACGGACAGACGCTCGAGTGATAATGAACGAGCATGGATTAGAGCTATCAACCGTTTAGATTGTGCTTATCACGACTGGATTTAAGCCGATTCCAACTATTTTAACTTATCGGCTATACGACTATTACTCGCATTCGTGCCGTATTATTTTTATCGATTTTATTATTTTTATTCAACGTATTTTTCTTCTATTTTTTTGCTTATTAAATAAATACTAATAGAATTTATAGAATTTTCTGGACTGGTATGCCGTGTTTGATCTATCATCGTCGCAGACGTTCGTAGATGGCAGTGCTTGGAGATCAAGCACTGAGGATGCCATCAACGATGTATGGCGAAACGTCTGCGACGAGGATAGATCAAACACGGCATATCAGTCCAGAAAATTCTATAAATTCAATAAATACGGGCCGTAAAATTCTAAAGATTACTACGTACTAATAGTTTCGAGTGATATCACTTAGAAACGTTAGATCTCAAAGTTATGACATAATAACATATTGTATATCGATAATAATCGAATAACACATTCATTCCAGTAGATACATATATGTGTTTAATGTATTTTTTAAAAAACGTAGATTTTTTTGAAAAACGTTTAAGCGATTAACCTAGCTTATTATTATTGATAATGTTATATTTCAAAAAAAAGTTAAGAAAAGTAAAAAGCAAATGTTCTCGTAATAATGATAATATGATTTCATTAAAACATTTGCTGTGTGATGTCGAAAGGAAGCTATGTTTTTGTTACTTTTACTAATAAAATTTTCTTACTATTATTTTTTTTTCTAGTACAACATTATAAAAAAACAAGATTAGAAGTATATGGGTAAACTCATATATAGACTACTTTGACATTATCACATAAATGACAAGAAATAGGAATAAAAAAAATTTTCATCGAAAGTTGGCAACATTGTATTTTGTTAATATATAATATTATTGGCGCTAAGGGTATCTTCTGTAAAAATTTCATTAAAATTGGATAAATAATGCGCGCATAACAAATTTTTAGAAAATTATTAATTTTTTTTTCGGAAAGTTGGCAACACCGTATCTTAATAAAATTATAATTTATGTGGGCACTAGGAGAAACTTTTCTGAAAATTTGATCAAAATCGGATGAATAATGTAGCCACAATAAATTTTTTTAAATTTTAATAATTTTTTTCTCGGTAAGATGGCAACACTGTATTTTGTTAAAATTGCATAATTTATGCGGGCACCAGGAGAATCTTTAGTGAAAATTTGATCAAAATCCGTTAAATAAAGTGGTCATAACAAATTTTTAAAAATTTTAGTAATTTTTTATTCAGAATATTGGCAACACTGTATTTTGTTGAAATTATCTAATTTATATGGATACCAGAAGAATCTTTTGTGAAAATTTGAACAAAATCGGTTAAATAACATGGCCGTAATAAATTTTTAAAAATTTTAGTAATTTTTTTTTAGAAACTTGGCAACACTGTATTTTATTAAAATTAATAAATTTATGTGGGCACTAGGGAAATCTTTTCTGAAAATTTGATCAAAATCGGATAAATAATGTAGCCACAATGAATTTTTAAAAACTTTAGTAATTTTTTTCTCGGAAAGTTGGCATCACTGAAAAAAACAAAATCACATGATTATCTTGGGCACTAGACAAATTTATCCCGAAAATTTCACTAAAATCGGTTGAACCGTCTAGGAGGAGTTGCGGCCACAAAATTTTGACTTACGACCAAGCGAGCGAGCTGACGACGCACATCCTTACACCCACATAAACTAAGTTCAGATTCGTCATCTAGAGGCTATATGAAGGATTTCTACACAATTTTTTTTTTTTTTTGAAAATGTTACAGACACCGTACCAAACGCTATACTACTTTTTCCTTGCAGTCAAAGTAGTAATAATATGCAATGAATAGAAAAGAATATGCTCTTTCCGAATATGGAAAAAACAGCAATAGCTGCCATTTGAAAAAAAAAGTTGGTTGTCGTAGCAGCGAAAACAAAAATTGGTAAGGGAAAAGAGTAACAGCAATGGCATCAAGACCATACAGTAGAATAAAAAAAAAACACTTTTATTTAAATACTTTTTTTGTAGAACAACAAATAAAAAAGTTATAGCTATTATTCGTTACTTTATTTGACGTATCATATAATATATTTGACACATTTTCAAAACAATATATATCAAATTAGTTTGTATTTCAATATGCGCATGCGCCAAATTCTAACTAGTTTTAAACTAATTTGAGATTGTACTTGCTTGAACACATTATTTACAATTAGAAATAAAAAACGATCAGAATTTAACACTTTATGCTTGATGCTATGAGGGGATTTTTGATAAGTAGTAGGGATATAATTTTATGGTAGAAGGATTGTATTTTTTTTTCTGTTGTAGGATTAAATAGTACAATGAGTTATTTTTAATGACTTTTTATTTTAAGAATACTAAGGAGTAAAAAGGAATACATATATGGTATAAATAGTGTGCGTAGAAAAAGGAATAGTGATCGTCGTCGGAGACGATGTGCAGAACGTCGACTGAGTCCTGGCTTTGAGTTGGTTCGTCGTTTGGAGACGAGGTGTAGAACGTCTGGTGGTTCTGGCTTTCGAGTAGTTTGCCGTTGGAGACGAGGTGCAGAACGTCTGGTGGTTCTGGCTTTGAAATGGAATGTCGTTGGAGACGTTGAGTAATCCGGTCTGTGTTGTGCTGTAACATCCGGAAGGCGATGGGAAAGAGCCGCAACTAGCGCAATGCTAGGGAAGAGCCGCAACTGGTGCTATGCTAGGGAAGAGCCGCAACTGGTGCTATGCTAGGGAAGAGCCGCAACGAATGCAATGCTGAGAGAGGTTTGATCAGAGGAGAACTGATGATCTGGCGTTGAATTTTCCTGGTTATAAGGGATTCTCTTGTAGATGAGAGGGTTGGTGGTGTACAAGTCGCAATATATGGGCTAGGGGTTAGAGCGGTGCGGTAACAGACGCTGAGCGCACATCTAAACATCTTATCTGAACCACTTGAGTTTTGTTTAGATGACTGGGGTTGCGCGCGGTAAGATGCTGTCGCAATAAGACACATATGAGTTTTTTTATGCACACTAAACTAAAACTAAACTGAAACTAAATGTATTCTAACTTATTATAAAATATGGCATTTAAATTAAATTAATATATTTAATTAACGTTTTAAATTAAATTAATATATTGAATTAACATATATACTATCAAGTTTTAGTTTTTTACTACTTATATGCATATCATGTTCTTACTATTAAATTGTTAATTTTCAAAATAGTCATATAAACAAATTTCAATATAAACAAAATAAACAAATTTCAATATAAATAAACAGGTACGAAGTCAACCTTAAACTTTTCATAACTGTAAAACGCATGCACTGATTTCAAATCAGAGAAAAATCCACGAATTGTTCTGATAGTTTGCAAACTGTCAGAAACTATTCAGTGTGTTTACTTGAACAGCCAATTGTCAGTCAGAATCTCAAATCAATCTCAAACGCGATTGCTCGAATGCAAATATTAAACTGCGCATGCTCCAAACAGTTTTGTACTGTCATGGATTTTTGTTTAAACAAAGCTAATTAGAATTAATTTAAAATACAAAATTTATTTAGTCTAGTAACATTTACAACATAATTCATATTTCTAATACCTTTTACAAGAAGCTCTTTTCTTAAATAAAAAATGAACTTGAATTAAACCTTTTATATCTTATTTTATGCCTCACAAGGCTTAATTCAATTTTACAAAACTAATTAATTAATCTTTTTTTTCATTTTTAAAACAGAATTTTATATTTTACATTTTTAAGGGTATCATAAATCATAAATGTGATACAAAATTTATTTTTATAATTATTAAACTATCATATAACACCCTTTTTTCGTATACAGTCATTTCTCATTTCAATTACAAGTTTGTTATATATACTTACGTATAACTGGTATTAAGTTTATAATTTAATAGGTAAGAACAGCACATCTGTGTTTACCATTTAATTATAGAAAACTTAAATATAATCTTTTGTTTACAATTCAGTAGGCAGAACCACGCAAAATTTGTATTGTATATATATATATATATATATATATATATATATATATATATATATATATAAATGTATATATATCGAAATTGATAAAAATACCTTATCTACAACAATTCCACAATAGAATCTCATCGCGCATCGTACAGACGATAAGTTTAGCTACAATTTAATATGCGACAACTTAAGCTTGGCGCATTTTTACCGCCCGAAATCGTATTTTCATTGTATGCTTTGCTTACGATAGTTTTCTTTATGGGCTAATGAGATATACCGAAGTGCCTTTTTAAAGATAAATAAAGAATTTTATTGCTTATTTCTTCATCGTTAAACTATGAAGACTTTTCTTTGCAATAAGTCTACTTGAATTTATAATTTTGAAATTATATTTATTTATTTATTAAAATAAATTTATTAAAATTAAATAAATAAAAAAAAACATCAAAAAACTAGGTATATAAGCTCTCATATATTACTCCGGTATATAAAAGTATTCTTTTAATTAAATGAAATATAAAACGAATATTATTAAAATTATGGAATAGTTACTATGTTACTTTGTATAAAACTTATAAAATATTTTTTAACCAACCGTTTTATATCATAGAACTTTATAAATACGGAGAAAAACTTGGATATAATATAAAATAAAGATAGATTTTTTTTATTTTAAAAAATGTCTCAATTTTTTTCTATAAATTATATAACTTACAAGTAATTAGAGTAAGGGCGGATATTTTTATTCCAGTTAAGCAAATGGCTAACCGAGCTTTTAAATTAACTAATAATCAAATTTATAGTTAAGTTTGGATAAATTTAACTACTTGTTAATGTAATCCAGTACACAAAAATACAGAAAATGTGTTTTTATCAAAGTATTTAACTTATCCAATTGCCAAATCATTTTTACCGAAGCTGAAAATATCGACTTTAAGACTTGTGTAAAAGCTTGTTATAAAGAGGCTTATTAGACTACATGGATAATACACAAACAAAACTAAAGTTACACCAACAGAAATAACTTTACGAGTGAAGATAGACTGCTCAGTTTACTGTTGGCTTTCAAAGTGTTAACTTTACTTTCAACAGAAAATAAATTAAAAATAAAACGGCATTTTAGTTATTTTTGTCTTCGAATTTAATTCAAAATAAAGTTACAATTATTGTAAATGAGAATAATAATTTTTTGTCCTCGTCCGGTTGTCCAATGAAATATTTCTAATGCGCGGAATTTTTCCAAAACAAAACTTACGGTGTTGATATTGCGGGTTTCTGTGCAATCTTCAATCCGTAATTCTTTCAAATTATGTACACTTGGACCTTCTGCTAATAACCTTAATCCATATCTCGATATCTGAAATATTTTATTCAAATAATACATAGAAATTTGATTTTTAAATATTTAATTTTTCATCTAACCTTTGTTCTTGACATATTCAAAGCTGTTAAATTTGTGAGTGTTGACAATGATGCTAAAGATATATCAGTGCAATTTTCGCATCCTGCTATATCAATTACTGATAATAAAGGACTATTTTTAACAATTGTTTGTATTACAGTGTCCGAAATATTTAAGCAATTAGACGCTTGTAATGAAAGTAATTTTTTAAAATTAGGCATAATATTTAGTAATGCTAGAAAAAAATAATTATGTATAAAATATGATTTTACTTAATAAAGTTAGAATGTTACCATTTTCAGTTATTGTATTGTTAATATATCGAGTTAAAATTAATTCGCAAAGATCGCGACAGCAAGAAAAAGTCTGCAGAAGTTTATCATCTAAATTAATTGAAGTAAAATCTATTTGCTTCAATGTTAAGCGTTGGAGAATTCTATTTCTTATTTGAATTGGCAAATATTGAAACAAATTTCTGTATAAATCTATGTGCGAAAAAATATATTCGACACATCTGTAAAAAAAATTTTTAATTTTTCTAAAACAATTCTTGTATTATTAATTATATATGGTACTTACACAGTTTGCATTTTTTTCACTGGTTCGTGTCTCGAATTCATTTTAAAATACTTTATTTATGTTTAAATGTATAAAAAAAATAAAATTCAATGAAAAAAAATAATTTTAAAAACCACGCTTATCTGTCATTTACATTATTCAATTGTTTATTGAACAAAAAAATAGTTCATGTGACAGATGTCTAGTTGTATTAAAAAAATAAATATAAGCATGTCATATCTTGTAATCGGTTTTTTTTAATATAATATTGTGTTGTCTCCTGGAATGAAACTACATGCAAAATTTCGGCTGCATACCAAATAGGCGCGATCCCTTATAATCCCTTGCAACAGGAAAGGTGGGCGACAGGTACCAAAAACCCTGTCTTTTAGGCGCGGTATCCTTCTAATCCTCAGTCGCATGTCTCTTTTCAAATAGTTATATATTAAGCAGGATAAGTTTTGTACAACTAATATGTTACAAATACGCGCCGGTTACAAAATAATTGAATTATAATTTCTAATTTAGTTTGTGATGCATTTTTTCTGGTCTTATTTTAGTTTGTGCTACCTATATATTTTTTTTATTTCAATAATTTTTACTTTATAATCTCTATATCATTTGTATGTTTTATTTTTGCAATTGTTATAGTCAAGATTTGATTATATTATCATACAATATATGATATTTATTTTTTCTACCATGATCTAATTTTAGTTTGTGTAATATATTTTTTTTATTTCGACAATATTAATTTTTTTAATTACAATATTATTTGTATGTTGCTACACAATGTTTATTTTGTTTTTTGTTACTGACTAGAATTGATTATATAATTACATAATATTAAATAACTGCGTTTATTTTTGCGAATGTACACATTTTTAATTGTAAATTTTTCCAATTCCTATTTTATACCTGACCTACAGACTATGTCTATACCTGAGCACTGATGGGGATTATAGCGGTTATTCGCGCCTATTTGGTATTGCGGATTAACGCTACCTGAAATCGCGCCCATTTGACATGCACCGAAAATTTCAGTGAGATCAAATGATAGGAAGTGGTCTAAAAATTGGTTACAAAATTTAACCGCGACAACAACAGAGTTAGTTAATATAAGCGTGGTAAAATATGTCAAATTTTATGTATTTACATTTATATAACAAGTACGCGTTGACTTGTTGACAACTATTTTTTTTTGTTTATTTATCTTTTTCTCAAATATTGTATCTAATTTTGACGTTTAAGTATTTTAATGTTCAAAATTTTCACTTTGTTGTGTAATGTGCATCGTATTCATCTAGATGTGTTTATTGCACACTAATTCGCATTAATAATAATCAAACAAAATGGAAATAATCCCTATACAACGGCCGCCAAAATTAGGAAGCAGTGGTGGCATGTATAGAACGCTTCATCATGGCCCAAAAGGACAAGAAATAGCCAAGAATCAGCCGATAACTCTTCCATCAGAAGTACATAGCAAACCATGTCCGCCTGAAGCTTGCGGTCCTCAATCAACTACACAATACTGCAGGTACATTCAGCCAGCAAGACCGAAAAGTTTTGCACCAATCAGAACCTATAAGAAACCTTGTATGCCAATCGAGGCAAACACAATTTATAGTAAATCTTATATGACTGTAGACGGTGACAGGCCGGATCCATTTCTTCCCTCAAATAATATTGGATTATCTCGTGCTTGTTTCGCCAAAGACACTATTCAAAAGATGTCTTTTCCTGGTTGGTATAACGCATCACCTCCAGATCCTATCCGACCCTGTAATCATCAATTGCTTGGCAAGGGACCCCTACAAGACGAAACAACTCAACGAGCAGATTATGTATGCAAGGATGGCGATAGACCCGATCCTTTTTTGCCAAAACATAATTTATTTCTTGCAGATAGTCCTCTATCAGACTTGACAATCAATAAATTATCGTATATGCAAGTTCAATCTGATAAGAGAGATTTAATCATTCCACCAAATTGCTTAAAAATGCCGAGTGGTCCAGTATCAAGCAACACAATTCAGAACATGAGCTACCAAGCCTGTAAAAACCCAGCAAAGGAATTTCTTCCGTGGGCACAAAAGAAACGTATTTCCACTCCAGATTGTCCAATGTCCTGTTCGACGACTTACAGCAAAAGCTTTCAGCTTAATTCCATTGATAAAGTGGATCCGATTCTTCCAAAACATCATAAGAATATACTGAGCGAAGGGAATTGTTTCCAGATAACACGATTTACAATTTGAGTTATCCAGGCCAAGCAGGAATGCACCGTCCTGATCCAGTACTTCCACAAAACAATATCCGTTTGAGTAATCGACCAATGGCTTGCGATACCATACAAAGGATGTCGTACATGCATAACGGATGCCATTATCCACCTTCTTTAATAAAACCTTGCAATCACAAGCTCATGGCTAAGGGACCTTTGTCAGAAATAACAACTCAACGGCACGATTACGTGCCAAAGGATATTGACAGAGTTGATCCGATATTACCGCAACAACAGCTCCACTTAAGTAATCAACCTTTGAGTGATAAAACCATCAATAGATTATCATTCCTTGCTAATAATGATGTTGAAATAAGAAAGAAGATTGTTCCACGACATAATTTGCAACCGGCATGTGGACGAATGGAAAATAATACGATACAGAAGATGAGTTATCAATCTGTTGTACCTCCCGAGAAGATGCCAACACCCTGGGCGAATAAAAAGCAATATTGTCCGCCGAAGGATAGATTTGCGGATGACACCGTTTACAGAATGTCATATGATGCACCTGGTGAATGGGTTTGTGCCTGATGCTGGGCCTGTTCCTTCTTGTTAAATTTTTGTTTTAACATATTTTTAAAAAGAATTTTATCTTGCGTCAGTAAATTATTGTTTTATATACATTCATTTATTTGTATATTGTATAATTTTATATAATTTTATCTTGCGTCAGTAAATTATTGTTTTATATACATTCATTTATTTGTATATTGTATAAATATTGTTTATTAGTTTTATTAAAAAATTTTTATGAAAAGCAAAATGTTAAATATTTTTTTACTGACTGTACTTATATTTATACTTATACTTGTAATATGTAGCTTATAGCTAAATGAAGAATTATTATTATCATTATTTTTTGTGTATAAAAAATATTTTTATGGTAATCGACTACTACTATTTTGTACAAATAAAACTCATATTTTAAATGTATCACAACAGAAAAATATTTGTAACTCGCTTATAAGTTACATAGTTTCATACATACATACATACACAATTACGCCATGTACCTAGAAGGGTGTGGCAGAAATTTTTTCCACTAACTCAAAATTAATTTTCTCTAAACATTTCTATCCAGACAAGCAACTCTATCATACATCTATCATTTTTCTTAAATAGAAATTTAAATTATTTCGTATAATATTCAATTTTTACATGTAAATTAAAATTTCCTGATATTTACAGGATATTTAAAGCTAATTAAATGATGGTTTTCTCGTAAAATTGAGCTTTTTTCATCAACCTAGAAAGAAGTTATGCATTTTTGAAGATAACCATTTTTGGCCGCTTTTGAACCGTGCCCGAAGCCTGCCTCGATCAGCAGCCGGTAATGCAATGTTAATGTAATGTAATCTTCAAAAATTCATAACTTAGGTTGATGAAAAAAGCTCATTTTTGCGGGAAAAACCATCATTTAATTAGCTTTAAATAAAAAATTTTGTAGAAAAGTAATAGAAATGCTCATATATATATATATATATATATATATATATATATATATATATATATATTCAATAAAAAAAATTAAAAGTAACAGATTTTTTGTAACCGAGCGAGTCGCAAAAAATTATATTTTCGGAAGTGGATCACAGCTCATAAAAGTTTGGGAAGTCCTAATCTAGACGGAGCTATGCGCGCATACAATGAAAATACGATTTCGGGCGGTAAAAATGCGCCAACCTTAAGTTGTCGCATATTAAATTGTAGCTAAACTTACCGTCTACACGATGTGCGATGAGATTCTATTGTGGAATTGCTCTAAATAAAGTATTTTTATCAATTTCGATATATTAATTTGACAATTTGACATATTTTTTCAATATAGCAGAGATATTCATTTTTTTCATAGCTATCTATGTTTATTCAACATACATATATTAAATTTTTGAATGCGATATTACACACACACACACACACACACACACACACACACACACACACACACACACACACACACACACACACACACACACACACACACACACACACACACACACACACACACGATTTTTACGATTTTACATGATTTTTCTTTGATTGTTTTTTTTTTCCGGCTTTAAGTCAATTTTAGTTAAAAGTGTTTAATAAAAAAACCAATCGTAAGTAATTTGCAAATAAATTGTATGAAAATTATTTCGTAGAATTGCAATGTAATAAAATAAAAATATAAAACCAAACTGCTAATAATATTAATTATAATTATAGAATTGTTGTAGATAAGGTATTTTTATCAATTTCGATATATTAAAATTAAACCGTCATTTAAATATCAAATACACTTTGTTTTTCTCTGTAACTCTCTTTCAATATAATAGTAATAATAATGGTAGTAAGGATTGTTTAATCTTTCTTGACATTTATATATATATATATATATATATATATATTTATTTAAATTTTTACCCATTAAAATGTTTCACAAACTCTATTCGTTCAACTAGAAATCAATTTAGGACAAATATTCCTATTCAGGCATGTAACTTTCGCTTCATCTACATTTCAGATAACTTTTAGATATAATTTTTATTTTTAAAACTAACATCCGCTCTCGCAAAACACTCTTAATTATGTCAACCCACTTACTTTAATTTTATTCATTTTAAATTTATGTCAAAAATATGCTTTATTCTATCTTCTTCTAAAATTGTGTAAAATATAAGCATTGATACACGCTTTGTAATAAACAAAACTCTCTCGTTAAGTTACCAATTAGCCAATGAATAAGTTCTTTTTAAGACAGTTGACAATATAATTGTCTAGTTAATTTGTTAATTAAATTAACAATGCTTTATGTAACCGATCTAATATATTATATATTATTTATTTTCAAGGTAAACTGCTGAATTCAAATATACACAATATTTGTATTAAAACGAACACTTAAATTCGAAATATAATTTAAATTCAATTCTTATTTCCGCTTCACTTCACTGATCATTATTAATTGTAATATTGCTTTGTTTTTAAATAAAAATCAATTATATATATATATATATATATATATATATATCATGGTTTAATTGAATTTTGATTATTTTTGAAAATAACGCGCAATAAAAGTAATCAAATTAAAAGCTAACCATAAATTAATAGTTTTAAATATATAACTAACTAGTTATTAATCAAACGTGGTTTATAGATAATTTGTTAAAACGAAAAGCTTTTTAATTTAATTTATTACGGTCACTATTCACAAAATTTACTCAAAGTATTCAGAACTAATTAATTTTAAACAAATAATCAAACAGAGTTTTTACATTACAGCGTGTAATTAACATTTACAAAACAAACAGAAAATAACAAAAATTAATGTGAAAATATTAATTTAGTGTAGTGTAATAATTTGTACACCCTTCAAGCATGTATGACGTGCAAGGCATTTTTTTTTCAGAAATGTTTTTTTAACAAAATGTCAGCAAGTTCTGTAAAACTTAATGGATTTCACATAAAACAGGTGACACATAAAATTTCAAATGTTATTATTTTTCAACCAGCTCATTATTTATTGTACTATATGACCGATGTTTTTGAAGTAACATTTAGCATTTAAAATTACTTTTTTTTACCTATTTGCTATATCACATAATTATTTATTGAGAACTGTAAAGTTCAAAACTTGCTTTTCTTTATGACTTCTCCTTTTATTCGAAGTAGTATAGTATCCGGGTTTAGTGTTTGTAAAATAAATAAAATTATAGAAAAATTTATTTTAAAGAATCTAATATAACAAACATGAATTTAATTTACAATAAATGTGTGTGTATGTTTATATTGTTTAATAATAATTTATCAGATTTTGATTAAATTTTCAGAGTAAATTTTTTATATTTTATATATTATTATGTACGGGATGATTTATTTTATTGTCTATTTATAAAAAACTTTTTATTATTAGTGATAAAAAACAAATCGATTTTTAATTGTTTCAACCTTCCAACAATTTTCAACTAATTCACTAAAATTAATATTTTGTGTTGTAATTCTGTCGTTTATTAAAATAGAGAAAGAAATTATTTTTAAATATTTTAAGGAAGATTTTAATTTGATAAAGAATTTTTACAATACAAATGTATGGTCTGTAAATGGTGGTTTTTTTAAAATGATATATTATTTATTATAAGTATTTATTTTACTAAATATACTAATTAAAACATAAAACTTAATAAAAAGTTTCTTATGAAAAGAAAAAAGGATTAATCCTTCTGTGCATAACAATTTTAGATAAAATTTACTCTGATAATTTCATCGAAATTGGATAAAAAAATAATAACATTACAAAATTTTTGATGACAATCAAACGAGTAAAATATATATATATATATATATATATATATATATATATATATATATATATATATATATATATATATATATATATACTTTTACAAATTAAGTTTTAGAATTTTGGCTTGTAATGTTTTGAAAGACATTTATTTTAATAAACTTTATCAATTTTAATTTGTCTGTAAAATAATAATAGTATTTAAAAAAAAAATAAACTAATTAAAATTTAAGGGTAAAATTTTTGACTTAAATTTTTTTAATACAACTTTTTATTTATATAAGAGTTTACAATAACATTTTTTTTGTCAAATTTTCTTAAAATGTTAATCCAGATTATATTAAATTTTAATGGACATAAAAATTAAAAAGCAAAATGAAATAATTTAATAAAGCTTTGTTTTGGTGAATATTTTCAAAAAGAATAAAAAGATAATAACAAAAATAGATTTATTTTTTAATTATGGAAATTTGAAAGATCTCGCCTACTTAAAAGCATAGAATGAGAACTCAGTTGTGCTATACCATTAGCTAAAAACGTTTTACAGCGGATTACTCTGTTTAGCACAGTTATTAAAATATAATAACAAAATTTTACTTTTATAATAATCATATTTAACAAATACTTCAACGTTGTATTTTTACCACATACGTATTACTTATAATATATACACGTTGAATAGTTTTCTGTAATTATAGAAGTTGTTTAAATAAGATTTTTTTTTAAATATAAAGTTGAATAAGAAAACGATAAAAAAGTATATCTTAATAGCTATTCCATGGCAGATTAATTAAGTTAATGGATTTTAAGAACGGTAAAAAACGAGTGAAAAAGATACACCTGTTATTTTTAATTCATTCGCACCCCGCTTTCGTCGAAAGCACGTTAATTACTTTCTGGTTTTTCGACTTATACGAAACGAATTTTCAAATTTTTTTTGCACATTAATTCAGTCACCCGCTTTCCTATTAGTTCGAAATCGTGTGCCCGCACATTTGCTCTCTCTCAATAAATAAATTTCTGAAAAATTAATTATTTTTTTCTACTACTGCTCTTTCATTTTTTATACAGCAATATTACCAAATAAAAATTTAGTGACAGTTATTAAATTCCAAAACTTGAAATTTACAAGTTTCATATCAAAATTAATTAATATAGAATCAGTTGGCAATAATTTCATTAAGAAATATACAGTGATCCAAGCAGGACATGAAACCGGTAAAAAAATGGTTAACCAATATTTTTGTAAATATTTTTCGAATGTTAACCGTATCCATAACCAATATTTTAAATCCTTAAAAACCGGTAACCTTCAACCGAAAAAAATTATATCGGTATTCTTCTTTTTTCTTTGGAACAAAAACCAAATATGAATTATTTATATATATATATATATAGTATGCGAAATTTATAAATTTTAAACTTTGTTATCAAAAAAACAGCTCTTGTCCACAGGGCCGTAACTAGCCCGTAACTGGGGCATGTGCCCAGGGCCCAGACCGAAGGGGGGGCCCAGAAAAGTCAAAAAGATTTGCATTATATTAAAAAAAAAAAAACTGTACGCATTTCGACAACTTTTTGGGAAACAGTCAGAAAATATTTATTTCATTCATAAAATTTAATGAAGGGGGCTCAGTGATGGGGTCTTGTCCAGGGCTTCAAAAAAGCTAGTTACGGTCCTGCTTGTACATATTCATTTTAAAATTGAATTTTTATTTATAAATTAAGGTAAAAAAATTGATTTTCTAAATATAAATAATGATAATTTTTAATAATTTTACTATTTGATCACGTAACAAATAAAATAAACTTACAGTTTGATTAAAATATATACATTCATGAATTCTGAAAGATTTTTTATTATGTCTATATATATATATATATATATATATATATATATATATATATAAATATATATATATATATATATATATAAATATATATATATATATAAATATATATATATATATATATATATATATAAATATATATATATATATATATATATATATATATATATTATTTACACAGTTTTATTGTAAAAAATTAGCCCGCTAAAACCGGTTCAGAATATGAGAAACCGATTAAAGAACGAAAACCGATATTAAAATATAATTCACGATCAATATTTTTATCGGTTACATGCCCTGGTTTCAAGGATAATTATTGTTCCAGAAATAAACATTTAATATTCTAAAATAATTTTTTTGTACATTTCCATTTTATTTCTGCTTATTTGTCTATCTTCACATTATTGTGACTTACAAAACTAAATTTTATATATTTTGTTATCCCTCACTTTATATTATGTTTGAAATTTAGGTATTTTACAGTATCAAATATTTTTAGTAAGCAGTAATATCACAGATAGTCTTTTTGCTAACATATAAATATTTTTAAAAAAAAAAACATCGCTATATTGTTTCGTATGGTGCAAAATTTTTCTCGAGTTTTATTTTTTCAAACAATTGCTTTTTGATTTACTACACATCAATACTGTGTTTCAGGTATCTTGGATAAGGCATCGTGACATCCACATCTTAACTGTTGGAAGTTATACGTACACGAGCGATCAGCGTTTCCAAGCAAATCATCATCGGGAAACAGACGACTGGATTTTGCAGATCAAATGGGCTCAGAAACGAGACGCAGGAATTTACGAATGTCAGATCAGTACTCAACCGGTTCGAAGCTATTTCGTTAATCTTAAAGTAGTCGGTATGTAATTTTACCAAATAAATTTCTAAATATAAGAGTAATTGGCTCTAGGTTGTAAACAGCATTCGGTTGTATTTTAAAAATTTAATTTATTTTAACGTGGTTTAATTAATAGTATATTGCGATACAAAGTGCACTTTGATACAATCGAAAAATGGAAATCAAGCTTTATCAATTTTCGAGATTCGGTTATTTGCACTTAACAACCATATATCGTGTTCTGGACACTATTGCAACGAGATTAATTGGACTTAAGCAATCTTCGTACATGTGACGAGTTTACTAATCGCAATACTGCAAGATGGGAGCGATTAAAAAAAAACATGTATCGTATATTGTTTTTCATACGATCGATTTAGAAATGTAAAATGTAAATGTCAAAGTCAAATTTTGATTAAATCATTGCTCTTATTTTTTTTTAAACAATCATACGCATAAAAGTATGGCACGAACTTATTTCATTATATAGAAATAAGTTTCCGCCAAACATTTCTATCCAGACAAGCAACTTTTGCTTCTTCCTCATTCGTAATGCTTCTAATACATATAATTCTATTTCTACCACTTGGAAACATTCGCTCACACAAAATATTCTCAATCATATCTCTTCATCTAATCATATACAGGGTGTAGAACGTGCCTGCCGAACATAGGACTTTAACATGTAAAATCATACTTTCGTAATTTCTTGCTCCCCTAATTATTTTACAAAAAAATGTTTCAAATAAAAGTTGTAGGGCATAGAATTCTGTATCTGAATCAGTAAATAAAATAATTTTTATGTACTTTGTAACGGCACAAATTAATTATTAAACTTTAAAAAATTACCTCCGAAATCGCAGTAGCCATGGAATCTAAACTCGAAATAAACATTCGTGTGACGGTTTATCTGTCAAATAATATTTCGCAGTATTGTTAATTGAATTCGGAAATGGGTGACCACAGCCGATATCTAAATAAAGATTTAATTCATAAATAACACTATTCAAATCACTGTCTCAATTCAATTAACAATACTGCGAAATATTATTTGACAGATAAACCGTCACACGAATGTTTATTTCGAGTTTAGATTCCATGGCTACTGCGATTTCGGAGGTAATTTTTTAAAGTTTAATAATTAATTTGTGCCGTTACAAAGTACATAAAAATTATTTTATTTACTGATTCAGATACAGAATTCTATGCCCTACAACTTTTATTTGAAACATTTTTTTGTAAAATAATTAGGGGAGCAAGAAATTACGAAAGTATGATTTTACATGTTAAAGTCCTATGTTCGGCAGGCACGTTCTACACCCTGTATATGAGATGTGTACTCAAAAGTTTCAGAATTGTAGCGATAAACAAAACCTTCAAAGTAGTCCCCTTGAAATTGCAAACATCAATTCCAGTGCTACTGCCACGAAAGGAATGCATTCTGGAAGTCTTCTTTTGTTAATATGTTCAGCACCGTCTGCGATTCAGCTTCAATCTGTCAAATCTACGACTTTTCAACTTGATTTTCATTTTTGGAAAGAGGAAAAAGACGCAGGGAGCCAAATCCGGCAAGTAAGTTGGATGAAAAACAACTTACGTGATATTTTTTGCTAAAAACTGCTACGTATATGATGATAGCAATGTGTGACATTGTTAAGAACTTAGTCGTTCCTATGCCAATTTCGCCATTAATCGTCTAATCCACAGATACAAACTCTTTATGAATAATTCCATCAATATCGAAAAAAATAGATCAGTAAAAACTTGATGTTACTATTGACTTGATTTAGGTCGAGGTGAAGATAAGCTTTTTTATTGTGACGATTGTTTGGTTTTGGATTCATAATCATAAACCCAACTTTCGTCACCAGTGACAACCTTAGAAAAAAATATGAACCACTTCGAAACTATTCTTTCAAGTCTTTGCACACATCCATGCAACATTGTTTCTGATCGTCGTTTAAGAGTTGCGACAGGGACTTTACTGCTATCCTTCTTATGTCCAATTCATCCAATAAAATCCGCTGGAATGTGCCATAGGATAATTCCACAATGTTGCAAATGTCTTGGATTGTCTGCCTACGATCATTCACAATTGCATTCAGGATTCAGAACAGAAACAACATGTACTAGTGTAATATCGGTTGATGGTCGCCCGAAACATTCGTTGTCATTAACTGATGTTTCGCCATTTCTGAAACGTTTAAACCAGTCGTAGGTTTGTGTTTGGCCTAAAGCGTCGTTTCCGAATGCTTCCATTAACATTTTGTGTGTTTCTGCTGCAGTTTTATCGAGTTTAAAACAAAACTTAATATAGATACACTGTTCAAATCAGCCATTGTAAAATCGCAAACACAAGCAAACACAGCAATAAAAAAATGTTCACTAACAACGAACGCGTCCAATTACAATGAAACCGCTTGGCATGCTGACTCACAAAGATTATACAAAACTTTATCTAGTGCCGTTTGACAGTAGTTGCGTTTCGTTAAGTGCGTAATTCAAATTTCGGGGACTTTTGGGTACCATCTCATATATATATATATATATATATATATATATATATATATATATATATATATATATAATGCAAACAATTCAAGCGACAGAGAGAGAGAGAGAGAGAGAGAGATAATGTGCTTGCTATGACAATAAAATGAAAACAACAGTATTAGTTATTGTTACAAACAACGACACTGTGATTTTGTTGGTTGCTATGGAAATTTGTCGAAATGTTGCAAAATTCAATTTACGCGATTTGTTAATAATGGCTGTAAGAATGAATAACCACACAATAGTGCGAAAAATAAATTTGCAAACCATATGCTATTACATACGTTAATTGTTAATATGGAAAAAAATATATAAACATTGAAATTATTTGCATTTAGATATTTGTAAGAATTTTTAACAGGGAATCAAAGAAAATTATGTTATAAGCAGTGAAACAAATATTTTTTTTATAAAAAATAATTTTTGGTACGTCATATTACCCAATAAAATAAACAATATTATTAAATTTAATATTTATTAATGATTTAGTATATAAAAACATATTATTTTTGAAACTGTGCACCTGCGCATTAAAATCAACTCAAACTCTCTTTTTACATACACACAAGAACATCTGTTCGATAACTTCTATAAATATTGATGCATTTCGAAAGCCATCTATTAACTAAATTGTACAAGTCCAAGACTAATGTCATAGTCATTAATATTAACACTATGAAAAAGAATTAAATGCATCACGTGTTGAAAATGCATTTTATTCGTTTATGGACTTCTGAAGATTTTATTTGTAGTCATATATTGTAGGATAAAAAAATATATTTTTTTTACTTCTTATTGCAGTCTTAAATAAAATCGTGGAACTCAAATATCTTTTTTTATATATTTTAATATCATATTTAAACGTATAAAATTAAATAAAAAATATATATATAATAAAACAGGAATATATATATATATATATATATATATATATATATATATATTTTAAAAATTTCATAATGTATGTGCGTTTTTTAAACTATATTTATTATAAAAAAGGAAACATAAGAATTAAACAATAACATTTTTAACAAAAACACCTGATAATTATGAACCAACCTAATACTTACTTTAATTATTTACAGTTTACAAAGGAAAAGCATTAGATATATAGCTGTAAATAAAGAAATACGAGTATAATTTAAACATATTTTAATTTAAATTCGAAATTTAAACTATGACTTCTTCTAACTTTTTTCTTAATTTATAAATATATTATAATTGCATTTTTGTTATTTGAAACGATATATTTTCTTTTCAGAAAAAATATTTTTAATTTAATTTTCAATTACGATACATGAAATAATAAAAACGTAATGGCACATTTATCATGTAAATATTGTATTACAAATATTAATTATTCATATGACCACGTTTTGTTTAACACGTATAAAAAATAAATTTTCTTTTTATTCAGTTCGATTTAATTTTATGCTAATGACGTTTAAAGGTTGCTATCTGAAAAAATAATTATTTGTTTACCAATTTACATTGTAGTCAATTTTTCAATTTATAAACAAAAATAATTTTACATACTACACGATTTCAAATATTCATGACTATTTAAACAAACATAATGAAACTACGAAACAATATTTCTTTTTTTTGCGCAATCTGTCAATTACACAAATTTGTACAATATTGAAATAAATGTTTCAAAAAATATTTTTTCCAGAAAATTTTTTAACGTTTATAATTCGTAATTTTTTTGTGATGGCCTTATCATACTAGCTTAAATATCTCTGACTGATCATGCATTATCCCCGACTTGGTATCGCATCTCTGACTTTTTCTAGTGTGATACAGTCAGAGATATTGTGTCAAAATTAAATAAACTGCGCAGGCGCACTTTTACAAGACTGCCATCACAAATTTAAATTTGTCACTATTATTATTACGTTATGTTTAGTTTTTGCAAACGTCAAATACATAATGGAGAGTTTAGAAAGTAGAATTATTCAAAAAGTTAAAGATTATGTTAAAGTATATGGGCAATTAGATATTCATTGATATTCAATAATAAATGAACATTTTTACTAAAAAATCGTAGATAAATTTGTACGTGTGCTACGGAGTCCGAGATATGAAGTTTGTCAGCGAAACTGAGTCACACCACACCACACATAATCACAATAATGTGATAAGGCCTTAAGTTATGCTCATATTGTTATGTGTTTGATTGTATTTAAATACTAAGAACCAGATACATAATATGTTGTTAATTTAATCAAAGATTAACTATACAATTAAATTGTCAATTGTTTTCGACATATTATGTTACTGATTGGTCAGTTGACAAAAAAATTATTGACAACTACATTGCGATTTATATATATATATATATATATATATGTAATGATTCAGTCCCGCTTTTATACAGGGTGATTTATTAGTAATTGGAAATATTTTAACTGGAGTATCCTGGGCTCAGAATATGAAGATTTAATGCAAATCACTTAGATAAAATGTGGCTTCTTACTGAGCTACAGGGTGTTTCATTTAAAAATTTAAAAACGATTTTTGCCCAGTACTTTAAAACTATTTGACGTATCCTTACCATACTTGGCAGGAAGTGTAGGTACCGTACACCATACTAAATTATGTTAAATAAAAGTTTTTGGCTACTGCCAGTGGCGTACAACAGGGGCAAGTGAGAAATTGATTTTTCCTAAATTCTACGCCACTGGCGGAATTGTCATTTTAGCACAATTTTTCGATTCTCCAATACTTTCTGTGTAAAAAACATACTCTTTCTTTGTAACGATAAAGTCACTATTTTTTGAGATATTTAAAGTTAACCCTTTGCACTCCAGCCTAATAAGCAATAGTAGGAACCAGTAACTCCAGAGCTATATTAGTAAAAAGTGCATGACTTTTAAAATACCATATTTTTCGTATAAAAGTCGTGTTTTCTAAGGTTGTATTTGATGTAGAAAAAAGTTGCAAATACAAAATGTAGCCCTTTTCTTGGGGAACACGATTGTCTAAACCGCGGTTAAATATCTTGATCCTATAAGGCGATAAATGAATTTTAGTAAAGGATTGCATATACAGAATGAACCAAAAGTCCCGGAACGGTCAAATATCTCTAAAAATATATTTCCGATCAACAAAATAAAAAACACGAGTTTAATCTTTTTCAAAAAGTTATCCACTGATATCCCACCTGACCCCCTACACCCACCCCCAGGCGGCGGGAGGGTGGTCAACTTTGAAATTTTAAATAGGAATTCCTATTTTTTGTGTGTTGACCGCGACCCCAGAACATAGGACTTTAACATGTAATATCGATAAATTGCGATATACTACTTTCTCGAGTAAAATTCGAAGAAATACTTAGAATACTTTTCGATAGGGCATAATAAGTTCTATAATTTGGTTTTAATTTTAATTTGCTAGCATGTGCCGTGTGGGCTCTAGAATTTTTTTGGATTTTTTGGTTTTTATTTTTTTTCTCAAAAACTATGAAGTGTAGGAAAATAAGCATGATATGGAAAAATGCGGAATAATGAGTACTATAATTTAGTGAATAAACCATTATTCTAGGATGCATCGTTTAGTAGAAAAAAATTAAAAACTGAATTTTTGAAAATCTCTCAATCTCAAAATTTTCGCCTTCCATCTTCACTACACGAGGGGTTATAACGTAATAATTATAACGAAACGAAACAAAATAAAACACTTACCATTCATTGTATAAACATAAAATGCAGATCACACACATTGGAACGCAAACGTAAACACTTTTGATTATCTACGACTTAAGAGCGCTGAGTGAGATAAACAAACGTGTCGCAAATGCGGCGACAACGGATTTATTCCTAACATACGAAATGTCGCAAATGCGGCGACAACGGAGTGCAAAGGGTTAAACATAAGCTGCACCCTTGGGATTGTGCTAAAATGACAATTCCGACAGTGGCGTAGAATTTAGGAAGGATCAACCTTTCACTTGCCCCTGTTGTACGCCACTGGCAGTAGCCAGAATCTTTTATTTAACATAATTTAGTATGGTGTACGGTACCTACACTTCCTGCCAAGTATGATAAAAATACGTCAAATAGTTTTAAAGTACTGGGCAAAAATCGTTTTTAAATTTTTAAATAAAACACCCTGTAGCTCAGTAAGGAGCCCACATTTTATCTAAGTGATTTGCGTTAAATCTTCATATTCTGAGCCCAGGATATTCCAGTTAAAATATTTCCAATTACTAATAAATCACCCTGTATAAAGGCAAATTGGACCCACAACTCGGGCTCCGCGCTCTTAGGGGCCCTGAAACGCTTTGTTTTATATTATGTTGAGAAATCATATATATATATATATATATATATATATATATATATATATATAGAGGCTGATTTATGACGTCGGGGAAAAACTACACCGGATGATTCCTATCAGTAATCTAAATAAAAAACTTCAAATAAACATATGTCCGAAAATGCTTTCTAACGGAACTGTAGCCGTTAAAAGTTAATTACTTGTAATATCAATCGCGTTAGCCTTATTTATTAAATCAGAAAAAAAAACAAAAACAATAATTAAGGTACTAATTTAAAGCATGAACGACTGGGATTAAACTCAAAATACATAAGTGATTCAGTGGTCGTCTGCCTGGAAATCGGCGCTGGTATTCTCTTGATGTTTGTAATGTTGTAATGCATTTCCATCACAAAATCCATAAATAAAAATTATATCAGCATAGTCATGTACTGTGAACTCATCCATAATTAATTTAACGTTGATGTCAGAAAAAAATATTGTGACAGATAAATAAGGCTAACGCGTAACGCCATTGATGTTACATGTAATAAACTTCTAACGGTTACAGTTCCGTTAGAAAGCATTTTCGGACATATGTTTATTTGAAATTGTTTATTTAGATTACTCATAGGAATCATCCGGTGTAGTTTTTCCTCGACGTCATAAATCATCCTGTATATGTATATATATATATATATATATATATATATATATATATATATATATGTATATGTATATATATATATATATATATATATATATATATATGTATATGTATATATATATATATATATATATATATATATATATATATACAGTGTGTCCCCGGATTGAGTTCACTATAGGTGTAATCGGCAAAAAATTTAAGAATTTCATTTTCATGTTTTGGGATTCCGCCCTGCTTTGTCTGAAAACAATTTTAAGCATATTTTTAGTTTTTTAAAAATCAAGGCGGCTATGAAAAATGTAAAAAACTATTTTGTATTCAGGTAAACGGCCTTTTCTGTCAATAATACGGCATAATGTTTTTGACAAAAGTTGTTGAGAATATGAAATTATGGCGTTTTGTCCAGTCGGCGTTATGTCCAGACACTTTTTTTTAAAACTGATTTTTTTGAAATTTTGCACTGAGCCATAATTTCATATTCTCAACAACTTTTGTCAAGAACATTATGCCGTATTATTGACAGAAAAGGCCGTTTACCTGAATACAAAATAGTTTTTTACATTTTTCATAGCCGCCTTGATTTTTAAAAAACTAAAAATATGATTAAAATTGTTTTCAGACAAAGCAGGACGGAATCCCAAAACATGAAAATTAAATTCTTAAATTTTTTGCCGATTACACCTATAGTGAACTCAATCCGGGGACACACTGTATATATATATATATATATATATATATATATATATATATATATATATATATATATATATTCTCATTTCCAGATTTATTTATAATTTTACAAATAATATTAACATAAGCGGCATCGGAAAGAAGTCTTTCAAAATAAAAAAATATTTGAGAACTAGTATGACTCAGGATAGACTCAATAATTTGACATTATTTCAACTAAACACGAATTTTGTAAAAATTTAAATTTCGATAATCTAATTAATAATTTTTCGAAACAGAAAGCACGAAAAATTGCTTTCGTTTAATTAGAAAAAGTAATATAACTTTTTTAATTTTTTTTAGATGATCATAATTAATTTTTGCTTTTATTTTATTTATGTTATATGTATTTGTTTTATTACATTATATAAACGATATTTCTTATATTGTTCAAATTACAAATTGATATTGATAAAATCATAAAGTGGTGTATAATAAATAATCTAGCTGTAAATATCAAAAAATTCAAAGTGGTGACATATAGTCGTAAATTAAATCAAATTACATTTGATTACGCAATAGCTGATACTATACCTACTTGATAGAGAGTCTAAAATTAAAGATCACATTAAATTCACAGTTTACATTTAATGAACACATAAACTATATTACAAACTCTGCATACAAAATGTACGGTTTTATAGTTAGAAACTCGAAAATTTTTAACTCTGCTTCAGTTTTTATAACACTATTTAATAGCTTTGTTAGATCAAAGCTAGAGTATTGTGCTATAGTTTGGTATCCGATATACGATAAACATGCAAACGCACTAGAAAATATACAACGTAAATTCTTAAAACTCTTGTCCTATAAAATAGATGGGTTTTACCCTAATCAAGGTATTGACTATAAAATGTTATTAGATAGACATGATTTTGATTCGCTGAATACACGTAGATTTAAAATATCGATATCGATCTTATATAAAATATTAAATAATGAAATTGATAGTGCACAATAGGGTACTTGCGTAAAACACGAAATGATGTTAAAATGTCAAATTTTATTGGATAAATATATGTAGAAGTTAACAGTATGTAAAATTCATACTAATAATTAACTCCTTTTAAAATAATTGAAAATTAAAATTGTTAAAATAACTCGAAAAATCACGTGACCGAAAACGCGCTATGATTGGTTGCTGCTAGTGTGACGTAGCCATTTAGTAAACACGGCGAATTCAATAGTCATACGTGCTTAAACCGTTAAACATTTGCTTTTAATTTGTTAAATTCTGGTGAAATTAATATTTTGTTTTTAATAATTTGTAAAAGAAGAACATTACCCTTTTAAATTATACGATGGTTGACGCTGGATTTGTAAAAGCTCAGTCGGATAACCTACCCAAAGTTGACGCTTTTATGATAGCCGATTTAATGTAAAATTGTTTCAAATATAATAATTTGAAATTTTTAATAATTTTAAATTATTATTTTTTAACTAAAAATTTATATAAGCGAAAGTAAACAAATAAAATTTATTTATAAACATATATTTACTGTAAAAAAAATAATACCTATTCCTATATAATTAATATTCATAAACTAAGTAAATGAAAGAATTGAACGTTAATTATGAAATTATTATCGATTATAATTAAAACAAATATTATAACTAGGTGAACCACAGGTATTTGACAAACATGATTTATAGAAAATTCATCGCAAGAACATTCATCTCAGGAAAATTCACTACGATTTAATTAACGGTAACTAAATAAGGTCATTCAGTATTTGTTTATATGTTGAAATAAAGTTAAACATAAAAAATTCTTTTTTATATTTTTCATTTAAGTTAGTGCTTGAAGTTACTAAATTTGCTAGTTGTTCATTTTTAGCAACATATTGTGATGTCTTATGCCCCAACTTACACAAATTATCAGTACGGCTAACGGACTAAATATAAATATAGAAAATGATATAATATAGAAATACATAGATGAAAGTTATAAAATATACCAAATTTCAGTGTTTACATATTTCAGTTTAAAGCTTATAAACTTCGTTGAGGTTATATGATTATATATATGCACAACATTTAATGTTCTGAAAATATGAATGAAAAGTATTTCATATTTTATATCAAAATATCTAAAAAATATCAAAGAAAATCAAATAATTAATATCAGTTTATTGTATTTTCAACATTTCTCTAATTAATTTAATTTGTGCACAGATAAAATAATCAAATACAAACAATATGCTATTATACAGAGCGCGCGTCTTGTAATGTTTACTAAAGCGTGACGTCACGTACCTACGGTAAGCGCGCCAGAGCGTTTTCGCGCGAAATATTATGCGTTTGAATTAAATTCATTAAATCTACGAAAATATGCATCGATAACAAAAAATATTGATACATCATAATTTTATATAACATATTCTTTGTATTAACATAAAAAAAAAAAAATGTGCAAGTACCCCATTACTAAATAAAATAAATTTCTGTGTACCTCGTATAACATCTAGATCACCACTTACTTTCTACATCAGTGTTGGAAGAACAAATATGTCCAATATTTACAATGTGCAATAATTATAATAATATAGAAAATACCACTGACTTGTTCTATAATTCTTTGAATGTCATATTACAATCAATTTTAGATTGAGTAATTAGTGAATAAATTGTTAAACTTCTTGCTCGTTGCAGTTCTATGTAAATTTTTTTTTTTTCGTTTTCGTAATTACTTTAATTTGTATTAAGTTTCTTTTCCTATTTTACTAAAAATGTTTATATATCAAATATGTAGTTGTTATTATATGTAAATTTTGTATTTGTTTATTAATTTGTCCTCGAAATGGATTTTACTGTTGGGCAATAAAGCATTATTATTATTATTATTATTATTATAAATTTAACAATCTTATTTTACAAATTTCAAATTGTAAATTTTTTTATGAAGCCTCAAAATACTTTTTGCCCCGACTCCACACTGGATAAGGGCGAGCCTAATAAGAGTGTATTTCTGTTTAGTTTCTGGTTCTTTTATGTATTCAACTTAAAACATTGAATTATTAGCATAACTATTCGCAATTTCATTTTATTATGACAACTAATTAAAATTATTGGCCCGTATTTTTAAAAGTAATTTTTGTCAAAATTACTTTGGACGTTTACTTAAAATTACTTATTAAACAATTTAAATTAGTTTATTTGAATTTTATAGTATTAGATATGCAAAAATATAACGAAAATAGAAATTCTATTCATATTCGATAAGAGGTAGAAAAAAAAATTTATTTTAAAACAAAAAGTAAAACCACTTTTTTATAAGCAAAAGAGGTAAGAATAGGCGCCATTATATTTTCAATATAACTTTTGCTTGATATGTCACAATAACCAAAATAAAATTTTCAATTCTATTAAAATAATTTTTGTAAAATTTTGTTTTAATTTTCTGTAGTGATTTGAACAATTTTTTTTTATTATTATTTCACATAAATATATTTAACCGATTTAATAATAAGTATATTTATATAACTTCTATATTAAATCAAAAATTTAAAAGAAAATCGTGGTAAAAATGTGTGGATGTCAAGACGATATTTCAGTGAAGAATTACCTATATATTTTGTTCTTTCTTTTGGAACAAATGATAGTTGCGCGTTGCTTTATGTTCCTCATCAGAAGTAACATTTTTCTTTTGGCGCAGCTGATAGTAAAAAGTTGAGATTACCAGAGAAGCTAACATTTCTTACCGGTTACCGGTTAGATGACACAGCTATCGCGATCACCGTTTACCGTTCATCATTGCATCATACAATGAAACTTTTACTACTTTTACTCTACTCTAGAAATCTGCTATTATTTTCTTCAAAGAACTTCTTTTTTCGCTTAAATAAGATAATTTTCATACTTCAAATGAAGCTATTCAGCTATTAGGCTAATTAGAGGTTTTTAGGTTTTTTCACAATATGCTTTTCTGAAATTGTAAAATTATTTTTTAATTATATTTAAATATACTGTTTTAAATTATAGTGATATTATTATTTATTCCTAGTATTTCAATTGCAAAATTTACCGTCATGAAAATGTCATGAGCAAATAGAAATATTGAAATTTACCAATTTTTAATAAGGTAATCGTATTTAAATTAAAAAAAGGCAGATATATACATTTTTCAACATAATTGCTATTAATTTTCTTTTTTCAAATTTTTTTAAAAAAGAATTTTTTAACTCAGTTTTATCTTTTTTATATCTCACAACTCATATCTAGCTATTTTACTTACAAAATTGCTTCGTAAAAAATGATAGCCCGTATTCTGACTTCTTTTGTTTATGAAAAAATGTTTTTTATTTTTTGCTTTAAAATAAATTTTTACTTATACCTCTTATCAAATATGAGTAGTACTTCTATTTTTGATATATTTTTGCATATCTAATATTATAAAATTAAAATTGCTAAATAAGTAATTTGACGTAAACGGCAAAAGTACTTTTGATAAAAATCATTTTTAAAAGTGAGGAGAGAATACGGGTCGATATTATTATAAATGATAAAATTTTACATAAATAACATATCTATGAAAAAGAGTAATTTTTAAATGCATACATTTTATTGCAATTAAAATTTTTAATCAATTTTAATAAACATAGATTTTATATTAATTGTTGTGCTAAAAAATTATAAATAAGATTAAAATTGCATAACAACCAAATTTTTAATAACTTTTTTTTGATATTTCAACAAATAATGTTAAAATGAAGTAATTTTTTAAAAAAATATGAATTTTTCAAATACCAAAAGCCCAGTCACATGTTTTGTTTGTATCAAAATAAACTCTTTAACAATCATCGACAATTACCCTGAATTTTTTGTAGATAGAAATATTAATTTTCACAAAATCACCTAACAAATACAAATAATATGTACATATACATGCTGTTCTAAAGTTAGTTGGCATGTATATTTTATTTATTTTTAGTTTAGTTTGTCGTTTAGAACGCTTGAGGAAAAAATCGTATATGTCATTCGGAATAGAAAGCTCTTTTTGTGTTTTACCTGAATTACTTGGCCTTGACTTTGTCTCGGTCACAAATTTCTGGACTCAACACAATAATCATTGCTTTCTACTCCCCGTAACATAATATATTATTATTTTTGTATGTAACCAAAACTAAATAAATAATATGTATTCTCACAGTTTTTCGAATTACTTTTATTATCAAGAGTGATCTGTGTGGTAGAAGTACCTAGAACGTACAACATAATAAATACTGTGCGTAAAGAAATTATTTAGAAAAAACAATCTATTTATTATAATAAAGTAACAAATAATATTGATTGTGTTGCAATTGTTTTTGCTTTTTTTCCCGTCGCGTCGTAAGGTTCAGATTTCTAAAAATCATCATCTTGTAAGGAATATTCTCTCCAAATTTCATGGTTTTAATAAAATCGTACACATTATTAAGCAGATACTTTTTTTTTTTTTATTTTCTCGGTTGGTGTGGTAGCGCATCGAAAGGGAGTTATGTTTTAGTTACTTTTATTAATAAAGTTTACTTTCTTACCTTTCTTTTGTAATACAACATTATGAAAAATAATATGGGAACAAAACTATGCTGTTTCAAGTTATAAGTGCTATTTAAAAAAACAAAGTTGGTTGTCATAGCAGCAAAAACCAAATAAAATTATAAACAAAAAAATTACATCAATACACAGTAATAATACGCAGTAGAATAAACCAAAACACTTTTTGTAAAATATCAAATAAAAAAATCGTAGCTACAATTTATATATATATATATATATATATATATATATATATATATATATATATATATATATATACAGGGTGTTTCAGACCACCCGTACCACCCAAATATCTCGCGTAAAACGGAACGAATCAAAAAAAGAAAAAATACGTCCAAAAAGATTTCAAAAATTCTATTAATTGACACCAAATTCAAATTTTCCGCCTACCCCCTGGGGGTTGGAGGGGGGGGTAGCTTTGTAAATTTAAATGGGGACCCCCATTTTTTATTGCAGATTCGGATTCCTAGATTTAAATAAAGAAGGTTTTGTCCAAAAATTTTTTTCTGATTCTTGAAAGATGGCGCTCAAATCGCAAAAAACGCTATTTTTTATTTTGACGATTTTTAATATTAGATGTGAGCCATAATGTAAAAGGGTGTTGTCATTTTAAGACATTTACTGCTTTCAGTTAAACTTAGTGATGCCCCCCGCCTCCCTCCCCCTCTTCACCACCCTCAAATGAAGTTAAA
This sequence comes from Clivina fossor, assembly GCA_963966155.1. Lineage (NCBI taxonomy): Eukaryota > Metazoa > Arthropoda > Insecta > Coleoptera > Carabidae > Clivina > Clivina fossor. Next base: position 80,379,686 of record OZ014550.1, read on the forward strand.
AGGCAAAATGAATTTTGGTTTTAAACAGAAATTGATCATTCAAATTTGACAAAAAGAAAAAAACGCAGTAACTGAAACAAGAAATAAAAATAATTTTAAAAATTTTAACTGTGTAAGGTACTTACCGTAATGTCAGTTCTATCCCACCCTTGCGTAAACGATAAATTACGTTGTTTTCGAAAAATCTTAATTTCGCCCTCAATTGCCTTACATACTTCGACATTCGAGATTATTGAAGAAGAATGGTTGAACTTCATTGCCCTATTTTCCTTTTAATTTCATTTGAGGATGGTGAAGAGGGGGAGGGAGGCGGGGGGCATCACTAAGTTTAACTGAAAGCAGTAAATGTCTTAAAATGACAACACCCTTTTACATTATGGCTCACATCTAATATTAAAAATTGTCAAAATAAAAAGTAGCGTTTTTTGCGATTTGAGCGCCATCTTTCAAGAATCAAAAAAAAATTTTCGGACAAAACCTTCTTTATTTGAATCTAGGAATCCGAATCTGCAATAAAAAATGGGGGTCCCCATTTAAATTTACAAAGCTTCCCCCCCCCCACCACACCCCAGGGGGTGGGCGGAAAATTTGAATTTGGTGTCAATTAATAGAATTTTTGAAATCTTTTTGGACGTATTTTTTCTTTTTTTGATTCGTTCCGTTTTACGCGAGATATTTGGGTGGTACGGGTGGTCTGAAACATCCTGTATATATACATTATATATATATATATATATATATATATATATATATATATATATTTAATTTTGGAGCACCGTACCAAACATTATACCAAATATGGTTACTGTTTCCAAATTATATGTTAACAAATGTGTCTATTAAAAAACATCATTTATAAACTTTATTAAAAAATAATTAAAAAAAAAATTATATTTGAAAAAACTTTGATTATAAATATTTATTATGCAATTAATTTATAATAGCAAATATTTGTTAATCATTACGAAAATGTATTAAAATATTATAATAATAAAAATTAGTAATAAATCTACATAAGTAATAATTTCATATATGCAAGTTGACCAACATAACATTCATGATTTGCAAGTTGCATACATATTAGGTACATTTGCATATAATTAAAATACAAATTAATTCTGTTTTATTAAATTAACTAAATTAAATAAAATAATTAAGACATACAAAATCGTTTAAAAATCAATTTAACATTTACAAATCATAAAGCAATTTAATATTTATAATATTATTTTTGTAATACTTTAAAAAATTATATTATTACATAAACATATTGGCTGGTATTACAAGTTCGGTTTTTGGGTGTTTCAGTTCATTTGTTTAGTTCAGCTCTTATAGGAGTTGCATTGCCTTAAAACCTGTATTTGTTAAAACCAATTTTAAAATCAAGCTCGTAATACGGGCCATTTTGTTTTAAATCAAAACTAATATAAAAAAAATTTATAAAATGCGGAACTTATTACTTTTGATATTTTATTTGTGATTTAAAATTAACATACCTTGTATACTGATTTTGCTACAGGCGAAATGTTTATTAATAAATAACAAAAAGTAAATGATTATTCAACAGTGTTAAAAAAAATTGCATATATTATTTTTGTGGCTATTTATTTAATAATCCCGATGAAAAGGCAAAAAGTTTTTCCTTAGCAGGATTTAATAAAAGAATTAAAGAATATATTTTCAGCAATAATTTTTCCGAAAATTATATTTTTAGCAAAATTAATGTAAAAAAATTTTGTCATAAAATATAGTAACTTCGAGCAGTTAAATATTTAATTTCATATTTTTTATAATCCATCAGTCTAACAGAGAGAGAAGAAAAACACATAAATAAAATTCAAATTTGATTTTCAACAAAAATAGTTCAAAAACCTGTTTGTTAATCCTTTTAACACAAACGTTTTCACACACACATCACATCTCTCTCTCAATGAAAACTCTCATTGCTGACACTGTTCGCGCAACAATTAATGCAGTATAACAACGCATGGACAGCGCTGACTCAGCGATTTTCGCAGTTTTGCTGCTGCTGCTGCTGTTGCTGACGCAATTGTTGCTCACGCTTCTGTGCAATACGCCGACTACGCCTTAGTATCTTCGGACGTAAACGGTTCTCGCCGTTTTGTCTTCGTCCGAATCGAGAGATTCCTTGCCCGAATAAGTCCATTGACCGACTATACCGTCCCACGACGAGCTGACAAATTCATGTTTATAAGGATGCCATGATACATCTCTGACACACGAACGATGTCCCGTTAAGTCTCTTTTAATTTTGCCGGTTAAAGTATCATATATAATGACACGTCCAACACCACAGCCCGTATAAATGTAACGTTGTCCAGTTGTAACAGCCGGTGAGAAACGACAGCGAATTAATGTTTTTAAGACTGAATGTCCACGATAAGTCATTATACTTGTATCGCCTTTCAGCTTCTGTTTTGGATTAAATAATCTTCTGGGCACATGTGTATGCCATTGATAATCCCAAGTCAGATTCTGTACAGCTTTCCGCGTATTTTCCTGTCCTTCACTACCGGAAAATACTCTCACATCCCACAACTTGATGCTCTGATCCTTGCTATTTGATATGAAATGTCTACCATCGCCTCGACTATCGATAAACGTAATCCCATCCATATGACCGGCCAAATGTCCTACCGGTTTTGGATTTGCTTCGGATAGGGTGCGACGATCCCAGACTTTTGCGAGGCCATCGTCGCCACCACTGTACAGAATTTGTGATGTGAAATCGGCAAATGCCACTGTGTTCACGTCATATTCATGAGCGTTTATCCTTAACGATTGTTGATTGCATTCTAGATCATAAACATAAAGACATCCATCATTTGCACCACCTAAAATGTCTTTGCCATCCGATGAAAAAACGACAGAAAATATGCAAAATCTTCTATCAATCGGTGACAACGATAATGTTTTTTGATTATCTGAGTCACCGGTTAATGAACAAAGATGTAATGATGATGACCAACTGGAATAGACAAAATGACTGCTATCAGGACTAAATGCTATATCCATGACACCCCATCCAACATCATGCCATCTTGCCTGTATTGCATTAAATAACTCAAAACTGCCATTCTCCGTTTTATATACTCGTATTTGTCGATGTTGAAAACCACTTATAAAATAATCACCATTCTGCGAATAAACACCACAAAATGCATTGCCACCGTAACGTGCCAAAACGTTCATTTCATTTGGAAGAAATCTATTGCTTAGTTTGCAACGATCTTGATTTGAAAAGCTTTCGTAGGTAAATACGCCTCGCTCTCTATTTAAGAGCATAGTGATATTTGATGTAGTTTTTCTCTTGCCAATACCAATTCCAGACGACTGTCTAGTTTGCAAAGCAAATTCACTTTTATCTAAAAAAGACGTATTTGGTTTGTGTTTAATGTTTCGAATCCGCGATCTCAAGTAAATGTCATCGTCGTACGTGGATGAAATAATCTGGACTTGAAGACTTTGATTGACAGTTTCTTGATCAGACCCATCGTCTGATCTTGATCTGGAATCACTGTCGTCCATTCTCGATGAATTATTTGAACTCATAAAATACGAATTCACCACGATAAGATTATAAATCTTTTATATTTACACATTTACTGTTCCACGAAAATGAAATTATAACAATACGAGAATCACACAATAGATTTTTTAAAGATGAATTTTCACGGTATAATCAACACCAGTCAACAACACATTTGATAACAAACACCAAATCAGTTTTAACGTAATATTATTAAACGCAATAACATTTTATTGTGAAAATTATTCGCGAACAAAACTGACAGCACCATATTACCATAATGATTTGCTTTTGTCACACACTTTTGTTTTTTTATCGTATAAATCGATCTTGTTACTCTGATCAAATACCCGAAATTATATAATATTATATCCCATTCTAGAATAATGGTTTATTTATTAAATTATAGTGCTCATTATTCCGCATTTTTTCATATGATGCATATTTTCCTACACCTCATAGTTATTGAGAAAAAAATAAAAACCAAAAAATCAAAAAAAAATTCTAGCGCCCAAACGGCACATGCTAGCAAATTAAAACTAAAACCAAATTATAGAACTTTTTATTGTCTAACAAAAAGTATTCTAAGTATTTCTCCGAATTTAACTCGAGAAAGTAGTATATCGCAAATTATTGAAATTGCATGTTAAACGCCCATATACGAACTTAACGAAAGAACACCCGGTATATATATATATATATATATATATATATATATATATATATATATATATATATATATCGATGTGTATTTATTCAACTATTTCAATATATATATATATATATATATCGATGTGTATTTATTCAACTATTTCAATATATATATATATATATATATATATATATATATATATATATATATATATATATATATATATATATATATAATATTTACCCGAATATAACGCGATATTTTTTGACTAATTATTTCCCGTTAAAAAATTGACTCGCGCTAAATTCGAGGTCTAGGTAATGGAATGTAACAAATCTTGAATTATATTTTCTTCGAATTTTTTTATGAAAAATGAATGGATCGCGATAAATTCGGATTATCTTTTTTCCAAATATCTTTATGAAAAATTTCGGTACCGCGTTCAATTCAAGTATACAATCAATATGTAAATGTTATGCATACTTTAAAATTTTAAATAAAATTTAATTCAATTTTTTTTTGCAATTTAAAAATAATTGACTAAAGAATATTTGCAATAAAAAATGTTCTAATATGTCTATCTAGTATCTAAATATCTACAATAATGAAATTAAATATTATTTATGATGATGCAATAGAGAATTTAAAAAAATAAAAAGCAAAAGAAATAAAATTTTAAAATTTTTATGCATTTACGTTTCGTTATTTTATTTGACTGGTTTATCCAGTTTGTAATAGAAATTTTATTTTTTAATCTGCTATGTCAACCGAACACCGTGTGTAGATATTTAAATTATATAAATAAACAATGAACAAAAGTATCTGTGACTTATAATACAATTTATTCGTGAATTGGTGTACTTCAAAAAAAGTAAAGATATATAGCAAAGATATCATAATTTTATGTTATATTTCAAAAATGTGTTAATAAAAAAAATATTTTCCTTCGCCACTGGATAGATATTATAATTATCTATTTTTTCATTTGAAACTCTTTTTGTTAAAAGTTTACTTTCAGAGTTATTCAGAAACAAAAAAAAATGACCAAATATAGTTTTTGCATTTATCTAGTGACCTATGGAAATTTTTTGGTAAGTATTGGTACATCTGAGATAGCCATATAAATTGTGCACAAAAAGTTCTATTTAACCGAAGCTGCAAGTATTATAGTTTGCAAGATCAGAATAGCAGCATCTGAATTTCGAACACACATTATATATATATATATATATATATATATATATATATATATATATATTGTATATATATACAGGGTGTTTCAGACCACCCGTACCACCCAAATATCTCGCGTAAAACGGAACGAATCAAAAAAAGAAAAAATACGTCCAAAAAGATTTCAAAAATTCTATTAATTGACACCAAATTCAAATTATTCGCCCACCCCCTGGGGGGTGGAGGGGGGGTAGCTTTGTAAATTTAAATGGGGACCCCCATTTTTTATTGCAGATTCGGATTCCTAGATTTAAATAAAGAAGGTTTTGTCCAAAAAAATTTTTCTGATTCTTGAAAGATGGCGCTCAAATCGCTATTTTTTTGTTTTATTTACAATGAAAAAAAAACGTACCATTAGAAACCAAAAATGGCTAAATGTCACAGTGTCATAACTTGGCACTGTAACATTTCCTTGGAGTTGGATGATACTTCAAGTTTTATAAACTTTGAAATGTTTTCTTTAATGTAACAATAGTTGATGTGATATGATATCCATTCTGCCCCTCATGAAAAAATGTCCTATTGTAATAAAATGTCCAACTTTGACAGCTCGTACACAGTGCCAAAACAAGTGTTGACTAAATTGGCAAATAGAGCAATGAAGTTCAACCATTCTTCTTCAATAATTTCGAATTTTGAAGTATGTAAGGCAATTGAGGGCGAAATTAAGATTTTTCGAAAATAACGTATTTTATCGCCAACGCAAGGGTGGGATAGGACTGACATTACGGTAAGTATCTTACACAGTTATAATTTTTAAAATTATTTTTATTTCTTGTTTAAGTTGCTGCGCTTTTTTATTTTTGTCAAATTTGAATGAATCAATTTCTGTTTAAAACCAAAATTCATTTTGCCTTTTAACTTCATTTGAGGGTGGTGAAGAGGGGGAGGGAGGCGGGGGGCATCACTAAGTTTAACTGAAAGCAGTAAATGTCTTAAAATGACAACACCCTTTTACATTATGGCTCACATCTAATATTAAAAATCGTCAAAATAAAAAATAGCGTTTTTTGCGATTTGAGCGCCATCTTTCAAGAATCAGAAAAAATTTTTCGGACAAAACCTTCTTTATTTAAATCTAGGAATCCGAATCTGCAATAAAAAATGGGGGTCCCCATTTAAATTTACAAAGCTACCCCCCCTCCACCCCCAGGGGGTGGGGGGAAAATTTGCATTTGGTGTCAATTAATAGAATTTTTGAAATCTTTTTGGACGTATTTTTTTTTTTTTGATTTGTTTCGTTTCACGCGAGATATTTGGGTGGTACGGGTGGTCTGAAACACCCTGTATATATATATATATATATATATATATATATATATATTCTCGATTTTTTCACACATATAGTATACAATTCTGATTCTGTGATTCTGTGCAAATTCTATGTCAAATTTTAAATTAAATAGAGATAGATTAAATTTTGTGTAAAAATTCTGCATTGGAGCAAGTTAAAAATTTTATTTATATTAATTTAAATAGAGATAGATTAAATTTTGTGTAAAAATTCTGCATTGGAGCAAGTTGAAAATTTTATTTATATTAATTTAAATAGAGATAGATTAAATTTTGTGTAAAAATTCTGCATTGGAGCAAGTTAAAATTTTTATTTATATTAATTTCAATCTCTGTTATACATATACTTGTATTCCTACATTAGTACTAAAATGTAAATTGTTTATATTATTAGAATTTGATTACATTAACTTGCGTAATTTTTAAACAATGTTATAGCACCATTAAATTAAACAAATTTAATTATTCTTATTAAGTAAGTTTAAAATTGTATAATAAAAGTGTTAAAAAGATGTTTTAAAAAAGAATATTTGAATGTTTTTGTTATTTTCAAATCAAAATCAAAACTCAAGTCACAAGATTTCATTTCGAAATATTTATATCAACATTTATGTAATTTAATGATTTTGTCAGAACTGAATGTTCAAACAATAATACTATTAGGGCTATATTAAATTTTATGGTATTAGCCAGTGTCATTGACACAAAAATTATGTCAAGTACATAGACAACTATCATATTGTATACTATTTAAATACTAATATATAATAAATTGCTTATTATTTTGTAATAATAGTGATTGTAATAAAATAATAATTCATAAATTAATATTTTATAATATTTTACATTAAATTATGTTGGTTCGTAATATTAGATGCCGTCGGTAATATAAGGACCAGGTAATATAAGGTCGGTAATATAATATCAGCTAATTTAAAGTTAATTTGCGTTAGTTATTTGTTTCCATTTAGATATTTTATATAACTGGAATTTTTAAAATGTTAAATTTTTGCCGATCTTTAGTAAAAGTATAGGTTGAGAAATATTAATTTATTACATTTACTATTCGTAAATTATGGAAAGAAAAATATTTTAACATTTATAATTAAAATTTAATAGTCAATTACAACTTATTTACAGTGACAGAAAAAAATTTATTTATTATAATAATGTACAGTCAAATTTGAGCAATGTTTTACAATTAATTCATTTAGTTTATTTACAAAACGTCCTATAAAAAAAAAACAACAGCACAATCTTTTGTTGTACATAACAACTCTAGTCATGACCACCTATATAATTGATAAATATTAATTATTTTTTATACATATATATATATATATATATATATATATATATATATATATATATATATATATTGGCCATAGCTAGAGGCTTTAGTCAGCAACAATATTTGGTAAATTTCAAATTTAGTAAGACATTACAATCATCCACGCACCAAGCAGGGTTCGAACCTGAACCCGCATTATTACGAGGGGTTTCAGGCATACAGGTTAAAGCCCTCAGTCATGCAGATCGACTGCATATAACATACATTATAAATAATTATTAAATTATTGTTAATTTAGCGTTAGTTTTTTTTTAGCGTTCAATGGTTTCATAACCTCAGCTTTGCCACGACTATAAATTACTATTCCGACTGTAAATATGTTAATTTTCTGTCTAGTTAAAGAAATAACCATTTTTAATAAATATTTATTCAAATAATAATTAAAAATACTTTTGAATAATTAAATTATTTTTCATAGCATCTAGTGAGTATTATTCGAAAATAGAATGTCACATAAATGATGGTTAATTAGCGAGAAAAGCCAGAAAAATGCTGTAATAAAACTAATTAAACAAATATGGGAGTAATTATTTAATTTGCCAGTACAGCGCAGTGTCTTTTTTTGAATATAAGCAATGCAACAAGCACCGCATAGGAGAAAAGAATGCCATACATATTTGTTGTGAGTTATGCGGTAGTGTGTCGTTGGAGCTGTTGGGAGTAAGTGAATGCAGAGTAGGTAGCCAACATGCTTATTAACTTCATTCATTTTACACTGGCGTAGCAGCCGCGTTGCCTAAAGGTACAAGTTACAGCGTCTGTTTTATTTATTTCTATGAACGTGAACGAATAGGAACGGGTAAAGCACGGTCATAGCAAGGGCAGGAGCCACAGCACAGCTACATAACACGACCAAACACAGCCCAGCCCCAGCTTTCCACATAACACGCTCTGCGACTTCGGACTGTCCACAATGAATAATAAAAGCAAATTGTGCACCTACCTCTTTCATATTAACAAATACAAAATTGAACGCATTTTCTTCCTTAACGATTTTTTTACAAATTTACTATAAATACTAAATTCTATTAATATGTAATCTCAGAAATCCTACAAAATGCAAAATGTATTTTTTTGAAAGAAAAAATCAAAGTACATGAATAAATTTCTGAGAAATGTCATATTTAAAATATTATTTTATTATTAAAATAAAATTCGCTTTGAAAAGTTTATAAAAATAATCAAGAATAAAAAATTAATTATTTAATTATATCAATAACACTACAGAAATAATATGCAACACAAATTTTAATAAATTTTTCAAAGTAGCTTAGATGATACAAAGACATCAAGAATATCCATGCACTAAGCGGGATTCAAACCCAGTTTGTGTATGTATGTATTTAGAAAACGATTATAATAATAAAATTAAATAACACAAATTTTTAAATAATAAATTGTAAATTTTATTTTAATAAAATATAATGAACCAACCATTCTGTGCAAAATATATTTTTATGTGCAAATAAATTTTTATAAACGAAGTCAAAATAATTTTAAATAACATAAAAAAATGTCTAATTTTTCGTTTCGCATTTGTATTTTACCAACGAATATAACTCTTGAGAGGAGTAAGAATGATAAAAAAATATAGTTCACGGAATGACAATTTTAAAACTTTGCGAGAGAAAAGGTAATTTTTTTATTTCTGTTTCGCAATTTATACACAGTCCCTAAAAATACGCAAAAATTATCTTGAAAAAATATTTTTTCAAAATATTGCTATTTTAGTTTATACTACACTTGAAATTTTCCAAAATTCACAATTTTCTTATACAAGTAAAACAATAATATTAAAATTTATTTTGGTAATTACTGTTTCACAACAACTTGATGATAAATTATCTTTGATAGGGTTTTCTCTTCTAAAATCGTGTACTTATTTTTTTTAAATGCTAAACAACCCTTAATTTGTATAATAAATATTTTATGATTAATTTTAAAACAATTTTAATTGATTAGACAAAATTTCAAAATAATTAAAATTGAAAAGATGTTACACAAATGTCCTTTTGTGGATTATTATAAAACATTTTTTTCTCTTTTTTAAATCTTGAAAATTTTTCAAACGTTATAGTAATTTTTTAGTCAAATAAATATTTTACGTAGACTGACTGTATGTGTATTAATTACAATGACATTTTTATACATTAAAGTAACAACCAAAAAAGGAGACGTTTTTAAAAGTTGTTGTTGTTGGTAATTTTTTCGTTCATTTTTCTGTAAAACATTTCGAGTTTCTACTAATCGTGTCTGTACTATATGCAACAAAGTATCTGAATTAATCAGCAAAAAATTAGCAACACCAAATATTTAAGCAAATTAATGGATTGAATGTACAACCAATTTGCTATAGATAAGTACGTAATATATTCAACTTCTTTAGTCATTTGTATTTAGGAGACCAAGTAAACGTACAAAGGAAATGTTTGTTGTTTGTTTTAACAACATATACAAGCAACAAACACATGCTACAACTACAAACTACAACCAACATTTATTAACAACACGATCCGAACACTAAAATAACTTAAATCATTTATTGACATGTTAAATACGTGCCCAGATTATATATAATAACTATTGACTTTCGAGAAAATATTTTATACTATTATTTTATATTATATTTATAACACAAGCTAATTCTGAAATATTGCTTTACTTTTAAAATGTTATGTTTTATTCAGAACATTTTAATTTGAAAAATTATCCCATACTTCATTTATAATATTTGCATGTAGTTAAAAATTTACTTTCTCCAAAACTTTAATACATAACGATAAATATATATTTAGACAAGAATTTCATGTTATTTCCTAGTTATTGTACATAATACCTGGAGCTGATTGAATTTCCTTGCCGGCAATTGTCTATTTAACTAAAAATAATAAATGTGAGAACATCCAAGCACACAGAACACCCGACATAGTGAACTGGTTACTTGCTTTGTATAAAATCGTGGTATAGTTACAAAACACTTGCTGATCTGATACCTAGTATCCAACTCAAACGCATCTACAGATTTGAAAAATATATTTGTACTACTTATATACCGAACGTCCATATAATCACTGACAATCAACCTTATTTATATGTTAGAGCTTCGGTTCTTGAGATTCACATATATCAGCTTAAATGGGACACCAAGTACATAATTCAATAATGAGAAAATGAGAGTTTGACAATAAATGCAACGATATAGAGTGGGAAATAGGTGTATCAGATAAATATATTTTGGTTTAAACTAGATACCGAGATGTCTTACAGTATAGACATCATGACGTTTTAAAATATTTTTCGATGAATATCACTAAAAAATTTAAAACTTTTTTTTCTTTTATTATTATTATTTTCTTCTTTTTTAAAAATCTTTAGATTTGTTAGTAGTTTCAGATTTCAAATTACAAATACTCAAGAAAAAGTACAGAAAAACCATTCCACATGAGTAAAGATAGCTAGTTGTCAAAAGTACAAATTTTCTTTATTCATTCGTGTACTGTAGAAGTACGTTGAAAATAGATACAATAGAAAATTTTAATTTATAGATTTATTTTCATCATAGTATAGTACTTAAAAAAAGAAAACTAATTTTTAACAACAAACTGTTTTAACAACATTCACATTTTTATTTTATCAATATTTTCAAAGCTACCTATTGTCACATAAAATGATTTTTCTGTATTTGTACTGGGAATTTAAATATTTGAAACACTAACAAATTTAACGATTTTTAAATAAAAACAAAAAACCTTTGAATTAGAAGTATTATAAACAGAAAAACCAGTAAAAGTAACTATGATATATCCTTATAAAAATCTTTAAATTTGTTACATAGTTTCAAAGAATTATATATTTAAATTGCAATTACTCAGTAAAAAATACAGAAAAATCATTTCACATAAGTAAAGATAATTCTGAAAATTTTTATAAAATAAAAATGTTTAATGTCAAAACAATTATTAAAACTGCAGTTCTTTTTTATCGTGAACTCTTACATGGTTGAAAATAAATGCAGCAGTAAATTTATTTTCAACGTGGTATAATATATGAAAAAAAAAATCTTCTTTTTCATCTGTGTTTGTATTAAAATTATCATTTTATCAAAATTCTCGAAGCTATTCTTTTGCTACATAAAATATTTTTTACTGGGAATGTATAGTAAAAATATTCAATATTTCAAAAATTAACAAAGTTAATCAATTTTAGATAACAACAAAAAATTCTTCAAATTGGAAAAATTATCGACAGAACATATTTTTATTGTTCTAGCCACTGAAAATTTTTCTGACAGCGTCGCACCCTTATACTGCATTATATCACAGTATCTATTCATAGTTTAGATTTCGAGTTAATGGAGTTGGGAGTTTTAAGCGAAACATCCAGTACACTAAAAATAATTTTCCAATTGGATGATTATAAATCTAAAATTTGAATTATAGAAGTTACTAGAGAAAAAGAAAACATACATATATCTTAAATATCTATATTGAAAAGAATGTATTGTGCAAAACTTGGAAATGTTAGCATAGAATTGATGTAGCAGCCAGTGTGTGCAGGTGGAATAGAATAAGTTAGGTAAAGCTTTGTCACTTTAAATTGTTAACAATAGAAGTTAACTCGTAAACGACATGCATTATTCCATGACTGCTTCTCTTTCAGCACCTGACCACGACTTCAGACCTTTGTACAATCTGGCTGTGACACTGTAATTAGACTCTTACACAAAGTCCTTTTAGCCAGAGCCCTTACTTCTCGTCTGCGAGTTGCGAGCTGGGACGCACACAAATTTACTTCCGGTTAATGGATATTTGTTTTTCTTTCCTTACACGTACCTTATTCATTATACAAGAATCAAATAAAAACAACTAGGTATCTAACTCTTACTGCCCTTGATTACTTTATTGAACCAACTACTGATACGTCCAATTAGAATATATATTCTAATTAAATCTATCTTGTAATTTACTTTTAACAATTAAATAAGATTAAGGATACAAATTGCAAGAAGCATTTGCTTCCGAAACTCACTAGTAAAACCGTATAAAAATTAACAGGATTTTATTTTCATTTTATTTCTAGCTTATTAAAAATTTAATCAAATTTTGACAAATAATACGGGACAAAAGTAGGGAGTTATTTAAATGTTTCCGGAGTTATTAAAGAATATGAAATACAATTTTACTATAAAAATTCTTATATATTTTAAAATTGCTAAATCTCATTATAATCTATATTTGATAATTATCTTATTAATAATTCGATTACAAAAATTTGGAAAAGCAAGTTTAATGTCAATTTTAATATTTTGTTAAATAAAAAATTCATGTTATTAAAGTATAAGTTAACGCGGTAGCCGAGCGTGTTTATGCGTTAGGTACTACCGAATATATATACCGGGTGTAGAAATGAAATGTGAACCATAGGGATTTCAATGTTATTTTTTAAATACGGCTGTATCTCTTTCCCTATTGACTTTAGAGCAAATATTTAAATACAAAACTTGTTCAAAATGTGAAAATGCATGGTATAAAGTCAATTTTCTTACATTAATATTAACTGCTTAGTAAAAAATTACCAAATAAAATAAAATATTTAATGTTTATTTCAAAAATTGTAAGTGTGCCTAGGAAAACAATAGACAAATCATTTGTTATTTGATTAAACAGTTTGACATTTAGGTGTAACATTGTTGTATTCTTTCAGTATTGTTTTGTAGTAGATTGTGAAGTAATAATGGATAGTTATAGTATCCAAGAAAAAATTAAATGCGTTGAGTGGTATTTTGCGGGTAATTCGTTTGTTCAAGTGCGAGATTTATTTAGCGCGTTTTATTTAGATCGCCCAATTCCGTCAGTAGCTACCATTCGTAGAATGATTCTAAAATTTAAAACTACCGGTAGTGTTTCATCATTGTGTAGACAGTGTGAGGGGCGAAATCAAGAACGGGAGAACAACAATGAATATAAAGATAATAAACTTAACGTAATGTTAATGATAAACCAAAATCCAAATTATAGTGTGCGTCAAATAGCCTCCGAACTAAACATACATTATACAACGGTTCATAAAATACTGCAATTAGAAAAATACAAATCGTACAAGTATTCAAATCATCAGGAAATATTAGAGTGTGATAAAATGGCAAGAAGTGAATTTTGTGAAATAATGATAAATAAGGCAAATTTGGATAGGCTATTTTTGAAGAATATTTGCTTTACGGATGAAACCTGTTTTACTTTAAACGGTATACCTAATGTGCAAAACAATCGATATTGGAGTAAAGAAAATCCTCGGTTAGTACTGACAACACATACACAGTTTCCCCAAAAAATTAATGTGTGGGCAGGTATTTTTGGTTCGCACATTATTGGACCGTTTTTCATTGACGGTAATTTGAATGCAGAAAAATATTTGGAACTTCTGCAAAATCAAATTGGACCGGAATTGGATGTAAAATCAAGGGAAAACAGAACTATTTGGTATCAACAAGACGGATGTCCTGCACATTATGAAAAAAATATAAAATTATACTTAGACGAATGCTTTCCAAATTCGTGGATAGGCCGTGGAGGGCCCATTAACTGGCCAGCTCGTTCTCCAGATTTAGCACCAAATGACTTTTTCCTATGGCCATATTTAAAAGAAAAAATTTATAAACATGATGTTCCAAATATTGAAACTTTAAAAAATTTAATTGTAAGAGAATGTGAAACTCTTACACAGAGACAATTAAGTAATGTTCGTCATTCATTTTATAATAGGTTAGGATATTGCTTAACAGCAAATGGAGATTTATTTGAACATTTGTTATAAATTAATAAATAAGTACTTAATTTGTTTAAATAACATTTTGTGAAATAAACATAAAATTTTATTTTATTTGGTAATTTTTTACTTAGCTATAAAACGCATTTAATTTTTTCTTGGATACTATAACTATCCATTATTACTTCACAATCTACTACAAAACAATACTGAAAGAATACAACAATGTTACACCTAAATGTCAAACTGTTTAATCAAATAACAAATGATTTGTCTATTGTTTTCCTAGGCACACTTACAATTTTTGAAATAAACATTAAATATTTTATTTTATTTGGTAATTTTTTACTTAGCAGTTAATATTAATGTAAGAAAATTGACTTTATACCATGCATTTTCACATTTTGAACAAGTTTTGTATTTAAATATTTGCTCTAAAGTCAATAGGGAAAGAGATACAGCCGTATTTAAAAAATAACATTGAAATCCCTATGGTTCACATTTCATTTCTACACCCGGTATATACATTATATATATATATATATATATATATATATATATATATATATATTCATATATATATATATATATACATTATATATATATATATATATATATATATATATATTTAATTTTGGAGCACCGTACCAAACATTATACCAAATATGGTTACTGTTTCCAAATTATATGTTAACAAATGTGTCTATTAAAAAACATCATTTATAAACTTTATTAAAAAATAATTAAAAAAAAAATTATATTTGAAAAAACTTTGATTATAAATATTTATTATGCAATTAATTTATAATAGCAAATATTTGTTAATCATTACGAAAATGTATTAAAAAATTATAATAATAAAAATTAGTAATAAATCTACATAAGTAATAATTTCATATATGCAAGTTGACCAACATAACATTCATGATTTGCAAGTTGCATACATATTAGGTACATTTGCCCGAATAAGTCCATTGACCGACTATACCGTCCCACGACGAGCTGACAAATTCTTGTTTATAAGGATGCCATGATACATCTCTGACACACGAACGATGTCCCGTTAAGTCTCTTTTAATTTTGCCGGTTAAAGCATCATATATAATGACACGTCCAACACCACAGCCCGTATAAATGTAACGTTGTCCAGTTGTAACAGCCGGTGAGAAACGACAGCGAATTAATGTTTTTAAGACTGAATGTCCACGATAAGTCATTATACTTGTATCGCCTTTCAGCTTCTGTTTTGGATTAAATAATCTTCTGGGCACATGTGTATGCCATTGATAATCCCAAGTCAGATTCTGTACAGCTTTCCGCGTATTTTCCTGTCCTTCACTACCGGAAAATACTCTCACATCCCACAACTTGATGCTCTGATCCTTGCTATTTGATATGAAATGTCTACCATCGCCTCGACTATCGATAAACGTAATCCCATCCATATGACCGGCCAAATGTCCTACCGGTTTTGGATTTGCTTCGGATAGGGTGCGACGATCCCAGACTTTTGCGAGGCCATCGTCGCCACCACTGTACAGAATTTGTGATGTGAAATCGGCAAATGCCACTGTGTTCACGTCATATTCATGAGCGTTTATCCTTAACGATTGTTGATTGCATTCTAGATCATAAACATAAAGACATCCATCATTTGCACCACCTAAAATGTCTTTGCCATCCGATGAAAAAACGACAGAAAATATGCAAAATCTTCTATCAATCGGTGACAACGATAATGTTTTTTGATTATCTGAGTCACCGGTTAATGAACAAAGATGTAATGATGATGACCAACTGGAATAGACAAAATGACTGCTATCAGGACTAAATGCTATATCCATGACACCCCATCCAACATCATGCCATCTTGCCTGTATTGCATTAAATAACTCAAAACTGCCATTCTCCGTTTTATATACTCGTATTTGTCGATGTTGAAAACCACTTATAAAATAATCACCATTCTGCGAATAAACACCACAAAATGCATTGCCACCGTAACGTGCCAAAACGTTCATTTCATTTGGAAGAAATCTATTGCTTAGTTTGCAACGATCTTGATTTGAAAAGCTTTCGTAGGTAAATACGCCTCGCTCTCTATTTAAGAGCATAGTGATATTTGATGTAGTTTTTCTCTTGAGAATACCAATTCCAGACGACTGTCTAGTTTGCAAAGCAAATTCACTTTTATCTAAAAAAGACGTATTTGGTTTGTGTTTAATGTTTCGAATCCGCGATCTCAAGTAAATGTCATCGTCGTACGTGGATGAAATAATCTGGACTTGAAGACTTTGATTGACAGTTTCTTGATCAGACCCATCGTCTGATCTTGATCTGGAATCACTGTCGTCCATTCTCGATGAATTATTTGAACTCATAAAATACGAATTCACCACGATAAGATTATAAATCTTTTATATTTACACATTTACTGTTCCACGAAAATGAAATTATAACAATACGAGAATCACACAATAGATTTTTTAAAGATGAATTTTCACGGTATAATCAACACCAGTCAACAACACATTTGATAACAAACACCAAATCAGTTTTAACGTAATATTATTAAACGCAATAACATTTTATTGTGAAAATTATTCGCGAACAAAACTGACAGCACCATATTACCATAATGATTTGCTTTTGTCACACACTTTTGTTTTTTTATCGTATAAATCGATCTTGTTACTCTGATCAAATACCCGAAATTATATAATATTATATCCCATTCTAGAATAATGGTTTATTTATTAAATTATAGTGCTCATTATTCCGCATTTTTTCATATGATGCATATTTTCCTACACCTCATAGTTATTGAGAAAAAAATAAAAACCAAAAAATCAAAAAAAAATTCTAGCGCCCAAACGGCACATGCTAGCAAATTAAAACTAAAACCAAATTATAGAACTTTTTATTGTCTAACAAAAAGTATTCTAAGTATTTCTCCGAATTTAACTCGAGAAAGTAGTATATCGCAAATTATTGAAATTGCATGTTAAACGCCCATATACGAACTTAACGAAAGAACACCCGGTATATATATATATATATATATATATATATATATATCGATGTGTATTTATTCAACTATTTCAATATATATATATATATATATATATATATATATATAATATTTACCCGAATATAACGCGATATTTTTTGACTAATTATTTCCCGTTAAAAAATTGACTCGCGCTATATTCGAGGTCTAGGTAATGGAATGTAACAAATCTTGAATTATATTTTCTTCGAATTTTTTTATGAAAAATGAATGGATCGCGATAAATTCGGATTATCTTTTTTCCAAATATCTTTATGAAAAATTTCGGTACCGCGTTCAATTCAAGTATACAATCAATATGTAAATGTTATGCATACTTTAAAATTTTAAATAAAATTTAATTCAATTTTTTTTTGCAATTTAAAAATAATTGACTAAAGAATATTTGCAATAAAAAATGTTCTAATATGTCTATCTAGTATCTAAATATCTACAATAATGAAATTAAATATTATTTATGATGATGCAATAGAGAATTTAAAAAAATAAAAAGCAAAAGAAATAAAATTTTAAAATTTTTATGCATTTACGTTTCGTTATTTTATTTGACTGGTTTATCCAGTTTGTAATAGAAATTTTATTTTTTAATCTGCTATGTCAACCAAACGAACACCGTGTGTAGATATTTAAATTATATAAATAAACAATGAACAAAAGTATCTGTGACTTATAATACAATTTATTCGTGAATTGGTGTACTTCAAAAAAAGTAAAGATATATAGCAAAGATATCATAATTTTATGTTATATTTCAAAAATGTGTTAATAAAAAAAATATTTTCCTTCGCCACTGGATAGATATTATAATTATCTATTTTTTCATTTGAAACTCTTTTTGTTAAAAGTTTACTTTCAGAGTTATTCAGAAACAAAAAAAAATGACCAAATATAGTTTTTGCATTTATCTAGTGACCTATGGAAATTTTTTGGTAAGTATTGGTACATCTGAGATAGCCATATAAATTGTGCACAAAAAGTTCTATTTAACCGAAGCTGCAAGTATTATAGTTTGCAAGATCAGAATAGCAGCATCTGAATTTCGAACACACATTTTATATATATATATTGTATATATATATATGGCTTTACATTTTTTAATATTAATGTTTAGAACTGAATCTATAAATAAAGTTTACCTTAATTATATTTTGATTCATATATTAGAAAAATGGATCTGAATATATATATTTAGGTGTCAATAACTTTAAAACTGAAATTGAGTTTTTTTATTAAATTTTTTGAAGTAAAATTTGCTATGATCTTTGATGTAAGGTACTTTATTATGTCAACACAATAAATTGTGTTACATCTTTGCCGCTATTCTGGTCATCACATTTAAATTTAAAGAACTTTAGCTTAAAGCAAACTTTAACTTAACGACTTAAAGAAATTTAAATAAAGCAATTCTGGTCATGCATCTTTAAGCTTAGCAATTTAAAGAATCTTATTCCTAAGTTGGCAATGCTGTGCACATGCGCAGTATGTTATCTTTAAGTGGAAAACTGTCAAAACGTCAAAACGTGTCCATTTGCATAATAGTAAATTGCTATTAACACTTTTAGGTGGAATGGTATGGAATCGGATCGTTCAGATGCGGATATATATATGGCTTCAATTTATTAATAATGTTAATTACTACTAATTTTTTTAAGCAAAAATCAATTAAAAATTTGTTGTTAGTTATTTCGAATGTATTAAAATTGTCTCGTAATATTTTTCTTTCTATTCTTGTATTGTTCCTATAAAAATAATTTTATTTTATTAAGCCTACATTTAACGAAACATATATATTATTTAATTACTTTCTTTTCAAAATCATCTAGATATAGGAAAACTGCAAACATTTCTATATTCATTTTTATGCAAATATTTTTCACACCAATATAAATTTCAACCTTTTCTGACAACTACTTAAAGTAACCTCAAATTTAACTGTTAAAGCACCTCCCATATACATTTAAATTTAAAGGACTTTAAGCTGAAGATTTAAGCTAAAGTTGTGACCAGAATTGAAATTTACTTAAAGTTCTTTAAATTTAAAGATTTAAGCTAAAGTTCATGACCAGAATAGGGGCAATAACTTGTTTATGATACAAATTTGTATTCAGTAAACGCTGAACTCGTTGTGTCAACATATACAAATTTTATTAGTTTTTTTTTTTTTATATAAGCGATTACATTTACTTTTTGTTATTTATTAATGAAAATTTCGGCTGTAAAATAATCCGTATACAAAATATGAAAATTTTAAATCACAAATAAAATTATAAAATGCGGAACTAATTATATACAATGTTAATTCAAAAATAGTATGGTTAAAAGAAAACCTCAGACTAAACATAACTAGACTATAATAACATTGCATTTATCACAATGCAGCAATATGATCCAAAGATGCTAGAAAAATGTCTGTCTTTATTTAACTCACGTGAAACATTTACTATCGCACACAACTGCTAGAAAAAGATACTAATACAGCGGACAAGTCACATGACATAAATTCTAATTCTGTCTTTATTTAACCCATATAAAATATATGCTATCGCACACATGTTTCTTACATCAAAAAATGTACAAGTTATTAGTCTATTTATGTTTAGCGTGAGGTTAAAACCATAGAAAGGAAACAGACAGTTTATGCCTATACATACCACTGTATAGCTAAGGTTTAAAATCGCTTGATTCGATCAGCTGATTTCGAGGCCACACCCTTTTGGGTACATGGCGTGATTGTGTATGTATGTTATGTATGTATGTATGTATGTATGTATGTATGCATAATTAATCAAATATTTATTATTTATGTATGTAATTTGTGAAAATGAATGGAAAACATATGAGGAAAATTTTGAAAAATTTAACCGGATCTACTTAAAATAAATAAATATTAAAAAAATACTTAGCTTTGTTTGTTAAGGTGTATATATATATATATATATATATATATATATATATATATATATATATATATATATACATATATATATATATATATATATATATAATAAATAGTTGTTAACAGTAACTTACCAAGGATATATTTGGATTGCAGTTTGTGCAAATTTCGCAACTGGTAATAGCTATAAAGGACAGCTAAACATCTAATAAGAGTCATCATAATGACGTCAGCTGCGTTGTATTCCGCCTAAAACAAAAGAAAAAATCGATTATTTATTACCAATTAATTATGCTAATTTTAACTTCCTTTTACATCATCATCATCTAATGTACATACTATAGAATACTAGAAATGTTAGTAAAATATGATTTACTTTTACTAAAATAAATTAAAAATGCAAAATTTGTCGACAGTGTTTTATATTACATATACCTATAGTTCATATTTTTATATTTATTTGAAAGCTTATATGCGGGATATTCAATATAAATTGCTATACACGAAGATTTCGAGAATCGTATAGATACATTTTCAGTAAAAGTTAATGAAATTTGCTTCTACATTCAAACATTATAATTGTGCTTTATTAGTTTTAAAAAATCCATAGGTCTCTAAATAAAAGCGAAAATAAAAACAAAAAAGTGGAATTAGATTATTTTAAATAAATCTTTCTTTAAGAAATTTGTTACGTAGATTGCAGTGACGTAACGATAATTAAAAAAAAAGTATTTTATCTAATATTTGATTTCAATTAAATTTTCAGGATAGATTCTTTTGGTATATCGATAACAATTTCATAATTTTGTGTTGTTTTGAACAGTGTTGCCAATTTTTTTTTATTACACAATATAATTATTTATTATAATAATTTCATAACTAAACTAATTTATTTTCTTATACAAAATTAATTTTCAGAAATTATTATGCCACCGAAAAGAAAGAAGTTATCAGGTTATAAATATCAACAAAAAGAATTGGCACGGCCACCCTACTCTCTTAAGGGTAGAAATACACATGTAAAAGCAAAAAAAAATGTGATTTTCCAAAAAATTTTATATCAATGAATGAAGTCATACAAAATACAATATATATATATATATATATATATATATATATATATATATATATATATACAGTCGATTCCGCTTAATTGGGACACCGCTTAATTGGGACAGCCGCTTATTTGGGCCAAATCTCAAAGAACAGAAACCAAACCAAGGAACCAACAGTAAATTTACATGTTTAATTGGGACAACATTCCGCTTAATTGGGACAGTAAATTTAAGATCACAGTATATATTATGTTACAAATATGTATTCACAAGAAAAAATATTTACAAAAAATTTAATATGATACGCTTCATATCTTTTTGATTCACAACATGGAAAATTATATTTAAAAAACTAGCAAATATGTATCAATTAATTACATTAGTATCGCGCGCTGTGAACTTTTTTCCCAACACATTCATTCACGTATGAAGTACGGACCCACGTGCGCTCAAAGGTTAATGTTTACCCTCGCGTCGGCGTGGCGCGGCACCAGTCATTAAAGCTGTGAGAGTCTACCCTGCTGTCTCAATCGTTACGTATTCAGTTATGATTCAGTTACCACTACACCTCGCGCGTGGAAGGTTTGTTATTTATTATTTTATTTTGGAATTTATTATTATTTTTTCTTAAAAGTTTATATTTTTTTGGTTATATGTAGTTTATAGTTTTTTCCAAGAATTTATAAAATAAAATTATTGAAAGAAAAATATGGATTGCTTAATTTTATGTAAAATTCGGTTAATTGGGACAGCCGCTTAATTGGGACAAAATGCCCTAGTCCCGATGTGTCCCAATTAAGCGGAATCGACTGTACATATATATATATATATATATATATATATATATATATATATATATATATATATATATATATATTCAGCTATAAATACGATTTTTTTTTGAATAGTCGAAGTCCATCTTTCACCGAGTTGGAAGCGTTTGTATGCTCGGCCACAGAAAAAAATATTTATGAATATTGTTCATGTAAAATAAGTTGATCCAGAGCGGAATTTCATTAAGAATGTGATTCCTTGCTCATCGCATGTGATAATTTTGTTTCCATCAGGTGCTGCACGTCACGCCAACCAAGAGCGTCTTTTCTGCGGCCGAGCATACAAACGCTTGCAACTCGGTAAGAGATGGACTCTTCAAAAAAAATTCGTATTTATAGCTGAAAATATATATCATCCTGAGGCGGCCGCTTCATCGCTTCACCTATCGGCACAGCCCTGTCTCGAGCATATAGTCCTGTATTTCGTTTAGGAATAGTAATGCACAGTTGTAGTTCTTTAAAAAAAACTTAATACTTAACTCTATAAATGATTTACTGTATGATATCAAAATTTGACAATGATAAAAGTTTTAAGACAGTTCTAGATTTAATATTAAAATAAACAATTAGCTGTGATAATAAAATATTGCTTAAATCTATCATAGTAATTCATATTTATTATGTTATAGCATTTGTTTTGTTAATTAATACACCGTACTAATACAATGACAACGTATAGATTATATAAAAGAATTTATTATTTCTCGCTTAACTATCAATACTTTATAATCATTAGATTCGTCTATAAATTGGCATTGGCATCGGCATTGGCTATAAATTGGCATATAATTGGCAAAAAATCACGTGAATTTCATATAAGCAAAAATGGCCGAAAAATTAAAAAATGTTACAAGGTCAGGCATTAATTAAACAGAATCAGACACATCAGTTTGATCAACTGCTTGTCTTAAAATATCAATAGTTTCGATTACTGACTGGAACTCGTCGACTTTACAGTTTCGAAAAGTGTTCTAATGAATGATCACGAAAGAAGTACTTCGTACCTGCAGTCAAAGCCAAAGTCTAAGACTGTCGTACCAAATATAATAATTGTGATAATATAAATTATTACTTATAATATGTATAATAAAAATTTTACATTAGTGTTACTTATAATTATATACAAACTAATTTACTTCCATAATTTAAGAAAATAAAATATAATACACACAAAAAAAATTTAGATGATATTTTATTAGTTTTATTTAATTAAAATAGATCATTTTTTAAAATTTCTAATAGGGTCATTACACATTTTTTTTTTATTACTTTAATGGAAAGATCTTATGTCGTTATAGGCGTAAACAACAAAAACAATTTTTTTTGCATTATTATAGACGTAATTAACAAAAAGATTTGCCCGCCAAACGGGTTCCCAAAAATCGACGTTAGCCATTTTATGACGTATGTAGTATATATGACCTCACCGCAACGTCACCGTTGAACACATGCTAGGTGTTAGGGAAGAGCGGGGGTATTTTTTTCTATAGATGCTAACATACTATCGCCTTGTTATATCATTTGACTGGTACCTATTGCATGATAAAACTATTCAGTGCTTATTTAAACTCATTTTTAAAATGTATTAATAAAAAGAAAATTAATAAGAACGATCAACATTATTTAAGGAGAGTAAATGCTGATTGTAAGGTTTTGTAACAATTTGCTATCTTTGTGCAACTTAAGATGACAAATTACACTTCTGAGTATATCCTTTACCTGATTAGATAAAGTTGCACTTGGATCTTGGTTATTAAATAATTACGATAGACAAATATAATAAAATATATAAACTTTAATTAACAGACATTATTGAACAAATCCAAAATAATTACTTATAAATTTAGCGATAACATATGAATCCAAAATGTAACTTAAAACTGAATCATTTTTACTGCTGCTCGTAACTCGAGGTTAAACGTAACTACATTATGACCGTAGCTACTCGCGGACCTTAACTGACTCTCTGACCGTAACTCCCCGTTGACCGTAACTGCCCGTTGACCGTAACTGCCTCAGTCTTGAAGCTAACCCCTTTTTAAGTTACATTTTGGCCATCAAACTGGACTCTGCGGGGAGGCAACGTAAACATAACATAAAAAACTAGTTCACTGTGCAATCATACTTCGAACGTTATTTCAATATATGTTGAAATTGCTGACAGTAGCTCAAAGTTCGATGCACTAAAAATGCTTAACAAACATTTACGTTTGTTACAGTTTTGGGTGCTTTGGGAACTTTTGCTAGAAATGTAAATGTTTCCAAAGAATTCCGTTTGAGTATATATAATGCAGTTTTGGTGCCTACGTTGATGTATAGTAGTGAATTTTGGGTTTGGTTGCAAAAGCATAAACGGAAAATGACTGCTGTGGAAATGAGATTTTTACGTGGGGTATATGGTGTAAGTGTAAATAGGAGAGATCGGGTACGAAATAGATTAGTGTATGATGATTGTGAAATTGAAAAAAATGTTGTAGCAAAAGTTGGTGTTAGTCAGTTAAGATGGTTCGGACATGTTGAGCGAATGTCTAATGAACGTTTGGTTAAAAAGATTTATTTGAATGATTTTGATGGTATACGTTTGCGTAGACGTCCGATGAGTAGTTGGAGTGGTATGATTGAGAGTGTTTTGCGTGAGCGAAAGTTTCCAAGTAGTTTGGATAGGAATGTTTGGAGGAAACTGGTTACGGGATGTTGATAAGAGTTTGTGCCACACCCTGTTGGATACATGGCGTGATTGTGTATGTATGTATGTATCTACATTATTTGTTGTTTAACATACGAAAGAGTTTTAGATTAATTTTAAGGATGAGGCTATTTATACATACGGTATGTATACGCAATTGGCTATTTATATATACCGTATGTATAAATAGCTACTTTCTAATTTTAAAGCAACTGACAGTAGTCGCTTAGTAAGTGCGTTTGTTTTGTAATGTTTATAATTTTCCACAAAAATAAACTATATAAAGTATTATATCAAAACATATATTTTTTTAAATGTATTAGTTAGAATATAAAAGGTACTCTATTTTGTCTACTTGTATTTGCTATATGTTCTCAGCCAATCAGATAGTAAAACGTCCATTGTATATAATGACACGTCATAGTTCTTGAATTGCTTTGAAAATGTAAACTGATTTTCAATAATTAATTAAAAACTAACTAAAAAACTTTTATAGTTTTTTAGTTAGTTCTTTTATAAATTTAAATGTTGTGTAATAACCCTATTATATTAGATGCAACATCAAATAGTTTAGTGTATCTAATTAGATATTTTGTGTAGTTTATGGTATATTTATCTATTCCTGCTCATTGATTTATCTAAAATTTTAGATTATTTATCTAAACTCTATTTAAAATAATAATTTGATTTCAATTATGTATTACATTATATGAAATAGTTATTTTATTAGATTTTGGCTTGGTTTACAGTTTTCGGAAAATTTATAGATCTATTCGGTTCACATGTGTTTTTCTGGTACTTAAATAAAATTCTTTTATTGATTGAAAAAGCTAAATATTCTGTAACGTTACAGGTCTTACAAATGTGAACCGAAAAAACCCATTAGTCATATTTTACTAATTCAGTGATAAAAATTAACATATTTTTTTATTGAAGGTGAAAACTTATTTTTCTGATAACCATGTATGTATAATATAAATATATCCTCAACCAAATTGATTTTATTTACTCAAAGAAAAATATTGTATACCATCATTTCACATACCCACCATTCAATTAAAATATACAGAGTTCCGAAAGTTTCAATTTAAATTTAAAGATGATTAGAAATCATGTATGTATATGTATAATAACTTGAGTGTACAATAACGCAAAGTATAAAATCCAAGTAATGTACAACATGTAGATAGTGAAAGATTTGAAAATGTAGTTAACGGAATTAATAGAAGCGTATATATGTCCATTTAGATGAAATTAAAGCCGCCAGTATATTTTGTGTCCCTCAACTTACGCATAACTATACGCGATCAGTATATAATTTCCTGAGAAGCAATTTCGCCGCTTTACCATTACCATTACGCTTTATGTGATGTGTGTATACTACGTGCTTAATATTAATAATCAACGCACAAGTCTCATTATGGAATTATTACAATATTTTTACAACAATTTTAATGACATTTAAAAGTAAATGATCAGTATCTACTGTTTTATATCTATCATGTGGTTTATTAAAAGCAACTTTTTTAAACAGTGGCGAACTGGGCGGGCGGAACACTGAAACAAACACATGTTACTGGTGGGCCGATCGTAGCATAGGCCGAGGGACTGTATAATGCCTCTCTCATAATGTTAATATTACGTCATCATATTGCTAATGTTGAAGGAGGTCATTATGTTACTAGTACAATAATGACATTATTATACAGCAGTTAGTTACTATGTACACCATCGATAGCAACATTAAACATAACTGCAACGTCAAGTGTATTTAATCTGACATCTTCAAATTAATTCACAATTGCGTTGTTTATTTTTGCTTGAATTTTAATTTAACTATTGAAAATGTGTGAAAAAGTGCAATATGCAACGTCAGGTTTGTCAGAAACTGCAGATTCGACCAAATAAACACGGTCAAGTGTATTTAATTTGAGATCTCCGAGGGCTATATTAAAAATTATTAAGTGACAACTATTAAGTATTAGTAATTGACAACTGCATTGTTTATTTTCGCTTGAATTTAAATTTGATTTTTAAAAATAGGTGAAGAAGTGATAGAAATATACCGCTCAGAGTAGTCAGAAACTGTATATTCGACAAATTATATATAAATATACATGCTATTTTACAACCGTTAGTAAGGTTAAGGTTACTTGGCATGTATTTTTATTTATTTTCAATTTAGTTTTATGTAGAACGTTTGACGAGAAAATCGTATATGTCACTCGAAATAAAAAGCTTTTTTTGTATTTCGTCCAGATTGCTTGACCTCGGCCTTGCTTCGGCTACAAATATCTGGGCTCTACAAAATAATCATCGCTCTCTACACCACGTAACATAATATACTATTAGGTATACTTGTGTGTAACGAAAACTAAATAAATAATATGTATCATCAGAATTTTTTAAATTACTTTTATTATCAAGAGTGGTCTGTGTGGTAGAAGCGTAGAAGTACCTACAACATAATTAAATACAGTAGGTAAAGAAATAATTTAGAAAAACAGTCACTTTGTTGTTATTTATTAGTAATTAAAATACCTATGACAAATAAAACAAATATCAACATATTTAAAAACATTTTTGTTAATAATTTTTATATTATTAAATTGAAATAAACTTATTACAATTTTCATAGACTGATTTTTATCAGTCCTTTACTATTCATAGAGAATATTTTGCAAAAGGGCCGTATTACCATTTTTTGATTATTTTATATTATTCTACGTGAAAAATAAATAACACGTATTTTTCTAATTAAAAATAAACTAAACTAAAATTATCGTACAGATATAAATCTTTTATAAACTTAATATTAATTAATAGTAGAAGATATAATTAATATTCAAATACTCAAACAAACTATGCTTATCATTATGAAATATTGATTTTTGGATATTATAATTAATATATTAGGTACATAACAAGAAAAGATTCTTTACAATGTTCCATTATTTATTATATTTATTCTTTCTTCAGAAACGAACTGTAATTTTAATTTTTAACGATGACATTAAATTAGTAACGTACGTTATTTATTTGAGTATCTCATTTATATGATAGATATTTAATATTTTAATTCCTTCATGATAATACAGTCTATTGTGATAAGGGATAAAGTAAATGGCATTAAAATGCAATCATTTTCTAAGTTCATTCACAATTTAAGTGATATATTTTTAAACAACTTTTGATATACAAAAAAAGAAAACAACAGTCATTTATTATTTCTTATTATTTAATATTATTATTATTTAAAATTAATTTTTTTTAAATTGAATTAGGCATATTAAGGTAGAAAGTGGCAAATATTATGGTGGCGCACATTAAACTGTAGCTAAGGGTACTCTCTAACCGATGAATAAATAGATTTTACTGCGGGAATACTGTACGAGTGATATTTTTATCATTTTCATTTGATTTTGACATTTTTCAGAAGACGATATTTAATATTGCATTGAAATTTTTTTTCAAGGCTACCTACTATTTAGATTATTTTTAGTGGGATATTTATACGTCATTATAATATACAAGTTAGGTATTTTTCTTTTCTCTATCTACATAAGTTGTATTATTTCACAGAGATGCAATGTCCAAGGCAATTATATACGATGTGTCTAAGAGAATTATGTACAACTTTTGATATACTTTTAAACAGAACATACTACTGTGTTAGAACTAATATTTCCAATATTATTTATTCTTAAGATAAGTAAAAAAATCATTTCGAATTTGCTAAAACTATATATATATATATATATATATATATATATATATATATATATATATATACATACACTCTGAATAAATGACATTTTAATAATTTTAAAATTATTCACAGGATAAATTTATTTCAACATTTGGAAATGCTGAGCCTTACTGAAGGAACTGCCACTATTTTGTATCTAGCAATAACTGTGAAAATATAAAATTGTCTAAAAAATAATTATTGCGAGCATATCAGAACCAACATTATTTTGATGAATTTTATTATAACTAAATTTTACTGGCAAATTTGTTTTAAAAATCATGGTCCGTATTCATAACCCCTTTTAGAGTACATTTAGATAAATTATATTTTAAAGTATTTATTTAAAATAAAATAAAATAGGATTATTTATATTTTAAAGTGTTAAATGTAATAAAGAATATTTAATTTATAAAACTAGTTTAATATTTGATACATAATAAAAGCAACAATTAATATTGAAATCTTGACTGCTTTTAACTAAAAGTGCTCTAAAAGGGGCTACGAATACGGGTCCGTTGACCCGTATTTATAGCCCCTTAATTAACTAATAACTTAATTTAGAGTTAGTTCAAATTGGATATTTTAGTATGACATTACACTATTATTCAATATGTCGGCTTGATGAAAAGTTTCTTGTAAATTATTTTAAATTTATTAATTGATATTTGTTTAATTTACAAAAACTAACAAATCATAATACATATTCTTTTAAAAAACATGTGTATGTGCATTTTATAAGAAGTATTCTTTTCTTAAGCGCATTTATAGATGAATCGTTTATATGCGTGTTTTCTGTAATGGAATAATTGGCCAATTACATATTTTATTCATTTATCTATTTGTACACAAACAACTTAATCTTTAAAATAAAATTTGTAATCTGTCAGGGATTATCTTTCAGCCCATCTGAATGTTCTCTTATAATTCATTGCAATAATTATTCATTTTCTATTAAAAAATTAAGCGACATGTAACAATTTTAATACATAAGTTTAATAAACAGTTACTTGTTCTAAAATATGTTGTATTTTATTTGTAAATCTATTTAAGAAAGTCAAAAATAAAAAAAGAAAACTAGTAATTTTTATATAAACAAACACTTTTTTTTCAATATATTTCAAAAATATTTAATTTGTTATACATATTTAATTAACATAAATATAACAAACTATTAGCTGGTGTAAATAGGAGAGATCGGGTACGAAATAGATTAGTGTATGATGAGTGTGAAATTGAAAAAAATGTTGTAGCAAAAGTTTGTGTTAGTCAGTTAAGATGGTTCGGACATGTTGAGCGAAAGTCTAATGAACGTTTGGTTAAAAAGATTTATTTGAATGATTTTGATGGTATACGTTTGCGTGGACGTCCGATGAATAGTTGGAGTGATATGATTAAGAGTGTTTTGCGTGAGCGAAAGTTTCCAAGTAGTGGGAATAAAAGAGCATGTATGAGAGGAATTATGAATGTGGATGAAGCGAAAGTTGCTTGTTTGGATAGGAATGTTTGGAGGCGACTGATTTCGGGATAATGAAAAGAGTTTGTGCCACACCCATATGGGTACATGCCGTGATTGTGTATGTATGTATGTATGTATAAACTAAAATATTGTTTTTGAACTTTTAATAGCATAATTATTATTACTGTCCATAAACCGATTCTTTTTTAACAACTTAAAATCAATTTTAGTTAAAAATCGGTCATATGTCTTACAACTACGTATAAAATGTTTAACCCTTTTGCCTACAACCACGTGTGAGGCTCGTGGTCAGGTTTTCGAGCCAAAACTTTTTATCACGTGCCTGGCCCGTGGTACAGCGGCCGAGCCTAAAGGTCTATTCACACATATCAGTGACGTATCCGCTCAGTCCCGTGCAGTGTTAGCAGAAACAGTAAAAAATAATATCGTTGCTTTGAATCTTACCGACGTGTCTACACACGTCCGGTACAGTACCGTATTTTAACCTACAGTGTCGTGACGCGTTCGTACAGTGTTTTTGTTATATCGTTGAAAACGATATTTTTCATATTTCACCGGCGTATTCTGGCTGTGTATGCAAGTGCTCAGCAACATGGAGGACGAAAAACTAATAGAATTTGTTAGTAATTTATATTATATTATATTATATTATATTATATTATATTATATTATATTATATTATATTATATTATATATTATATTATATATTATATTATATTATATTATATTATATTATATTATATTATATTATATTATATTATATTATATTATATTATATTATATTATATTATATTATATTATATTATATTATATTATATTATATTATATTATATTATATTATATTATATTATATTATATTATATTATATTATATTATATTATATTATATTATATTATATTATATTATATTATATTATATTATAATATATTAT
The DNA here is from genome assembly GCA_963966155.1 of Clivina fossor. Lineage (NCBI taxonomy): Eukaryota > Metazoa > Arthropoda > Insecta > Coleoptera > Carabidae > Clivina > Clivina fossor. The sequence goes on from OZ014550.1 coordinate 80,411,229, forward strand.
TTTATATTATAATTATATTATATTATAATGGTATAACGGTATTTTGATGGTATACGTTTGCGTGGACGTCCGATGAGTAGTTGGAGTGGTATGATTGAAAGTGTTTTGCGTGAGCGAAAGTTTCCAAGCAGTAGGAATAAAAGAGCATGTATGAGAGGAATTATGAATATGGATGAAGCGAAAATTGCTTGTTTGGATAGGAATGTTTGGAGGCGACTGATTTTGGGCTGATGAAAAAAAAGTTTGTGCCACATTCTTTTGGTTACATGGCGTGATTGTGTATGTATGTATGTATATTATATTATAATTTTCAGACATTCTGAAATAAGTACTCAAAAAATTTCGTTTCATCATCAATTAATTCCTTATATAGGCTAGCAAATTCTCCTTCATTTTTTCTTTTTTTCCATGCTTAATGCACCCACTTCCGTTTCTTCACCTGATGCAATTCCTCTTCCTCTTCATCTAAAATTATGGCAATCATTGCCAACTGCACATCCGAATACTTTGCCATTTTTAAAATCACTGACAGCAAACTGATCAAATTGTACGGATATGTGTGAATAAGCACCACGGATACGTCACAGATGGCACTAACACTGAGCTGAAGCGGCACTGACACGTCACTGATATGTGTGAATGGACCTTAAACCGACTATCACGGGCCTGGCACGTGGTACGTCAACCGGGCGCGGCGCAATTGATGAATTCAGTTCAAGTACATAACTCGAAAAGGGTACAAAATATTATAAAAAATTCAAATAAAAAAACTTCTTTAGACATTGGTCTAAAACTTTGTTGCATATTATACCTACTTATTTCTTAAGGCCGAAAAGTTTCTAACTGCGAGAAAATTTCGCCTTCACACTGAAAAAAATCTTGCTCATTAATGTGTTTATTAATTATTTATGTAAATTAATAATTATATTATTAATTTTATTTTCAAGAAACATACACAGAAATAGTTGGTAAATAAAATAAAGAAAGAATTATGCTAATAATTTATCTAGTAACTGAGATATGACCGGTTAAAGTTAAAAAATAATTCAATTTAAATTTTTCAATTTTTTTGTAAAAAGTGGATTTTTTAAAGTGCCACTGTCCACCATCAGATCGGGCGGAAAATTTCCTATAAGGTGACATTTTCAAAAAATATATACCAAAGAAACTAATATGTGGGCGTTAAGGCGTTTTAAGACAGATTTGCTGATTCGTAAATGGCTTTAAAGCTCGGCAGTTTTGTTTACGTTTCGCGACCGCGCTGTTGCATCTTAAATGGTAGGCCAAGGGCTTAAGTGTAGTATAGTATAGATATTTATGTTAGTATTAAAAGTTACAGGTATGTTCCTATAAAAAATAGAATACCCTATGCAATATTTTTTATTTCTAAAAACAAAACTATTTATTTATAGTTAATGTTATTATTATGCTTTCACAAAAATATATTCTATCTTTTTTTAAAAATAGTCAACTTGCAATACTTGTATATATATATATATATATATATATATATATATATATATATATATATATATATATATATATATATATATATATACCTTTCTGTACAATTACAAAGAAAAAAATGTATTCCCCTATATATAGTAAAATAAATCCAGAAAAATACATACATTTATCAAGCAGAAACGTTAATAAAAGTATTTGTAGCGCAAAGTAAAAAATTGTGGAAGAGCAACTTTAATTCATTATAAGAACACTATTTTACTATTTAAAGTTTTCCGATGCAAAAACGGACGCGATGCAATTTATTCTGTTTTTTCGAGAAAACTACAAGAATTTGAATACGTAAAACAGTTGGGCACGACGGCATAAGCATGGACACAAGCACGGGCAGTCTGAGGCCTGAAGTACTTTATCTGGCATTGAGTTTATAACTTACTTTCAAATAAGGAACTAAAACAACAAAATTAAAGTAGTAAACTTCAAGTACGAACACAACGGGAGAAACAGAGATACATTCAGCTATAATTTGTAAAAGTTATAGTAACTCTACCTAGAATATTACATTTGCAAATTTTGTTTATTTCTACATTTGTTTAATAAAAACTTTGCCATTAGTTTGCCATTGTTTTACGGGTACACAAACTAACTTTAATAATCTTTTTTTTTTACATAATAGTTGTTTAACACAAATATTAGGTACATTACTTTTTAATCATTTCGAGTATTTTATATGAAAAAATCCTATTATTATTTTGAAAAATTAGCTGTTAATTAATTTAATTATTTTTGTAATTTAATAATTATTTACGAGTATATTACCACTTTTGTTGTATTATTTTTATATAAAGTATTATTACAATTAACTTTAAAAAAAGATCAAATATTTTACTTGTTAAAACCTGACTCTGAGAATAGAATTAAAATATATCAATTTAAAACAATATGTTTTAGTTTTAAGATTACACCGCAATTTATTATATTTGCATTCTTTTCATGTAAAAGAGATTTTTAGTAAATTGAATTTTTAGGTTGTTTTATAATTGATAAATACATAATAATATAAATTAAAATTTAATAACACTAAGTGAATAACTGAATTTTTATTCCCTATTACGAATATAATCTAAAAAATTACATATATACGCAGGCCTGGTTTTATAAACACCAAAACAAATTATAAGTTAACTACTTTACAAGTAAATTTACTCTGATATTTCACAAAGAAACAATTAAAATAAATAACTGTTGGGAGATTTATCAAAATAAATTTAAATACAGTTAATAACGTTTTTAAATTGTTAAAAGAAAAATAATAATAATTGAAAATGGTTAAAAACCGTAACAGAGGCAAAAACTACACAAGATCTGACAAAGAAAATTTATTAAAAATCAATTATGTGTTGGACATAATACTGAAATAAAATTTGTAGATTATGAACTTATTTACTTCCAGAGTTAAATTTACTAAGCGTTTATAGTACGGTTACTATAGTAATAAATGTGTTTTCTTTCCAACTAAATTTACGCTGTTGTTTATGAAACCAGGAATTACAGTTTTTATGTTATTTTTTTATGTTTTATGTGATGTCAACACAAAAATATTGAAAGAATAACTTTTGATTAGAATTTTAAAGTAATTAATTTTACATAAATATAATAATTTATATATATGCAATACAATCTTTGGAAACAATTCTTGGAATAGCGCCGTTTTACCTGACGGTATATGCAAGAATAGCCGCATACAGAGTAGTGTCCTACAGAACAAACTTTAGATACATCCTTAACACGGAAATAATGCAAGAAATAAACAAAGATTTAACATTACGTTGGAAATCAGATCTTATGATACCACAAATTAATCTTGATAAACCATTCAAAGTGATCACTTCACCGAAAATGGACTGGTCAAGCACAAAAAACCGTTTTATACGAGACATCTGGTTTACGGATTGATCTAAAATCGAAAAAGGAACTGAAGTAGGGATATACAATGAACGAACAGAGAAAAGCTGTAGCTTGGCTCTGGGTATTCAAAATTTCATACTCCAAGCGGAATTTTTGCAATATACAAATGTTGCAACATTATTTAACAGAGTCTTCTGGGTTGTACCGAACCAAAAGGAATGTGTATTTATTCGAAGAGTCAAGCAGCAATAACAGCGCGTAACGCAGTCAGAATAAAATCAAGAACAATCTATGAATGCTTACAAGCACTGAAAGAACTGACTGATCACAACAATGTTACGACAGTAACATTGGTATGGGTGCCGGCAACAAAAAGGTTGATATTCTTGCAAAAGAAGACACTGGGCTCAAGCAAGACAATGCCTACGCGCTGTGCGGAATTCCATATAGAACCGCAATAAAATCAGTCAAGGAATGGCTGCAAAGAAAACATAGAGGAGAATGGACGGCAACTACTGAACAAAACTATACCAAAACATTCTTTCCAGATGGAATAATTCAAAATAAAAAAGAAATAATTAACGTTAGCAGGGAAAAAATTAGAGATATGATCAGTATTTTGAGTGCACATTGCCATCTGACTAAACACCAACATATTATGGGCTTAAAAGACAGCACTATATGCGGAAAATATGATGAGACATTTAAAACACCTCTATACTTGATATGTGACTGTGACATTCTATCTTAAAAAAAGTACAAGTTTGGACTAGATAAGATAGAGAGAAACTCGATGCACAGACTTCCGTGGATCAAGTTTGCTGGACTACATAAAAGAAACAGGACTTCTTTCATAAAATAAACCAAAAAGAAATTGCAATATGTCAATGGGCCGTAGTGCTACTGGGACCTTAGGTTACCTTCCCTATTTTAGATAGAGTAAAAAATGTAATCCAAATTGTCTCTATAAAAGCCTTAATTAAAGATAAGCAATTAAGGCGTTCATTAAAATAATGTACTGTACTAGAATATTTTTAGTTACATATCCATGAATAATAAGTGAAATGGAAAATGAAAATAACAATTTGGTTCATTTTACAAAAAAACCTGTTGCCTAGTTTAATTAGCAAACTAGAAAATATCGTTACCTAGTTTGAGGTATTTGGAATTTTTTTATAATTTAATCAAAAATATTTAAAAGAACCAAATGTCTATATCTCATGATACATAGAAGAAATGGCGGTTAAAAAGTTTATTCCACCTTAAAACAAAGGTTAAATTAAGTCTAATTTTAAATTCACGATTTTTTTTAAAAGTACAGATAAAGTACTTGAAATATACTAAATGCTTTTATAAAGTACTTGTACTTAAAACTGAATTATTTAATAATTATAATATTTGGTACTTAAATTTAAGTAGTTAAGTAGTCTCTAGTACTTATACTTATTGTTAGTACTTAATTACTTTAGTGACGGTACTTGCCCAGTCAGTTTTTCATCGTTAATTAACATTTTCAATTGCCTCATTGCAGTCAGTATATTGTCAATTGTATATATAATTATAAATTTTCCCGAAGATTTGATATTTTTGTAAAAATTTAACAAAAAATTATTATAGTACAATTTGATTGTGATAAAAAGAATAATAATATTATAATTGATTATTATTTCTGTTTAACCGATAAAAACCAAAGTTCAATGAAAATGTCATATAACTAAAGTTTTGATATAAAATTTTACGCCAAATTGATTTCTAGATTTTATGATATTTATAGACATTCATCGTAAAAATACTGAAATATTATTCGTATACAGTCTGAAAAATTGTTAGCTTTAAAACAAATTTTTGACAGATTAAAATTACATTTAGTATTAACGTGTCTAAATTAATATTCTATAAAATGCCTAATCATATTTAATGTCAGAAATTGTATCAGGCAAAGTATGTACTCGTTTGTATGTATTATAAATGTTATACATTTTCTAGATATATTATATAAGATGACGCCATATGAAAAACTGATATTTGAAAATGTTTTCAAAAATAATTTTAATAAATTTCAACATAAAATTGATTACAACATGAAACAAAAAATTCTTAAAATAGGCAATATAAAATGTTATGAAATATTAAATTAATTTAAGATATTACATAGAATCATATATTTCGTCAGTAACAACTCATTTTTAATATAAATAAAATTTATTTTGCAACTTGAGACACATACTTGAGTAAAATTAATTATAGCAAAAAGAATTCAAAAACAAAGTAAAAATTAATTACTTTAATTAATTAAATCACGTAATGTTGGCAAATTGTAAGTAGGACTTTGAAATCTCTACATTGTAATAACTTTGGATATTTTATGAATTCAGTAATATACCATTACACAAAATTTCAAAGTTAAATGAAGATTGAATTACAAAAGCTATCAGTAATCGGTAATCTAATATGGCACTAATATTATAAGTCTGTTGGAATAAAGGAATTCACGTATATATATATATATATATATATGTATATGTACTAAAATTCACATATTCCGTCTTATATTTTACTGCCAAAGTGCCAACTTTTAAAATTTATGGCTGTTCTTTATTAAAATTTGTAGACATTTATATTTTTTCATATATTTGTGCAATATGTAATATGTTTTTCAAAAATATATATGCATATTTTTCTATTATAAACCTTTTCATATTATAAATATTTATTTATTAAATTTGAAAATATTGGTATAAAAATAAATATGAAAATAAATGTTATTTTATATTGAGTATATTTACATTTTCTAAATCACATCAAGAAAAAAAATATTAATAATAATAAAAAAATTAAACTTCATCAAATGCTGGTATATTTCTCTTATAAATACAGTGTGAACGTAGAGTTTGGAACAAAATTTATGTAATAAAAAGCGTTCGAAAACGTCGATTTTGTTTTTTGAAAGACACTTTCTGACACAAACATTTTTTGTCATCGGATTTTGTTTTTGCATTATGACGTCATTATAACTTCTTTTTTTTTAAATATAATAGCAACCCTATTTTTTCTAACTGATTATGATAGATCTTTTTATTAAGAAATATATCTGTTCCTATTGAAACGACCTTTCTATTTCATATAGTTTTTTAAAGAAAATATCACATGAAATATGTATACGTACATACATTATAAATAAAATATTGAAGGCAATACGTACATAATAAAATACAAATTAAGTTTATAAAATAGTAAAAAAATATATAACAAATGTTTAACTTGATTTTAACTATATTTATATACATACATACACAATCACGCCTTGTACCCAAAAGGTATGGCACATACTCTTTCCACTATCTCGAAATCAGTTTCCTCCAAACAACCCTATCCAGACAAGTAACTTTAGCTTTATCTACATTCATGATACCTCTCATGCATGCATTTTTATTCCTACTACTTGAAAACTTTCTTTCATGCAAAACACACTCAATCATACCCCACCAACTACTCATCGGACTTCCACTGGCAAACGTATACAGTCAAAATTATTCATATAAATTATTTTAATCAAACGTTTATTAGATATTCGCTTCAGATGACCGAACCATCGTAACTTATATATTATTATTATTTTTAATTTACTTTATTAATTTTTCTTTTTATTTGGAGAAATACAATGTCGGTTAAAATTGACAAAATGCTCCAAATTATAATAAACCATAAATGATATAATACAATATTTTTTCAACCAGTGATTTTCAAAACATTAAACACAACTTTTGTTTTTAAATGTCACAATTTTGTATAGACTTGGATAACATTTCTTTTGAATAAAATATACTTGATCTTTCTTAAATATTATTCAAATAATAGTAATTTGGTTGGCTTTATTGCATTGTTTTTCAATAAATATAATTTTTATCTGTATTAAAGTAAGCTTTGATCAAATTGAAGCTGTAAAAACTGTCATTTAATATATTTCAAACTACTTTGAATTGAAAAATAATGCAGCACGGTCAACTAAAGTAGTGATATTTGAAAAATATTTTAAAAAGTTTAAGCATTTTTAATTCAAAAAAATTATTTATAACTGTATAAAACTAATACATAATAAAATAAAACAGCTTTTGGTTATAATTCTGTATTAATATTTATTTATAATCGACATTTCGACGAACTCAGCGTTCATCTTCATCAGGAAAAAAGATAAAAATGACATTTATAGTAAATAAACAGAACATAGAAACAAGTTACTAAGTAACAAAATAAGTAACTAGATCATAAAAATATATAAATTTTTAATTAAAGAAAGTCAAATTTTATTTATATCAGTGCCTTCACTGTGATCGATGTTATCTTTTTCTTTATAAATTTCTATTGCTTTTCTTATCAATCTGCTGTTAATATTGATGAGTCTTGCAATTATTACAGTATCTTCGAATTTTGCATCATGAAGATATTTTAACGCATGTTGAGCAATAGCAGATTTTTCTGGATGATTTAGACGTGTTGACCTATTACGTTCTGCCAATCTAGTAGAAACAGTTCTACCTGTCTGACCAACATACACAGAAATATAACCTAAAGTTGTTTTATTTTAATATAATAAATTCTGAAAGATTTTTTACTATATTAATAAATAATATTTCTAGAAATATATTAATAAAAGCTATCATGCCATTCAAAATAAGAGAATTGTACTAAATATTTTAAAACCACATTTTTGTTAAATATAATGGTTCGTTAAAATGAAAATTCTTAGATCTCGAAAATTTCGTTGCAATATATTAGCATACGGGGGCTAATACAGAAAATGCGTTTAAGCGTTCTTTATACATACTTGACCGAAGATAATTCTTCATTAATCTTAATTTGCTAAAAGAACGCTCTGTACTTGCTATAGTAACTAGTAACGACTTTTAATACAGTTAGCACATTTGAAAAAAGCTTATTATTTAATATATATTACAATATGTCTTTCGACTTATTTACATTTTTTTCGCCCAAAATCAATTCTCGTAACAAACCAATTTCTTGGATTAAGTCTTCAATTATATCTTTACTATAAAATTTTACAAAATTCATTGAGCGGCTTTCTAAATAATTTTTTGCCAATATTTTTTATATAGTGATTAATTTGAAATTAGAAACAATATTGGGTATATTTTTAAATGTTTCATGTATTTATACAATAACAGTTGTAAAACTCTAGCCTCCGCTAGTTCGGAAAATAATCTTTTTCTTTTTCGAATTCTATTTGCAGGAAAGTATTCTGAAGTATTTCGTACTATTGTTTTTGAGTCGCTAAAATGTGTTAAATTTTAATCTGAATTTTTGAATTTTATTTTTAATTGTGTTTACTAAATTAGAAGCAAAAAAAAACTTGGCAAATTTTATTTTACTCTGCGAACTATACAGGAACATTAAAAAAATAGAAGAAACGTGTTTTTTGCCTGGGTGCATTGCATTTGGTGCACCCCTTTGTGATCGGCCCTGTATATATATATATATATATATATATATATATATATATATATATATATATATATAGAACGTTATCAGATTTTGTTCATTAAACAAACATTGTTTTTTATATTACAACTTCGATTATCCGAATTGTATTAAATAAGTAATTTAGATTTCTTAAATCGCCGGATATATGAATTTGTTGCGTAATACGTAACAAACAGTGTAATGTATCAAATAATATGAAATAAATTTGTCTGAAGATTCAAAACTTATTAGTTACGTGACAGAAAGTGTCATCTATCCAATCTATCTAATATATAAAATTCTTGTGTCACAGTTTTAGTGTTTATACTCCTCCGAAACGGCTTGACTGATTTTGATGAAATTTTATATGTATATTCAGTAGGTATGAGAATAGGTTTACAACTAATTTTTATACCCCTAAGTGTTAAGGGTGGCTCACCCTAAAAAAAATTTTTTCATTTTTTGGACAAATTTTTTTTTTGGTTATTTTTTTATGGTGTGCCATTAAAAAGTACATTTAGTCCTAAATTTTTACCCTCCTACCACCAACCCCTACTTTTTAATAGCATTTTATATTTTTTAACCCCGGTCGATAGCTGATCAATGGGGTTCCGTTTAGCCAAACTCAATAAAATAAAAATAAATAAATAAATAAATAAATTTGTAACTTTGGGAAGTTGTCGAGTACACTCCCGCAAAGGATTCTAGGGCCCTGGGGGGCGTAGCCCCCCTCGGGGGGGGGCAGGAAAAATATAGAAAAGTGTGAAAGAAATTGATTCCAAATAAATTGAAAATAATTATAATATGAGAAATGTAATTGATTTTTTTTTTGTAATACAAAAAAAATTCATAAAAAATTTAATATACACATTAAAATAAAGGCAAGACAACGTTTGCCGGGCCAGCTAGTAGTACCTATATAAAAATACCTGAATTCAAGAATTTTTTTAGCTCTTTTCATTTGTTTGAATTTTATATTATTCGATCCATCTTAATACTTATTTAGTCCGGATAATTGGGGTTTGACACTACAGGAAAATTTTAATATGGTTTTTTACGAATATGTGTAAAGTATGCTTTCCAAAAAAATATGTCCATTTCTCAAAAATAAAATTTCCAAACTAATCCAATTAACTACAATTATAATAAATAAAATATTTGACAAAAACGATAAAATAAAATTTGTTTTTTTATAGTATAAAGTTAAGTTAGTTGATTGGTATAGGTAGAGGGAGTCAGCAATGCATTGCTGTAACAGATTTATAAGAAGGAAGTGATCGCAAAGTGATTTGAGCGTAGAGCTGAAAAAGCAATACGCTTCAGATAAACAGTTTCGTGTAATGTTTTTAAGTTTGTTTTTTTCGATTTTAAGTGTCCTGCACTAGAAACTTTTCGTTCTGGACCTGTGACGGAACAGACGAACAGACTACAGAGCGACACAACGACACATATACGATCGAACAAGTGATACGAACACGATACCTAACTTTCTTTTTCCAAATAAAACTAACGTGTATATTGTTACGTACTACTAACAAATAACGTTCTTTCCAATAAACTTTTATCTTACTTCTTTTGCGATTGTAATATATTTTTAATTAATTTGGTAAACAATGAGAAATAATATTCCAATATAGTTGTTTCACAGTTATTTCGCATGCATAATCAGACTTTTAGCGAAATTAATGCTTAAATCAATCACTTAATAGTTATTTATATGTATCAAGTATTGAAAAATCCTGTGTCCACTACGAGTGCCGATAATTACAACCAGATAAATATTAGAAAAAAGTTTCTTTAACTAATAACTTTTATTTGTAATATTCTTGATCCAACTTAACAAATTTTTATTATCTTTAATATTTTTTATAAGTATCTATTTTGACATATATGTATACATATGTAGATACGTTTCTATGGTTACGATAAATTATAAATTGTCCACGTAATATATGTTATTATCTTTTTCAGTAACAATATCTCTGTTAGTAGTATTTTGTTTAAGTACCTTATAGTGACGGTCAATTTTGTGGTAGTTACAGCAGATTTTTTGATCGTAACATTAATTAATATGTAGGAAATAAGTTTAAATTCAAATTAGCGCCAAGGAAGTCTTATCTGTCAACCGGCAGTAAGTGCTGCCACCACTGTAGTTGTAAGGGTAAGACGAAGAAGAGGTGTTCCGGCAAAAAGCATGCAAGACACACGGACACATATATTATGTTATGTTTATGTACGGCAGTGAAGCGACTTATGTGTTGAAGCTGAACGACTTATGTTTTATGTACAAAATTATATTTACGCGTACGTTAAAAGTATTCTGATTGATATATATATTAGTGTGTAACATTATCTTCAATATATTTGTATTTATTCAACCTGACACCACGAAAGAATTATTTCGTACGCGCCAATCCAGGCCAACCTTACCTCCCACAAATAAAAGAATAATAATTTAAATTAAGTTTAATGGACATTTGTAACTGTGAATACAATATGGATTTTTTTCAATTTTCTCGGAATTGTTATGTTATTACATAACTGCAATGATATGTACAAATTTTGGTAAAATGATTTTTTGTTCAATTTGTATCACTTATAATAGCATACAATTGTATTTCTGTAATTCGAAATTAACTATTCAGAATTAGCTGTTAGCTGTAGTTATTTTTAATGTTCAAAATAGAAATTGCTAATAAAGTTGTTATTTGAAATTTAAATTTTAACTACAAATAATACCAGATCAAAATATGATAAAATCGCATCGATTTTCTTTGTTTTGTGCATAAATATATAAATACATTCTTGTCAAAGACTCGATTTCGAACCATATCAAATTATGTTAAAATCCAAGCATGAAAAAATCTTATGCTTGATATAGAATATTGAAACATATTATTTTATTTCAACAATTTGTGGTAACATAATATTACAATTTGAAATCAGATTTTATATATTTTACGAACTCTTTAAGATATTAAAGCAATGTTTTCTGCGATGACACTAAAAGTTTTACAAATATTTAAATTCCCACTTAATTATAAAATAAAATTAGTAATATTCGTTATTATACAAAAACAATATCTAAATGATGTTTATTTAGTGTACACTCAAAAAAATTTATGTCATTAAAAATTTAAAAAGTTACTATATATATATATATATATATATATATATATATATATATATATATATATATTATATATATATATATATATATATATATATATTATATATATATATATATATATATATATATATATATTATATATATATATATATATATATATATTATATATATATATATATATTATATATATATATATATATATATATATTATATATATATATATATATATATATTATATATATATATATATTATATATATATATATATATATATATATATATATATATATATATATATATATATATATTACTATTTTACTTTCAAATCAATAAAAATACAAATTAAAATAAAAAATTTATGTTTTTATATTTTCTAATTAAAAATTAATACAAATTTTTACATAATATTCAAATTAAAAAAAAGCAATTCACAAAATAAAATTATTTTGTATTTATACTAGTTTTTCGAAATAACAGTATATTTATAAACTTTATTGTTCTGCACTGTTAATTTGATTTTATTGTAATATCAAAATAAAAGACTGAAAGTTAATTTGAAAACAAATTACTCTTATTTGCAACGAACAAGCCAAAATCAACAAAAAATATTTTCAAATCAAAACAAAATACTTTCTATTAAAACCAATAGATGATAGCATCTATCAACTTAGTCGTCGTTGATCATCATTTAAGAAGTCAAATTAACAAGAAAAATTATTCTTGAAACATAAATGTTTTGGTTTTGTTTTATTATTTAAAATTAATAAAAAAATTTATTAGTAATTCTTATTCTGACGGTGCTTTAAAAGTGTAATTATTAATTTTAAATGCAAAATTTTTCTAGTGAAGTAAATGAAAAGCTACGTGTTTATTATAAAAGCTCGTAGTTTATTATAAGGAAAACGCTGAAAATTTTCAAAATATGTTATTCTTGAAAATGAATATGTAGGGAGCTTATATATATATATATATATATATATATATATATATATACCGGGTGTTTGTTCGTCAAGTTCGTATGGGCGTTTAACATGTAATTTCGATAAATTGCGATATACTACTTTCTCGAGTAAAATTCGAAGAAATACTTGGAATACTTTTCGATAGGGCATAAAAGGTTCTATTATTTGGTTTTAGTTTTAATTTGCTAGTATGTGCCGTTTGGGCGCTAGAATTTTTTTTTGATTTTTTGGTTTTTATTTTTTTTTTTTCAAAAACTATGAGGTGTAGGAAAATAAGCATGCCATGGAAAAATGCGGAATAATGAGTACGATACCATTATTCTACGATGCATCGTTTAGTAGAAAAAAATTAAAAACTGAATTTTTGAAAATATGACAAGGGGGGAATAATAAAAAAGTAAAATAATAATAATAAAAGTTACTTAGCTATTATGTAGCTAATATTTTTTTCTATTTTATTAAATTTTTTCAGATTTTTTTGAGCAAATTTTGAAAAAAGTCTTATTTTGAAAAAATCCGAAGGGTCCCCCTTGTCATATATTCAAAAATTCAGTTTCTACTAAACGATGCATCGTAGAATAATGGTTTCTTCACTCAATTATCGTACTCATTATTCCGCATTTTTCCATGGCATGCTTATTTTCCTACACCTCATAGTTTTTGAGAAAAAAAATAAAAACCAAAAAAAATCAAAAAAAAATTCTAGCGCCCAAACGGCACATGCTAGCAAATTAAAACTAAAACCAAATAATAGAACCTTTTATGCCCTATCTAAAATTATTCTAAGTATTTCTTCGAATTTTACTCGAGAAAGTAGTATATCGCAATTTATCGAAATTACATGTTAAACGCCCATACGAACTTAACGAACGAACACCCGGTATACATTGCTATTTGCAAAAGTTTCGAAAAGTACCTCCTTAGTACTAACTTAGTATATAGGTCCTTATAGATTAACCTATACGAAATAAAAAAATTTTTTGTAAAAAGAAACTCAATTTTATATTTTTTGAACTTGCATAGTTTGATAAATAAAAGAAAATATATTTTTCTTCAAACGTATCATAATATTAATATTACGTTACTATGTTGCCTATGTTAAAAAAGGTAAATATGTTACTAGTACAATAATGACATTATTATACGTATATATGCTTGTAAATTCGCGTTTTTAAGCAGAAATTGATGATTTCTTGCTTTTTCGCTTCGCTGGTTTAATGAGAAATCGGATTTTTTGAAAAAGTTCAATAACTCCAGTAGTTTTTAAGTTGGCGAGCCAAAAACGTATATATGCTTGTAAATTCGAGTTTTTAAGCAGAAATTGACGATTTCTTGCTTTTTCGCTTCGCTGGTTTAATGAGAAATCGGATTTTTTGAAAAAGTTCAATATCTCCAGTAGTTTTTAAGTTGGCGAGCCAAAAACGTATAAATGCTTGTAAATTCGCGTTTTTAAGCAGAAATTGACGATTTCTTGCTTTTTCGCTTCGCTGGTTTAATGAGAAATCGGATTTTTTGAAAAAGTTCAATATCTCCAGTAGTTTTTAAGTTGGCGAGCCAAAAATTATGTAATTATAGACACTAAGAGAATATTTTCTAAAAAGTTGATTAATCACGGATAAATAGTATATATAACAAAAAATTTTAGTTTTACATATTAGTATTTTTTCTCTTCAAAAGTTGGCAACACTGTATCAAAATAAAATTATTTAATTTTATAAATAGCCAATAAATTTTTTCGAAATTTTAGTAATTTTTTTTCCGAATGTTGGTGGTAACACTGTACCAAAGTAAAATTACATAATTAATGTGGACACTAAGAGAATCTTTTCCGAAAATTTAATTTATCGCGAACAAATAAGGTACCTAGTCCAGTGGTTCCCAAATTATGTGTTTGGGGAGCTGCGACTTCCTCGCCGCGAAATGTTACACAATTTTCATAATTTTATTTTCATTTTCAATTCAACACGAAATATAGCGAAGCTGGTACAAAATAATTAGTTACCGTAGTTGAATTTGTTCAATTACATTTTTTTTATGATATAAAATATGTTTTATTTATTTTTACCTAACTCTTGTAAAAAACTATAGGGTATTTCGCAAAGTGTACTTGTTAGAATTTGATATAGGGCGCCTTGGAAAAAAAAATGTAGATTCAGCAAGGACAAACAAGAATCGAAAAAGTTTGAGAACTACTGGTGTAGCGAATATAAAATTATGAAACTTTAGTATTTCTTTTCTAGGGAAAGTTGGCAATATTGTAAAAAAATAAAACCACATGTCCATCTTGGGCACTAGTAGAACCTTTTCATATGAATAGTCTAGGAGTAGATGTCATTTGAAAACTTTAACGACTGAGCGAGCGACGCACATACACACACACACACACACACACACACTTACAAATTAAGTAGAGATTCGTCATCTAGAGGATATATATATATATATATATATATATATATATATATATATATATATACATTATATATATATATATATATATATATATACATTATACATATATATATATATATATATATATATATATATATATATATACAGAGCGAGTGTAATATCTGGAACTATCGCAATAAATCTTTTATTAAACGTTTCTGAAAAAAATCTTTGAACACGTCAATTTTTATCTTACATGAGACGTATTTTACTGTAATCGTCACTTAAAAATTGTCTTTTGTTTTTGAGATCAGGAAGTAAGCGATAATTTTTTTAAATGGAAACCTATATTTTTTATTATTGATTTTGGTAGTACTTTTTATTTCGTTTCGAACCATATAAAATTTTAAATATGTTACATTTGAAAAAAATTGAGAAAAATAATCTTAAAGTTTAAATATTAAAAACTAATTAAATTGGTAAAATAAATCTAGTTATTAGTGTATAAAACAAAAAACATTAGCTACAACTGTCAGAATTATACAATTTATAAATGTCAAAATAAAATAATAAGTGTTATTATTTTGCTTTTTCTCTGTTTTTCGATCAATTATACAATTTTTATTAATAAAATAGTTTTTTAAATTTGGAAAAAGCACTTATTTTATTGTAAAATTTATAAATTGCATAATTCTGACAGTTGTAGCTAATATTTTTTGTTTTATACACTAATAACTAGATTCATTTTGCCAATTTAATTAGTTTTTAATATTTAAACTTTAAGATCATTTTTCTCAATTTTTTTCAAATGTAACATATTTAAAATTTTATATGGTTGGAAACGGAATAAAAAGTACTACCAAAATCAATAATAAAAAATATAGGTTTCCATTTACAAAAATTATAGCTTACTTCATAACTCAAAAACAAAAGACAATCTTTAAGTGACGATTACAGTAAAATATGTCTCATTTAAGATAAAAATTGACGTGTTCGAGGATTTTTTTCAAAAACGTTTAATAAAATATTTATTGCGATAGTTCCAGATATTACACTCGCTCAAGATAACTTCGTATGCATGGGGATCTCCGAAACTGTTAGAGATACGACATCGGTTAAATTAGATAAAAGTTGCCTCATTAGTAGGCGAGTTTAGTCATCTTTAGTTTTTTCCAAAAAATTCCTTAGGTTACTAGATATAGACAAAAATGCAAATTTTGCTGTTTTATATTTTCGCTTATAACTCTCGTATGCAAAATGATACATTATTTTGGTTTGCACTTTCTTAAGACACTTTTTTACACAGAATTTCCAGGAGTAACCAAAATTTTTTTATCATGTACCGTTTTCGAGATTTATGATGCAACTTTCATTTTTCTTATGTAACTAGTATTTCAATGTAGTGTCATTAAAAATATCTTTTTTTTTGCTTTCCAGTGATATAACATAGTCCTACTTTATTTTAAATAATAACATGGAAAATTGAAAAAATTCTATTTTGCAAAGTAATAATTCATTTATAAACTTTATTAAAAAATAATTAAAAAAAAAATTATATTTGAAAAAACTTTGATTATAAATATTTATTATGCAATTAATTTATAATAGCAAATATTTGTTAATCATTACGAAAATGTATTAAAAAATTATAATAATAAAAATTAGTAATAAATCTACATAAGTAATAATTTCATATATGCAAGTTGACCAACATAACATTCATGATTTGCAAGTTGCATACATATTAGGTACATTTGCATATAATTAAAATACAAATTAATTCTGTTTTATTAAATTAACTAAATTAAATAAAATAATTAAGACATACAAAATCGTTTAAAAATCAATTTAACATTTACAAATCATAAAGCAATTTAATATTTATAATATTATTTTTGTAATACTTTAAAAAATTATATTATTACATAAACATATTGGCTGGTATTACAAGTTCGGTTTTTGGGTGTTTCAGTTCATTTGTTTAGTTCAGCTCTTATAGGAGTTGCATTGCCTTAAAACCTGTATTTGTTAAAACCAATTTTAAAATCAAGCTCGTAATACGGGCCATTTTGTTTTAAATCAAAACTAATATAAAAAAAATTTATAAAATGCGGAACTTATTACTTTTGATATTTTATTTGTGATTTAAAATTAACATACCTTGTATACTGATTTTGCTACAGCCGAAATGTTTATTAATAAATAACAAAAAGTAAATGATTATTCAACAGTGTTAAAAAAAATTGCATATATTATTTTTGTGGCTATTTATTTAATAATCCCGATGAAAAGGCAAAAAGTTTTTCCTTAGCAGGATTTAATAAAAGAATTAAAGAATATATTTTCAGCAATAATTTTTCCGAAAATTATATTTTTAGCAAAATTAATGTAAAAAAATTTTGTCATAAAATATAGTAACTTCGAGCAGTTAAATATTTAATTTCATATTTTTTATAATCCATCAGTCTAACAGAGAGAGAAGAAAAACACATAAATAAAATTCAAATTTGATTTTCAACAAAAATAGTTCAAAAACCTGTTTGTTAATCCTTTTAACACAAACGTTTTCACACACACATCACATCTCTCTCTCAATGAAAACTCTCATTGCTGACACTGTTCGCGCAACAATTAATGCAGTATA
This sequence comes from Clivina fossor, assembly GCA_963966155.1. Taxonomy (NCBI): domain Eukaryota; kingdom Metazoa; phylum Arthropoda; class Insecta; order Coleoptera; family Carabidae; genus Clivina; species Clivina fossor. The sequence goes on from OZ014550.1 coordinate 80,429,205, forward strand.
ACAACGCATGGACAGCGCTGACTCAGCGATTTTCGCAGTTTTGCTGCTGCTGCTGCTGTTGCTGACGCAATTGTTGCTCACGCTTCTGTGCAATACGCCGACTACGCCTTAGTATCTTCGGACGTAAACGGTTCTCGCCGTTTTGTCTTCGTCCGAATCGAGAGATTCCTTGCCCGAATAAGTCCATTGACCGACTATACCGTCCCACGACGAGCTGACAAATTCTTGTTTATAAGGATGCCATGATACATCTCTGACACACGAACGATGTCCCGTTAAGTCTCTTTTAATTTTGCCGGTTAAAGCATCATATATAATGACACGTCCAACACCACAGCCCGTATAAATGTAACGTTGTCCAGTTGTAACAGCCGGTGAGAAACGACAGCGAATTAATGTTTTTAAGACTGAATGTCCACGATAAGTCATTATACTTGTATCGCCTTTCAGCTTCTGTTTTGGATTAAATAATCTTCTGGGCACATGTGTATGCCATTGATAATCCCAAGTCAGATTCTGTACAGCTTTCCGCGTATTTTCCTGTCCTTCACTACCGGAAAATACTCTCACATCCCACAACTTGATGCTCTGATCCTTGCTATTTGATATGAAATGTCTACCATCGCCTCGACTATCGATAAACGTAATCCCACCCATATGACCGGCCAAATGTCCTACCGGTTTTGGATTCGCTTCGGATAGGGTGCGACGATCCCAGACTTTTGCGAGGCCATCGTCGCTACCGCTGTACAGAATTTGTGATGTGTCATCGGCAAATGCCACTGTGTTCACGTCATATTCATGAGCGTTTATTCTTAACGATTGTTGATTGCATTCTCGATCATAAACATAAAGACATCCATCATTTGCACCACCTAAAATGTCTTTGCCATCCGATGAAAAAACGACAGAAAATATGCAAAATCTTCTATCAATCGGTGACAACGATAATGTTTTTTGATTATCTGAGTCACCGGTTAATGAACAAAGATGTAATGATGATGACCAACTGGAATAGACAAAATGACTGCTATCAGGACTAAATGCTATATCCATGACACCCCATCCAACATCTCTTGCCTGTATTGCATTAAATAACTCAAAACTGCCATTCTCCGTTTTATATACTCGTATTTGTCGATCTTGAAAACCACTTATAAAATAATCACCATTCTGCGAATAAACACCACAAAATGCATTGCCACCGTAACGTGCCAAAACGTTCATTTCATTTGGAAGAAATCTATTGCTTAGTTTGCAACGATCTTGATTTGAAAAGCTTTCGTAGGTAAATACGCCTCGCTCTCTATTTAAGAGCATAGTGATATTTGATGTAGTTTTTCTCTTGCCAATACCAATTCCAGACGACTGTTTAGTTTGCAAAGCAAATTCACTTTTATCTAAAATAGACGTATTTGGTTTGTGTTTAATTTTTTGAATCCGCGATCTCAAGTAAATGTCATCGTCGTACGTGGATGAAATAATCTGGACTTGAAGACTTTGATTGACAGTTTCTTGATCAGACCCATCGTCTGATCTTGATCTGGAATCACTGTCCTCCATTCTCGATGAATTATTTGAACCCATAAAATACGAATTCACCACGATAAGATTATAAATCTTTTATATTTACACATTTACTGTTCCACGAAAATGAAATTATAACAATACGAGAATCACACAATAGATTTTTTAAAGATGAATTTTCACGGTATAATCAACACCAGTCAACAACACATTTGATAACAAACACCAAATCAGTTTTAACGTAATATTATTAAACGCAATAACATTTTATTGTGAAAATTATTCGCGAACAAAACTGACAGCACCATATTACCATAATGATTTGCTTTTGTCACACACTTTTGTTTTTTTATCCTATAAATCGATCTTGTTACTCTGATCAAATACCCGAAATTATATAATATTATATCCCATTCTAGAATAATGGTTTATTTATTAAATTATAGTGCTCATTATTCCGCATTTTTTCATATGATGCATATTTTCCTACACCTCATAGTTATTGAGAAAAAAATAAAAACCAAAAAATCAAAAAAAAATTCTAGCGCCCAAACGGCACATGCTAGCAAATTAAAACTAAAACCAAATAATAGAACCTTTTATGCCCTATCTAAAATTATTCTAAGTATTTCTTCGAATTTTACTCGAGAAAGTAGTATATCGCAATTTATCGAAATTACATGTTAAACGCCCATACGAACTTAACGAACGAACACCCGGTATACATTGCTATTTGCAAAAGTTTCGAAAAGTACCTCCTTAGTACTAACTTAGTATATAGGTCCTTATAGATTAACCTATACGAAATAAAAAAATTTTTTGTAAAAAGAAACTCAATTTTATATTTTTTGAACTTGCATAGTTTGATAAATAAAAGAAAATATGTTTTTCTTCAAACGTATCATAATATTAATATTACGTTACTATGTTGCCTATGTTAAAAAAGGTAAATTTGTTACTAGTACAATAATGACATTATTATACGGTAGTTAGTTACTATATACACCAATAATGGCAACACCAAATATGACTACAACATCACATGTATTTAATCTTACACCTTCGGTGGCCTTATTAACAATTATTACGTCAAGTTAAGTTAATTAACTAATTGCATTGTTTATTTTCGCTAGAATTTGAATTTGATTATTGAAAATGTGTGAAAAAGTGCAAGTAATGCAATATGCGCCATCAAATTTATTAAAAACTGTATATTCAATCAAAGAAACACGGTCAAATGTAATTTAATTTGACATCTCCGACGAGTATATTAAAATTTACTAAGTCAAGTTAATTAACAATTGCATTGTTTATTTTCGTATTTTCGCTTGAAATTGAATTTGATTGTTAAAAATCTGTGAAGAAGTGAAAGAAATACCATGTATTCCGCCCAGGGTGGTTACAAATTGTATATTCGACTAAAGACAGATTAATTCTCACAAATCACGTAACAAATATAAATAATATACCATATACATATACGTACTATTCTACAACTGTTAGAAAGGTTAAGGTTACTTGGCATGTATTTTTATTTATTTTTAATTTAGTTTGTCGTTTAGAACGCTTGAAGAAAAAATCGTATATATCACTCGATATAGAAAGCTCATCATCGCTTTCTACTTCTCGTAACATAATATACAATTCTATCCTTTGGTAAAAAATATAACAAAAATTGTTAATAAAACAGAATTATTAATAAAAAATTTACTTTCTATTTGTATGTACGTTTATTTTCTCAAACGAGTTGATTGTTCTATATTAGTGTACGTGCGCAATCCTTTCAATGTAATGATAAATTTAACTATTATTAATAATATTAAATTTTTAAGAAAAAATAAATACAATTGAATAAAGTATACATACTAGGTTAATTTAATGTAAGAAAAGGTTAGTAATAATTTTTTTTTTTTTTGTTAATTTTCTCTGTAGTTAACATAAACTATCAACAAATTACAAAAACCACAGACATCTTTTAAAAATACTATTATACGATTAAAATATTTTATAAGAAATACTAACATTAAAATAGAAAAAAAAAACTCTAGGTTGAAGTTCTGTTTTATTTTAATATAAAGAGTTCTGAAGGATTTTTTACCATGTTAATTCTAACATTTGTTTAAAATTTGGATATATTTGTAATATGGATAGTTTTAAATAAAATACTGACAATAAAATTGACGGTTGATAATAAATTCCACCGAATAAAAAATTGCGTATAAATTGTAAAAATTCCCAGATTTAATTATTCTTAAAAGATTTAAAGTAAACAAAATTGAAAAAGTTATAAATACCATTGTTTTATAAAAGAGAAGCAGAAAATATGAAATATAATATGAAACAAAATATAAAGTTAATAATTTAGAATATTTGTTTGCAAGTATCCCCAAGAGTATATGCTTTAAAAATCCGTGAATATAAAAGCATAAAAATTTATTCGTATTGAAGAAAAATGTGCCGTTACGTTTAGCATTGCAACCTAGAACATTTTATTTATATGAAGTGTGTATATGTAAGTTATCACATATGTATTTACATATTACATACATATGATATGTGCAAGTTGATATTGCAAACACTGCCGGGTAGCGACGCAGAGCGATATCCCAAAAGAGAAAAAAACGTTGCTCATATGTTTCTCACATTGTTTTTAGATATGCAGGCCACAGAACCATTACAGACCTCAAATGAAGCAAATTTTTTCCCCACAATGCACCATCGGCCCAAAGCTGGTCAAAATCAGCGTGGTACTTTCACTTACTATTTTCTTATTTTACTAAAACAGTCTCTAATGTAATTTGATAAATATTTACTAATATCATTTTAACTAACATTTTACGTTTGCTATATTTTTCATAACATTCATGTTTCTTTCAAACGAAATTTCTTTAATTTACGGTTGTCGCTTTGCCACCATGTTATTTACTATTTTTATTTAAAATATTGTAATATTAAAACTAAATTTTAACAGCATGTAATAATATTTGTAATATCTTGGAGCTCAAAGAATATCTATAATTTTTATTAATTAAATTTCCTATTTTTAGAATACGTTAAAATTTATATAAACTGTCTAAAAAAAAAGGTTACAAATATAGTAATCTATTGAATTTTTTGAACAGATAATGGATTATTATATAGGTAATATTTAAGTATTAGGGAAAATTTTGTCGAATTTAACCAAAGTCCTTCGTCCAATGGTTTACGAGATCTCCATGCATAATTGCATAGTAGCTTAACTGGAACACTCGATATATATATATATATATATATATATATATATATATATATATACCGGGTGTTCGTTCGTTAAGTTTGTATGGGGTTTAACATGCAAATTCGATAATTTGCTATATACTACTTTCTCGAGTAAAATTCGGAGAAATACTTAGAATACTTTTTGATAGACAATAAAAAGTTCTATAATTTGGTTTTAGTTTTAATTTGCTAGCATGTGCCGTTTGGGCGCTAGAAAAATTATTGAAAATTCTAAAAAACATTTTTGAATTTTTAATAATTTTTCCTGCCAAACCAGAATAAGGTAGAGAAAAAAGTTACTTAGCTATTATGTAGCTAAATTTTTTTTCTATTTTACTGAATTTTTCAGATTTTCTTGAGCAAATTTTGAAAAAAGTCTTATTTTGAAAAAATCCCAAGGGTCCCCTCTCGTCAAATTTTTAAAAATTCAGTTTTTAATTTTTTTCCACTAAACGATGTATCGTAGAATAATGGTTTCTTCACTCACTTATCGTTCTCATTATTCCGCATTTTTCTATATCATGCTTATTTTCTTAGACCTCATAGTTTTTGAGAAAAAAAATAAAAACAAAAAAACAAAACAAAAATTCTAGCGCCCAAACGGCACATGCTAGCAAATTAAAACTAAAACCAAATTATAGAACTTTTTATTGTATATCAAAAAGTATTCTAAGTATTTCTCCGAATTTTACTCGAGAAAGTAGTATATCGCAAATTATCGAATTTGCATGTTAAACGCCCATACAAACTTAACGAACGAACACCCGGTATATATATATAGGGTGTTTACGTTTTTTTTTTGTATCCTTTTCGGGGACGATAGTACACCTCAAAAGAAATAGACAAATCTTAGAACGCCTTAGTAAGTCTTCTCGTAAGCGAGATAATAATTTTTTTAGTTTTGCATTAAACAATTAATTTGTTTTAAACTGTAATAATCTACTAGTTAATCAGCATTGTCCACTACAAAGATATTCGAAGTTCTCACCATGTTGTTGTTTACAAAATCTCGCTCGGCGTACCCACGACTACACATACACTGTGCAAGGCCCAAACTAATTCGATATTAGAATATCGATAGGCAAACAAAGGTAACAGTAAAAGTGAATTACTGAGATAAGAACTTTATCTGTCAAATAACTAACGTAACAATCAATTGAACAAAACAGTAGTAGATGACTAGAGTTTAAAACAAATTAATCGTTTAATATAAAAACTAAAAGAATTATTATTTCGCTTATGTGACAACTTTTCCTAAGGCGTTTTAAGGTTTATCGACTACTTTTGAGATGTATTATTGCCCATTAAAAGGATCCAGATAAAACCGTAAATATCCTGTATATATATATATATATATATATATATATATATATATGACTAATTTCAGAAACATATTATTGTTATTTTAGAAAAAATAAACGCGTAAGTTTTTAAAAAAGACTAAAATATAGTGTAGTCACTAATATAAGTATAGTAAAATTGCTTCAATAATAATATATAATACAAAAACTAATAATCCAATATCTCTAGGATATTGTTGTCATTAACAACTAATTTTAGGTCGAAACATAATAAAAAAAAACTGAAAAATAGGTTATTAAATAATAATTATTTTGAAACAATGCATTTTACATTTTATTAACTTATTGGGAACAACCCGATTTTCCTTCATTATAAACAAACAACTATAGTAACCATGAGATATACGAGTAACATACAAAATTTAGATTATTTTAATTTAACTATAAATTAATACATTCATATTGTACACGATATTGTTTTTAAAAGTATGTTATTTCGCTACTAATATTTATATATTTTAATAAACAGAATAATATAGATAAAAATATTGAATTGTAAAAATGCTATCATAGCAATATATATACTTCTGAATATAAATCATGTACATAAATATGAATGTTTATATGTAGTTTTATTTGCTAACACAAAACAAAACTAATCCAATTGAGTAGTGAATATACCTGTAAAATTAATAATAACCATTGTTGATTAGTTCCAACGGCGGCCATTTTGGGTGGTCCAGATTTGCACGTCGATAAAGGAAGCACTATTAACTTGACCTGTTCAATTCGATTCTCACCTGAACCACCAGCTTACATATTCTGGTACCATCACGACGAGGTAAGCGCTCTAATTCTATTATTATCTAATTTCAATATTGCAATTTCGTTATAAAATGCATCTATTTATACTACAATAGTAATTAATTGATATTTTAAATTATCTACGCATGTCAATAATTGTAAAATTATAGTAGGTTTAAATTTATGAAAAAATTATATTTATTATTTAGAATAAAACATTAGTAAATGAGAAAAACTGTTTAAAATAAACATATGTTACATACTTATATTCTTAAATATTTTACTCTTAATGAAATTCTAACTCAAGTTTTATTTAAATATACGCCTATATAAGAAGTTATTGATAACAAACTCTTAGATGTAATTGTTATTAATTTTAATATTAATATAATAATAATTCATCTCCCTAGATGAATCTTCTACTGTTACGGCTGTCGTTCTTACATTCAGAGAACTCCCGAAAATATAAAATTACAATTAATTTACTTCAATGCCTTTATGTATTGAATTATTGTATAAAGAGTTCTTTAAAAATAATTGGATTAAAAAATAACAACTATTATGATGTTTAAAGTTACAATCATATATGTCATATCATATAATTTGTTCAGTCACAAATATAAAAGTCAAAACTTCTCAAATTGAAAAATAATATAACATACAGTTATTTTCACTTTTATACACCTCCCGTATTTAAAAAATACGAAACAGTTTATTATTTGCATAACTATAAATCATATCAAACAAAAACAAAAATATTTATTAAATATATAATTAAATGATATAAGACTTATAACGTATAACAAAATAATATTATTGATAAACTGTAGTACAAATTGTCATGTCTGTTTCCAGAAATTTAATTCATTTATTTTACAAATTATACTCAAGTAACATCTTTAGATAACTTTAGTGCATAGACAATTTAAAATATATACAAATAAAAGAACATCTAATAAGTATATGTTCCAATTTAATAATTCAATAAAATAAAATTTCAGGTAATTAGTTACGATTCAAGCAGGGGAGGAGTAAGTGTAATTACTGAAAAAGGCGATGTAACCACTAGCTTCTTACTAATTCAACATGCAGACATTTCTGACTCAGGAAAATATTCGTGCAGTCCATCAAATGCAGACGTTGCTTCTGTTCGAGTTCATGTTTTAAACGGTAAGTTATTTTGTCATATTTATATAGTATACACCAATAATACATTATTAAACAAGATAAATTACACTAAAATATAAAGAAATGAAACCAAATAGGTTATGGTAACTATTTTAGAAATCAGTAGCATACGTGGTAACTGTAAAGTTTGGTTATTATCTATCACCAGAGAAACCAATAAATATTCGCGATTTTTTTTGTGAAATTGTGGCATTATACATTTCGAAATTATAATATTTATTGTGACAGATTATCTTAACCATCATGTTTTAAGCCGTTTTAACAGCATTATAGGCTCCTGAGTAAACCAGTGTGCTGGGGCCCCTATGACAAGTCAATTAATATACACAGATTAGCATGGAACCCCTATGCTCGTCGAGACCCCGGGCAAGTGTCCATACATTAAGACGGCACTGATTAAATCATCAAAATAATAAAAATGTAAATAATTGTTATCATTTGTAATTTTAAATTTAATCAAATTGTTTAAATGCTAAATATTTTAATTGAATAAGTAATTGTGTTTCAAAATATATACAGATTTTATCACAACCTTTGAAACACATTTAATATTTTTTAAATATTTTAGATATTATTATTTTAAAATTTTTCACACCTACTATTGATTTCCAAGATACACAGCCATTTTGGTTTTGATTAAATTATAATAGAGATTAATTGTAGCATAATTCTTATTTTTTCTGTATATTGTAACGTGAATTTGGGATTCGTCTCGGGGCTGTCTGAGCAGTATTGGAAATATATTTTAAATAATTAATCACCATCATATTTGCAATTGTATTTTTCTCTCATTTATTTACAACACTTAAACACTAAATAACAATTCTGTACAATAATAATACAACGGTTAGCCGAGCGAAGCTAAACAAACATTTAACTATTTACATTTACTTATAATTAACATTACAACTATCGGACTGGCATTAACACACTACTTATAAACTAACACTACATTAATACACTTGTTATTCGGGTTGCTTCGAGAAGCATGTGGAACATTCTATACAACTGCAGTTCAACGTTACGACTTTGTTTTGTTACAATATTATAAATAATAATGGATCATTTAGTATTTTAAAAGAAGCATCAAAGTAATAAAAAATGCATTAGAATTAGTCAACTAGATATTTAATGTCTTTCATTCAAATTTTTAATTAAATAAAAATTGCAAAAACAGTTAATGTTATTGTTTTTTTTTTTACAATTTTAATTTTTCTTGTATAGATTTTTCTTAAAGGTTTGCTTATCAAAGACTATACAATTCAACACAAATTATTCATTATTGTAAACAGAAAAAAAAATGGTTTTAAATTATTCTGCATTTGATTGTTTACAATACCAAAAAATTATTTGATTTTTATCTCGAAAATTAATAGTAATAAAAATTTGAATATATAATATTAAAGATAGGATTGAATAGCTGAAATATCCATACAAAGTGTTAATGCAATTAATGGTTTTTGAAATATGGATAAACAAACTTAGTCCATCTAGTTCTATCTTAAAAACTGAAAGAAAAAAAAACAAAACGCCGGGGCACGTCAATTTTCATAGAAGGGTAAACTTTAAAAATGATTACATAGTATTATTGTATCCACCTCCCTCGACCACACAGTCACCAACTTTAAAATCTTAAGTGGCACTGCCTCCTATGTGATACATTATTTAAAAAATAATTTTATTTGAAATTCAGTTTGTAATTTTTAAATTGATCAGTTTTATAGAAATTATTACTATATATTTATTTTTAAGATTCCCCTTTTCAGTGGCGTAGCTAGGGTGGATGTCACCCGGGGTGGAGGTAATGGTGTCATCCCTATACTTAGATGTAAAAAATTTAGAAATCTTATAAATTAAAGGAAATTTAGAAAGTTATATAACGACGCAAGAAAACAATAACAATAATAACAATAAGTAAATCAAATTATCATAAAACAATAAAATTATTAACAAATATACTAATTTATTTATTGCACGAAAGATTGGAACATTGAATAAGAACAAAAATGTGTTTAAATCACAAATTCACTAAAATAATTCAGTTGGTGAAATGTGTCATTCCGAGAATGGTGTCACCCCTAAAATGATGTCAACCGGGACGAACCGCCCCCCTTGCCCCTCCTAGCTACACCACTGCCCCTTTTATAAAAATTAACGAGCCTCAGCGTTTTCTAAAATTTATTTTAGTTTTCGAGATATTTAGTGTGGTAACTTATCAAATGAACACACACACGCACACACATTATATATACATATACGAACCATACGCCCATACGAACTTAACGAACGAACACCCGGTATATATATATAATGTTCGTTTGGAAGGTTGACAAAAAATTAACATGGGAAATCGACAATATACGAAATAATTCTTTTTCGATTTAAATTTTGAAAAACTATCATTAGGAACATTTAGATATTAAAAACAAACAATAAGTAAATGCAATAACACCATTCAAATGTGTATCATTATTTTTTAAAAAAGGTCTTTTTAATTAAATTATTTGACATTATTATTGGTCGGTACGAAAGTTCTCAGGGTTTCAATAGGTAAAGTTCAAAGTGGCATAACTTCTGTAATAATTACTCGATTTAATCGAAATAAGCGCCATTACAATCTGTACATTTTTGCCAACGTGTTACAAGTCTATTTATTCCATCATTATAAAAATTTGGTTCACGGGATTCGATGAAATCGACAAATGCTGTTTTTGCCTGGTCCTGGTTAGCGAAGATTCTACCTGTGAGAAAGTTATCAAAGTGCTTGAAAAGGTGGTAGTCGGTTGGCGAGAGGTCTGGAGAGTATGGTGGGTGAGGCAAAACTTCGACGCTCAATTCATTTAATTTTCGGACGGTGATTTGTGAAATGTGACAATTTCTGTCGATCGTTCAAATCGTGGGGCACCCACTTTTCGAGTTTTTTCACCTTTCCAAGACGTTTTAAACCATCTAGGATTGCATGGTGACTGACTCCTAGTTCCTGTGCAATCCCTCGAGCCGTTCGCGATGGGTCAGCTTCCACCAGGGTCCTCAATTCGTCGTCCACTACGACCACTACGAGGTTCATCTTCAAGGCTGATATCTCCGGAACGAAATTTCTTAAACCATTGTTGCACGTTGCTTTCTCCAACGCTATTAGGGCCCCACATTTGGTTAATTTGGCGAGCTGTCTCGGCAGCGGATTGTCCCAATTTTAAGTTAAAATAAAAAAATCGTACGAAATTGTTCCTCAGACATGCTGAATTAAGCTCATAAAAGTCACAAAATTGAATAACATAGAAAAAACAAATTACACTATCAGATAGAGGGAAAAATTCTTTACAAGATAAGATGTCAAAACGCGAAATACGTTGAATATTTTATTCAGAAACAAATGAATAAAAAACAGTAACAAGATAAACCCTGAGAACTTTCCTATACCGACCTATAGTATTGCCGTGACTATATTTAAAATCCTAGTAAATAATTATTAAATAGTATTATTAAGTATTGTGCAATTTTAAAATATAATCATTGTACTTTGGTAATTATTAAAATAAAAAAAATAAATAAAAAAGTCCCGCAGCTGGAAAGTGAACCTTGGCTAACTAGACCGAGTTGGACTCTAAATGATAAGCCAGCACTAGGACTGTGCAATCATAGATTTGTGATCGATTATTGATTAAATAATGTATTAAAATCATTATTATTTCTTAATATCTAAATAATCCTAATGATAATTTTTCGAAATTCTATTCGAAAGAAAAGTATTTTGAATATGGTCGATTTCCCATGTTAATAGTCAATGTCAACTTACCAAACAAACACCGTATATATATATATATATATATATATATATATATATATATATATATATATATATATATGTAATACAATCGCTTAAAATAATAAACAAATTAGTGGAAACCATATGATTAGGAATAATTTAATAAAAAGTTGGTAAAAGAGAATATTTTTGTTTTAGGCGAACGCCCAGCAGCAATGCAAACAGGATCAGCCGGTTTATCCAACAGTTCACTAAACATCCTTGCTTTAATCATAATGTCCTATTTATATAGCGCAGTTTACAAACACATGCAATTAGACGCTTCGTCCTTCCCGAGGTAATCGCCAAAAGATCTAAAATTCATACGTCCTCAACTACAGCCATAGAGATTCCAAGTTAGTCATCGTCGTAAATGATAATATCATCATGATCAAGTAAATGACTATGGCAATGCAAAAATATTGGCATCGTATAAAATTTAAAAAGAAGCTAAGTACCTACTTCAAGTACTCAACGAATGTAAATACTTTGAACTGAACCTATACATATTTATTTATGTTCAATGGTGTTCCATTTCGTGGAATTGGATTGGAGCATATGTATTTTAAATACCTAACCTATATGTGTTAAATAAATCAAATAAAAATGTGTACATAAAATCAAGTGTGCGGTGTGAGTGAGCCATCATGTACAATACATTCAACCTAACCTAAAAAAAACTATGATATTCTTATTAAGTAGGGAATCATTTGACTGAGTGATAAACTAAAATTACGATATGTCAAACATTCTAAAGTGTAATAAAATAAAATTAAAAATATTATCTACTAATTTAATTAATTAATATGTATGTATATTGAGATCATTACCATGTTATTTAGCAATAACACAAACTTTGTCGAAATTTTTAGAAATATTATGAATTTGTTATGTATATTGTTGACTGCACGCAGGTCGATGCAAAATTGCAGAAAGATTTAATCTTCGCAGAACACTGATTATGATTACTGAATAGGTTTCCATACTGTAGCATGTATATCAAAAAACAAAACAAGAAAAAAAAACAAAAAACAAAAAACAATCCGACCTAATGTATGTATTCAATTATTGAATTGATGAAAGAACAAGTATGGCTGTAGAAACAAAAATGAGCAAATCAAATTTGTTATGGAATGTTTTAAGTACATTAGAAATATATGCATTCATAACATACAGATCATTTTGTTTGTTATATACAGGATGCTATTCAAAAACTAATCACTAAAATTAGCAATTATTTTAGAAAACATGCTTATATATATATATATATATATATATATATATATATATATATATATATATATATATATATATTAATTATAGTTTAAAGTTTTTTACATTTACGTTAGTTCCAAAAAATTAATTTGTGCTTAGATAGAGATACTTATAAGAATAAAATCGAAATTATATGAAAGACAGCATAATATTTAAAATAAATTTATTAAGAAACTTTGGCAATTTTAACAGTTAACATAAAAATAAATAAGCCTACAAAAATAATGCATATATGGTATATTTGATATCAAAAATATAATGTTTTTTTTTTTTAAAATGTGAAAAACTTGCAAACAATTAATCAAGAATACTGAAGTTATTGGAAAATTATATTAAACAAAGAAGAAATAAATCTTAATTATTGATTCATATATATACAAAAAAATTAATTATTTAATTAATTTGTATAAAAACCAGAACTGGAAGATTTTGTTAACAGTAAACAAAAAAAAATCCAAATTTTATTTTTTTAACATTAAAAATAAACATTCTGCTGTATTAATTAATGCAATAAGTGAAATTTTGCATTGAAAATTTAAAAACAATCGTATTTTTTTCCAATTTCAAAAATAAACTTAGAAATAAACATTTTAATTCACATAATAATATTCTGCACAGAAATGTAGCGTAACTGAATGCAAAGCCGTACCGAGGGTATAGCGAGTGAAGCCACTTGCCTGAGGTAAAAAATGAGAAAAGTATTCCAGTCTTTTTTACATAAAATATTACAATTATATTGCTAAAAAATTATTTCCAAAAATCCAAAAAATTTAGGGTTAGATAAAGATAGTATACTAAATATATACAGATTACTAGGCTTCCAAAAAAGTAGAAAAAAAAAACAGAAAAGAGTATTATTTTTCAAAGACATTTCCTTATTTCTTTATTGTATATTTGTCTAGAAACGATTTGGGGGCGCAATTTGTGAGATTTGCCTCAGGTGTTAAAATTTGTCGGCACGGCTCTGACTGAATGTTTTGTCTTTTTTAGTAAATGGAATTTTTCATTTGATGAAAAAAGACAAATCATTCTATTACGTTAGATTGCTATTCAGAATTAATTAGAATTTACTTATATGTTTTTGATTTTAAACATACTTTCCATACAAAATCAATACAATTTGATTTAAACAAAATTAATTCAAAAAGAATGACTTTTCAATTAAACTAGTTATTTTTCAATATTACTTTTTAGAACCATTTCTACTACTATTCATGTTAAAGTGTCAAATTATGAATCCAATCAAGATTAATAATAATAAAAACGCAGCGAAATCACTGAAAATAAAAAATGCGATTTGATGCGTTTTGTTATTACAAAAATCACGATAGTAAACTGTTAAACATGAAGTTGTAGTATTAATCCGAAAACAAAATTTCACATTTTTAGATTACATTCTATACCATTATTTAGTGCTTTTCCATTTTAAATAATATAGGTACTTCTAAATTTTACAAGATTATAATAATATATGAAATATTAATACATGTATGAAATCGTCTTGACAGAACAAAAAAACGATTTAGCAATGCAACAATATTGTAATTTCATGTGTTTGATAAAAAAACTCATTAATTTATTATATTTATTGCAAATAGATTATTGTTTCAACACATACTTCTAATTCTACTGTTAAAAAATTATTTTGCTATATACTTTTTCTAAAATATAGAACAATTAATGTTTCAATTATCACTGAATTTTTATATACAATTGTTTTTCTGATTTGGATGTATTAGAAAAAAATCAAAGTTTAACTACGACATATATTGTATGCATCATGTTATTTACATAAGCAATAATTAAATTGTTTTTAAAATACTTTTCTAATATTGATATACTTCGTTAACGTTAATCATAACACATCTCCAATAGAATAATAATATATGCGTAAAATTTCAATTTATTATTTCATTGAAATATTATAATAATATAAGTATACAGTGCCCCTCAAATTAAATAATTAATTTAAAAATAATAAAATATGTATTGTAAAAATATTTGTGGTTAGCCTAAAAAGACTAGTTGTAGATCGATTATTTGTCAATTAACAATTTTTTTATTGGTTTTGATCGAAATTTGTGTACATTCAATCAACAAAAATCAGGAAACTGATGCTCTAACTTTTCAATATAAGATATTAAATTTCACTTTATAATTTTTACTGTTTTAATGTAGTTATTAATTAACTTAATATTAATAATATTTTTAATGTTGTAAATTGCTTTATTTATTTAGTTGAATGCTACAATAATTAAAACTGATCAATTATTCATTGAATCCAGAATCAAATTAACGCAAGCCACTTAAATTTGTTTAAGAAGCACTCCGCAATGGGTTGCCACTTTTATTACGCTACTGAGGGATACATTTGTATAACAACAAAATGTGCTTAAAAATGTTTATTTTTAAATAAATGTATATGCATATCTATGATTATACCTGTAATATACGTTTTAAGTGAAAAGTAATATAAAAATTTCTGTTTAAAGTACATTTTTTTTTTAATTAAAGTTATTATTTATTATTATTTATAGTTATTATTATTGAAATTTAAAACAACACATGCAAGACAATTTCTACAATAAGAAATACGCACAATAATTTATTATCAAAAATATACTTCGTATACCAAAAAGATAGAAAAAGTGACTAACAATAAATTTAAAATTAACTCAAAAGCAAAATACAACGATTAAAACAAATGCAGTTTTTTTTTTCATTAAAATAAAAATAAATAAATAAAAACTTATTAACTTCTTAAATATATCATTAAGTTAATTAAATTACAAGTATTTATTTTCTTCATTGTTTTGGACAACTTCATTATTTATAAGCATGTAATAATTTTATTATAGAATAATCCATACTTACATGCATCACATAGGTAAATTTTAAAAATGTACAGCAAGTTTATACTAATAATAATGAAAAATATTCTATTTAAAAACGAAATAAGTGATTCAGTGCTTGTTTAACATTCTGTATAAATGTGAAGACAAAAAAGTGGTCGTAACGTAATAAAAAATAAATATCAAATGTTTGCCAATCAATTCTAATCGTTACCGCATATTTTATTTGGAGCCATTGTTACGTTTAAAATAAATAAAAAGGTGTTTTATTTGTTCCCAAATTGTCGAAATGTCGGAGATAACTTTCCTTAATTAATTTTTTGCACTCAATATATGTCTGAAAGTACCTATAATAATATTTAATGGTCACATGTGTATTATAAAAGTTCATAAAATATGAGCAATCTTTAAAAAGGAATGTTATCCGAAAAGTCGGTGCTTTTGATTGGTCTTAGATTTGACAATCTTTTCCATAAAGCACCTTTTGTTGGCATAAACACGTAATGTTGTTTTATTGTTCTTTATCAATGTTTCTACATTTAGAAATATATATATAAATATATATAAAAATAAATATATATGAACAAAAATAACGAGAAAAAACTATCTTATTTAGTTAAAGCTGTGTATTAAAATGTACTTCATATAATGTCAAATTTATTAATAAATATTCGTTTCAAAAATATAAACATTTTTTAAATTACATTTCCTATAACAACCTTTCCTTTTGTTCACAGACTACAGTTTATTCTAACAGTCGTGGATATTTGCTATGTAGCATTTTTGAAAGTCAGTACGTTGACATATCCACAATTCTCAAATGGATTGATTTGTGTCATTTTGTCAGCATTATCGTTCAAAGTTCAATTAAGTACATTCGATTTTTGTTTAATCTGCATTTTTAAGTATTCAGTTCAATCAAAAACTAAATTATTTTAGTTAGTATATTTCTGTTAATCCCTTTAGAAAATCCATAGATGCGTGAGCAAAAAGAAAATTATCCCGACGATTACAGAAAATATTTAAGGATGAATTCTGAAACATTTGATAGATTATTAGCAATAGTTAAAAATAAGATTGTTAAACAAGATGCAGTAATGAAGCTGAGCATTTCTCCAGAAGAAAGATTAAGTACACCATTGCAGTATTTGACAACGGGACGCTCCTTGCAAGATTTAAAATTTAGTACTGGAAATGGTACTTCAACTCTTTGTTATTTAAAACAGGTCAAGCTATTTTGAAATCTTTAACGGAAAAATATATGAAGGTAAGCAAAAACATTAGGTATAGAATTATTTGAATTAACTTTATATTTCAATTTTAAAAAATCATATTCCTTGAAACAATATAAAAGCTCCTACATAAATAGTAACTTACTACTAAAGTATTATTACCTATCTTTTTTTATTAGATAAAAGATAAAAGGCACTAATTGGAAAAACAAATATTTGTGAGGATCATCAAAACTACTTTATACTACAAAAACAGTATTACCTATTATCCTTATATGCATTATTTAATTGTTGTTCCCATACAATGGCACAACCGTTATTATTCACATTATTAGAGTTGTTTTTGTTGTCAGTACTACTTGCGTACGAAGAATAACTTGTTTGCCATGAAGTTGATCCCTGAGAAATATTCTTCAGTTTTGTGAAACAACACTTGAAGGCCATGTGTACGTTGGCGAGATAAGTAATACTTTGCAGTCACCATTGTGTAACAATTGCTATCTTTGTTCAACTTAAGATGACAAATTTTTTTTTTAGTGAATTTAGTATTTATTTAAAATGAATCCTTTACTTGACTACATAAAGTTGCCCTTAGATGTTGGTTATTGAATAATTACAATAATAAAATATAACTTTACTTAAATAAATATTATATAACAAATACAAAATAATGACATGTACATTTAGCGACAAAAATATGAATCTAAAATGTAATTTACAATAGAATTTTTGTTCGTATCTTACTTATACATGTTGGACTGTATCTTGCTGCTGATTGTGACTTGTCGTTACCTACTGCTGACCGTAACTTGCTGTTGATCGTAAACTTAGTCTCAATGGTAACCCCTTTTTAAGTTATATTTTGGTCATCAAACTGGACTCTGCGAGGTGGCACCGTAAAATTAAATAGCTAGTTCACTATGCAATCAAACTTTGAACATCATTTCAAAATATATCAAAATTGCTGAAAGTAACACAAAATTCGATGCACTAAAAATGCTTAACAAACATTTACGTTTGTTACAATTGCATACATTTCAATGATCCGTTAAAAATTCAATGATCCTTTTTCGCAAAACTATATTTATTATACTTTCAGCAAATATAGCTTGCAGTGGCGCAACCAAGGGGGGGGGGACGGCCTCGCCCCCCCTCCCCCAAGGCTAGCAGAATTAGCACAATTTTTATTCGTTTAGTCATATATTCAGCAGTCACCTCTAATGCTACAATTATTTACCCCAAAATATTGAGCCAACATTAATTATTTTAAACTATTAATTATTCGATTCATGTAAGATAAAGTGGAAATCTGGTTAGTATTTGCTTTTTTTGCTTCTCCAAGATAAAAATTTTGACCCCCCCCCCCCCCAAGACAAAATCCTGGCTGCGCTACTGATAGCTTGTGCAATCAAATTCCGTAATGTCTAAACTGGATTGGTTATTGCACAATTCCATAAATTATTTGATACCTGTAGAGGCATTTGGTCTCTTTCTAATTTTACTTTCTCTACTTTTCGACAATGACGGCATAGTATTTGTAATCTGAAAAATAATAATTAATAATTTAATTTCAGTTTGCCACTATTGAAGAAGAATGGATAGACATTGCAAAGGAATTTGAAAATAAGTGGCATTTTATAAATTATGAAACTGCTTTACATGAAAAACACATACGGATTGTACTTCCCCGTATTCAAGAATTCAATATTACAATGATAAGAATTTTTATTCAATTGACTTTAGTGAATTCCAACTACGACTTTATTTACATAGATGTTGGTAAAAATGGTGGTTATCAGATTATCAGAATTTTTACAAAAAATTACAAATTCAGCACAAAATTTACCAAATATCTGAAACTGTTAAAAATTTGAATTATGCATTGTTGGAAACAAAGCATTTAATTTGCATAAATATTTTCTAAAACCATTTCCACAAAAAAAAATATCGAAAGAGAATTTTCAGTTATAGATTATCAAGAGCTAGACATATAAAATTGTTTTGGTCAAATTATTGTCAAATTCAGGGTGTTGCATACATACACATGGCTTTAATAAAAATAAGAAAGTGGCTATTTATACATACGATATGTATACGCAATTGGCTATTTATACATACAGTATTTTTACGTAATTGGCTATTTAGGGTAGGTTAAATTAGTAGGTTGGTTTTGTTTGTTTTTTTTTTAGTATGTATAAATAGCCAATTGCGTATACATACCGTATGTATAAATAGCCTCATCCTAAAAATAATCCATACAATTTTAGCTATTTGTGCACTGCAAATTTTTGTATTTGATTAATTTGCAATCAGTTACAACAAGAAATTGTAGTAGACAAAAGAAACCGTGCCGATTATATGAATTATTTATTATATGATTATACAATTATTTCTTATCGCTAATTACCAAAAATGTATAATTACTATATTTGCAATAAACAACTTAAATGAGTAACAGTGATAAAAGACTTGGGTATTTCAAAGTAACTTTAAATTTCACCTCCATTAAGAAAACATTGTGAATCATTCAGAACAATAAATTGCATTTTGAGAATTGGCAAAAATTTCAATGTAAATACCGTACAAATATTATTATATTCTCTTGTAAGTATTACAATATCCAAACGCATATTTTTCTCAGACAAAATTGAAAAAGTTCAGAAAAAAATTTGAAAATCCTTGTATTACAGAACTTGCAATACATCGCCAATGTATAGATCTTACACAACACAATGTAGTTTGTTTAACATGCGATCACTTCTGAGTAGGAGAGAACTTTTAGTGATATTGTTTATATAGAGTAAAATTCATAATTTTGATGTTCCTGATTTATTATCCTTGTTACCTTTACATTACATGTACCTGATATATAAGACTGAAATTCAGATTTATGATATTTGAATTGAAAGAAACAAGTTCACCATTATTTAGTTGTTTAAAACTTTGCAATAAAGTTTGTACTTCGAATCAGAATATTAATATTTTTTGTTGTACTAAAAATAATTTGAAAAATCTATTTAAAAATGCAATTTCAGTGTAATTTTGTAACTGGGTGTATCCTTTAATCTTGCAGTATAAATAAAGTATTGTTATTAATTATTAATTATTATTATCATCTACATTCACTTGAACGTATCACGCGCAATTGGAGTGGGTCAGTCCATATAAGGGTATTTTATAAACTTCTATGTAGATTTCTTTGTACAAAATTTTTGAAAAAATGTCGCCTCCAAAACACGAAAGAGAAAGAAACTTGCAAGAAAAATACTGCGCACCATCACAAAAGTGCGTTCCCGGAATCATTTCAACAATAGGAAAAACATTGGAAATTGGGTATCGCTTTTATCAAAAACTATAATAAAAATGTTTACATGTAAAATTAATAGTCTATACATATATATATATATATATAAGTTTCTCGCCAAATATTAATAATTTAAAGTTAAATCAGTCTAACCAACATAAAAAAAGTTATTTACCTAGTTACATTTCGGGGGATCATATTTTTCTTAGATCATATAGCCTTCAGACTCAGTGGCGGATCCACGGGGGGCCATGAGGGCCATGGCCCTTCCTTGGGCCTAAGAACATAATACAAAATACATACAAATATATATTCCACACAACAATTATTATTAACCCACCTTGCATACAGCTATGCATATAAGGTGGGATAATAATTTTTTTGTAGGCTTAAAATTTCTTAATAATTATTTACCTTTATCCTAAAAAAAGGCAAAATGCTCCCCCCCCTTGACAGTTTTCTAGATCCGCCCCTGTTCAGACTAGATGTAAGGAATTGGGAACGCATAGGATTGAGAGACAGATGATCGAAAAGATTAACATGATTAGCATATACTGCGCAAACTCCAAAATTCTTGCGTCAGTGGCGGATCTGAAACTTTTTAAATTACAACATGCACTTAATAAATATATAGTTGATATATATCACTAAAAAAAAATATATTTTAGGAAAGCTTTAAATTGTTTAATATTATTTTTCATATCAAATGTTGCCTGTAAGGAAAATTAAAAGAACAAGGTACAAGGATTTTACCAAGTTATTTATCCTCGGAATGTAATTAAAAACAAAGGATTGTTTTATCTGAGTTGTCAACATTATTTTGCTATTTTACAGTTATTATTGCAGTTTCTTTGGGAATCTTGGTTTAATTAATGTATATTATTTTTAAATACGCTTTTTTATTTAACATTATGAATTCTGAAAAGGTATTATTTCATTAATATAAACGTATTTATGCCTAAGTCCTAGTCAAGGATATAATATTTTTAAAAAAATATGTTACATTTTATATAACAGAAATACTATTATAAATATATATATATATATATATATATATATATATATATGATTTTTTTTTGTAATAATCCATGTTAACCGTTTTAAACAATAATGAAATTCAGTAGAAAACGTGATGAGTATGGGAAGACATGCAGAATGCATATGCATACTAAGGGCCATCTAAGGGCAACATTCGTCTATCCCTTTCATGTGTGCAATTTTTACCGCTACTAAGCGAACTTTCACGAACGCCAACATTTGTGTACGAAATGTGGCAAACGTGTATTTTCCCAATGTTGGTTAACGCTTGTCATATTGTCTGTAGCCGCCTATAGTCAATTAAAATAGTTCGATCATCTTAAATGAATGTTTAATGAACGTTTGAATAAAAGAATATACGTGAGTGATATTTAACGTTAGGCACCACGTATCTAATTGCTATGTTCAGACACGTAGAAAAATACAAAACATGTTGAATTTCAATTGAATTTATTCGTTTAATACAACTTATTTATTGTAACTGACTGTTCTAAAAATTACATAATAAATGTTGAATTAATAATTCAATAATAAATTTAATATTATTAATTGATTTATATAAAATAAAAAATAGTATATTTTTTAACTGGTTCTATTTTCTACAAAAACGATAATTAATGTACCGAAAAAATGCCTGTGATATAATATCCTATGTGGAATAATATATATTTTTTTGAATTTTTTCGTATTTATATTTGGCCAAAAAAAGCAAAAAATGTGTTTTTTTTGGAAAAAATTTTTTTCTCTATTTTCCAAAATACGAAAATATTAAAAAAATATATATATTATTCTACATAGGATATTGTATCCCAGGTATTTTTTTTTGGTACATTAATTATCGATTTTGTAAAAAATAGAGCCAGTTAAAAAATATACAATTTTTTATTTTATATAAATTATTAATTCAAGATTCATTATGTAATTTTTAGAACAGTCAGTTGCAATAAATAAGTTGTACTAAACGAATAAATTCAATATAAAATTCAACATATTTTTGTATTTTTCTACATGTCTGAACATATATCAATTAGATACGTGGTGCCTCACATTAAGGTACAAATTGGCTATTTTGAGCTGACACTCGAGGCACGGCACAATGCACAGTTGTCCAAAGTTAACTATATAACACAGCGTTTGTTTCAGTAGAAATACATTGCGCGCGACATGCGAGCATATAGTGTATTTCCTTTACTTCGAATGCGTTCTCTCTCTGCGCAGAAACACTGCTTATGTATCAGCCCAAAATGGCTAAGCTGTTGTAAGGTTTTGGCTGCTTTGGGAACTTTTGCTAGGAATATAAATGTTTCCAAAAAAGCCCGTTTGAGTATATACAATGCAGTTGCAGGTGCCTACGTTGATGTATGGTAGTGAATGTTGGGTTTGGTTGCAAAAGCATAAACGGAAAATGACTGCTGCGGAAATGAGATTTTTACGTGAGGTATGTGGTGTAAATAGGAGAGATCGGGTACGAAATAGATTAGTGTATGATGAGTGTGAAATTGAAAAAAAATGTTGTAGCAAAAGTTTGTGTTAGTCAGTTAAGATGGTTCGGACA
Source organism: Clivina fossor (assembly GCA_963966155.1). NCBI lineage: Eukaryota > Metazoa > Arthropoda > Insecta > Coleoptera > Carabidae > Clivina > Clivina fossor. The sequence goes on from OZ014550.1 coordinate 80,452,344, forward strand.
TGTTGAGCGAATGTCTAATGAACGTTTGGATAAAAAGATTTATTTGAATGATTTTGATGGTATACGTTTGCGTGGACATCCGATGAGTAGTTGGAGTGGTATGATTGAGAGTGTTTTGCGTGAGCGAAAGTTTCCAAGTAGTAGGAATAAGAGCATGTATGAGAGAAATTATGAATGTGGATGAAGCGAAAGTTGCTTGTTTGGATAGGAATGTTTGAAGGCGACTGATTTCGGGAAGATAAAAAGAGTTTGTGCCACACTCTTTTGGGTACATGGCGTGATTGTGTATGTATGTATGTATGTATACGTGCTAAGCTGCGTCGTAAGAATAAAAAAGTATCCATAAGAAGCATTGTTACGCTATAATACTACATTAGCAATTCATTTGCGCAACGCGGGTTAATAACACGTTCTACGTGAAGTTCAGCCATGAATTATCGAAAACCAACTAGTTTAGTTTAGTTTGGTCAGTTATATGTTTTCTGTTAGATTGAATGCGTTTCTTTTGGAGTGTTGTTTTTTTGTTTTTTTTGATTGAAATTATGAATATTTCACATATTATTCGTTCTACGGATTATTGGCTGCATTTTAAATCTAGCAATGTAATTGCATACTGTATTACCTTATTAATATATACAGAATTCAAATAAATAGGCCACACAACAATTCAAAGCCTTTTTCTTTTCTACGTTATTTTTTATTATTGGATTGGTTATTTTTCCATTTACTATACAACATACTAACGATTTGGAAAATCGGAATATAACTGAGATTATGAAATACATATGCTTGCACTGAAAATGCAATACGACATTGGAGTATATTCGGCGGTTCGGTTGCTGTTCTTTCAAGTTCGGATCAAATACACTCAATTGGAACATTTAACAACTATCTTAGATACTTGCTGGTTGAATTTTGATCGAGACACATTCTCCAATCATTCGATACCTAATGCCACCTCAACTCGATTTTGGTACTCGTTCAATACGAATAACACATCATTTATCATACAGCTTCGTAAGATTATTTTAACTATTTATATTATTTAATTATATATATATATATATATATATATATATATATATATATATATATATATATATATATATATATATATATATATATATATATATATATAGAGAGAGAGAGAGAGAGAGAGAGAGAGAGAGAGAAAGAGAGAGAGAGAGAGAAAGATTTTTATCTAATAAAACAAAAATTCAAAAATATATTTTATATTTTTATTAAATTTTAAAAAAATAACATTGACAATTTTTTTATTATATTTTTCCATTTTCTGTATAATAAGTATTGATTTATTTATTTTCAAGTATGCATATTATTAGTGGAATTAAATTCATTCAATAATTTTATTCAGCATTTTGTTCCCATCCAAGTATTACCAGCATAATGTTTTATTTTCTATGATTTGCCAATATTTCTTTACTAATATGTTATTTACTTTGGTCATTATTTATAATTTTTTTACAGTTATGACTGCAAAAATACTCATTTATATCAAACTGTCGTTTACGTAATCTATGAATTAATCGCAGCACTGAAATATTGGGCTATGTAATTTATTTTTTAACTTTACTTATTTTAATAGTTTCATCACAGCAAATTGTTTACTAACTCCTGAATGAATACGTTGTGGTCTATCCTCAACACATCACAGATCAGTGGCGTAGCCAGGGGGGTTAAACCCCCCCCCCCAAGAACCTGAACTACCAAAAACATACGTATGTGAAATATGAAATATGTTATTTATTAAAAATAATTTTTATTGCTCTTTATTTTTTATACAAATTATAGTATTTATTGATTACTATATCATTTTTTTAGTAACCCCCCCCCCCATGACAAGTTTCTGGCTACGCCACTGTCACAGGTATTTCCATATTCGCTTGAATATTTTTAATATAATAATGTCAAAAACAGCTAATTGGAATATATTTATCCTCGACCAAGTATTTAAATCAAATTTATGTACAATACGTGCAACATTTTCAAGTTAGCCACCAAAAAGTTATTCTCTAAATAATTTCACACTGTACATTGAAATCAGACTATTGTCAACATTCTAAACTAATAATATTATTTTCAATTGTTTTCAAATTTGTTACGTCAAATTCTGTTACAATCAAAGTGCAACGTTAATACGACTTTATTTCACAAGAAAATAGTGTCAAAATATTTAAAGCACCTATATATATATATTACAATCATGTCAAAACAATCAAGTTCAAAGGATACAGCTGATTTAGACAAGCGTTGTCAACTAGATATCGCATACAATGAATATGTTCAAAGTGTCGAAAAACGTCAAGAAGTTCTTCAAAACATAAAAATATTAAAGAAGAAAATTACTCCAATGTGTAATAAAATGTATTTGAAAAATATGATTCCTGAAAATACTGATGAAAATTACACGAAACTCCAAAAGCTATTGGAAGAAATATCAAGTATTATGAATGAAATCACTAAAGGAAAATGAAAAGTAACTTAAGAGAGCTTATGTATAATATTTGTATTTCAATTTTTGTAATAAAATATCCGAGTTTATGAAATTTTATTTTTAATTGAACTAATGTTTACTAGGTACCTTTATTCTTTATTTAAAAATAAACAGCATTTATAAAATCAGTTTATTTATGTTGTAAGGTAATCAGTGTTAATAAAAATATCACATTTTTATCTTTTTAAAATATCTGATGACGATTCTTTCGTTGATTTGATTGAATATTATCCTCAATTGTTTGACAACTGACATGTATTAAGACTAATCAAACTTAGGAATATGTTCATTTACATAAACACTTCATTAATTACGACTAAGACTATGATTAAAACTAAGACTAAGATAAAGACAACGTTGCATAAACCTGGCCTAACTTTTTGGTGGCTAACTAATAGGCCAATTCTAAGTAAATCTGTAGCACTCGTAAAGTTATCCGTACGACCCGTAACGCGTAGTAAGCGAATTTGGAATTCTGAGTACATCTGTAGCTTACAGATTTTCGTAAAATGCTACGGATTTTCCGTAAATATTACGGTGACGTAAAATGTGTCTGTAAAGTTTACGGGTTCATTAAAAATATATAATTGTTATTATTATTATAAAATTTTTCAAATACAGTGATTATTTTTATATATAAAAATGAATCAGCAACAAATTTTTATGTTTGTTGGAATATTACTTGAAGAAGAATATGACAGGTGAGTATATATTTGAGGTTTTTTTTTGTTTAATTGGGTTTACCCATATACTTCTAATCTTGTATTTTGGTTAGTCGAAAAACTAGCTTATAAAATCAAACCACATTCGACTAGCTCCGTTCTCGCTTTGCGAGAATATTATTTTATTTATAATATAAGAATTTATTTACATTCATATATATATATATATATATATATATATATATATATATATATATATCCTCTTCTTTACACGGCACTTGTTTTACACGATTTCGCTTTTACACGGTTTATAAATTAACGAATTTCAAAAAATTAGTAAAAATGTATATTCGCATCAAGAAAGTTCATAAAAGTGATGACAGTAATTAAACTTATAATTAACTTTTTAAGAATCTTTGTTTTTTTAGCTTTTGTTCCTAATGTAAAATGAATTAAATATGTACCTACATGTATTGGTTATTTTATGAAGGAAGTATAATTTTAAGTTTTTCAAGATGCCTTTCTTTTGTTTCACGTAAATAAATGACTGAATATAATACACATTTTGGTTTTATTTTCGTTTTACATGGTAATTTACTTAGCAAAATCCAAGATTTCAATTTACACGGTTTTGCGCGGAACCTATCTTCAGCGTAAATCGAGGAATAGGTGGTATAATTAATTGTATTTATAGACCTATTTCAAAATTAGAAAAACACCAAAACTCATTCGCTAAATTATTTTTATGATGTGGTTCAAATTTACACTTTTTTAATCCTAAAAGTCTTTCCGCTAATTCAGCCATAACAGAACCTACAAATACAAAAAAATATTGTTCAAATGTAATTAATACAATACGAGTCAGATGTAATTTACCTGTACATAAAATAATTTTATTTTTCGATAAAAATTTTACAGTAACTGCAGTCTTCGTTAAGCATTCTTCCGATAAAAATGGAGGATCAGCAATTACTAAATCAAAACTACTATTTAATTCACGTGGAATATTTAATGGTGATTTATAATCATAAAATATAAAATCTTTTCCAAATGCTGCAAATCGCTCATCATATTCCAGTATTTTAACTAAAAATTAATTCACTATGAGTACACATTGAATTATATTAAGCTTTCATAATTATTACCATATTCGATATTTTCTTTAATTTTCTTGTACAAAGTTGGACACGAAATTAATGCAACTTTTTCATTTTTATCAACATGTTTCTTAACGATTTCTGTTAATGTATTGATAGTGGTATCATCATACCAAAATTGACTTAATTGCTAAAATAAGAAATAAATAAATAAATAATTTGATTTATTACAAAGTAAACAACTTACCCAATTTTCTTCAAATTGATTATCTGATGTGTCACTACTCGTTTTTTGTAATGCATTTAATTTTGCTTCCCTTAATTCTTGTTCTTTATAAAATTCTTGTTAAGGTGGATTCCTGGTGGATTCAGAGATTGCAGCATGGCAGTGCATGGCAGGGCAGGGCAGCGCATAGCAGTGCATAGCAGGGCAAGAGGTAGAGAGAGAAAAAACACATTCAGAGATTTTGACTGTATATCCAGACGATTCTAACCGAGAATACACGATGTTCATATTCGCTCAGGGCGCAATATTCATAAATATTAAAATACGCTTTACATTACAATACGCTTTTATGTAGTTATTACATATAATGTAATATTATTATTATTATATATTATTATTATTATTTATTTTTCGATATATTTAGAAAATTATAAATATTTTAGATTTATGTATTATTTTATTTACAAATAGATTTTGATCCCGTTTATAAACTTACAAGAATAATTTCTTTAATAATTTGACATGTTACGATTAAATAATGAATATTGAAATATTATCTGTATTTTCAAATAAATGTCTATATGCTATAGCGTGACTGTCTGCACTGACTGAACAAAAATACATACAATTTAATAAACCGTTACAATATTTAAATTTTGGACCCAAGGAGAATAACATTGACATACTGAAAACCCTAATTTGATAAAAAATTAAAAATTTCATAATAATGATATAATAATATGTTTATTCATAGCTTGCGCTAATACATAGCTAACACAAAGTTATTATATATTACAACGGTGGGCAAATGCGGCTCCGAGAGCCGCATGCGGCTCTTTACTTAGTCAAGTGCGGCTCCCATTAAAGTTTTAGAGGATGGGTAACATATTTATATTGTGTTTTTATATTGTGACTTGTGAAAATATGCAATTATATATTAAATAAAAAAATTTAATTTGTGTATGGCTCTTTATAGAATATTAAAGACTGGATTGCGGCTCCCTTAGACCTCATGTGTGCCCACCCCTGATATATTACATAAAAATACATTAACATATTGCATATAATTTTTTATTGTTTAATAATTATTTATTCTAAACTAATCTCAAAAAACCGAAATACAATATAATATACAATACAATATATAAAAAAAAAAACAATTATTGTCATACAAAATCATATAAATCACAAATAATTAAAATGAATAAAATTTGAATGTTACAATTTACCGCGAAAAGAAATGAATACTTCGGTTTTGTTATGCCCTGCCATGCACAACCATGCCCTGCCATGCCATGCACCCGTTTGTCATGCGGGTTTTTTCAATCTCTGAACGCAAAATTTTTTTTGCATAGGGATTACGTATATTTGGCCGTGAGACCTATGCCCTGCCCTGCCATGCGCTGCCCTGCCCTGCCATGCACTGCCATGTTGCAATCTCTGAATCCACCTGCTGTAAATGTTTCAGCAGACAATTGCGGTAAATCTTCTGTGTCATTGTAGTATTTTCTGTCATTATAATATTTATAAAAATAATTTATTATTAACGTATTATTTGCTTTAATTATAAAGAACTTCTATCAATGCGTGTGTTTGTCAAAATTTCTTATAACCTAACTTTTAGTAATATTCAAGATCTCAAGACAGTTTGACATCTATGTGCTTGACCAAAGCTTGACAAGTAATTAAATTATAATCGAATTTATAAAGCAGTATCTTAGATTTATACGTTTAAAATGTGGTTTTTACAAAGTTTAAACGGTAAATATTAATAATGAATTATTTTTTATATGTTTAGAAAAATATGTTTATATTTATTTTTGTAGATTCTTATCATTATTTATGGGAAAAATCTCAATATTCAGTAGGCCGAAAAAATACAGATATTATTATTAGTAATGATGGTTCTATTAGTAGAATTCATGCTTTAGTAGAAATAGAGGTAATATAAATTTTCTGTAAAAATGATTGCAATATGTACATTTATCCATTTTTTAGAATAATATTGTTTATGTAACGGATAAAGGATCAAAATATGGAACGTACATCGGAAATGATAAACTGAAGGCAAATGAAAGAAAACAGTTAAATGAAAATACTCATATTAAATTTGGCTTATTGAAAAATGAGCAAAGTGAGTTTATATTAAAGAGAAATAATTTAAAAATTATAACTTCAAATATAAAACATGCCGATAAACGACAATTAAAATGTAATCTCGAGTTCTTAAACCCTACATATTTACCGACTTGGAGCAGATTATGCACACATGTAGTTACGGGAGAAGCAATTTTAACTGTTAAAGTATTATCCGCATTAATTCAACAGCAATATATAGTTACCGTTAAATATTTTGAAGATTACGTTAATGCAGTTAAAAGTAATTCGTCACTGCCAGATCCGAAAACTTATCTGACCAAATTTAAAGAAACATTAGTTAGTAACGTTAGTAATAAAATGAATTTAGAATACAACCCAAATCGAAAAGAATTGTTCTCGAATAAAGTTTGTGTATTCTTGACCGAACATTTCCGAAAACAAATGAATGACTTAATTATTATTTCCGGTAAATATTGAATAATTCTACAAAATACTTTTAACATTAATGTAATAATAATTGTATAGGTGGTAGGGCAACATCATGGGAAAAAGAGGAAATCCCATTAAGCGAGTTAAAATCGAAAGCTTCGTCTCACATTTTTATACAAGAACATAGTCAAAATTATGATTCCGAATCGGAATCATACAAATCATTTTGCAAAGCCGTTAAGTATTTATCAAAACTGGGCAAAAGATCTATTCCATTCAGTGAAATAGCAATGGCGATCGTTCATTGTTCACTCGCAGAATATTGCAATCCGGACTTTAAACGAATTGAATTATTGATACCCGGCAATACTCCTCCAAAAGATGCTAAACAAATTTTTGCGTATGACACTCAAAATACTGCAAATAAACCATTATCACAAAATCAAGAAATTTCACAAAGCCAACGTTCCTTGAATGTTGTTGGACCATCGTATGAAACTGATACACCAATGACATCACAAACTTGCTCTATAAAACGTCCATTTAATGCGGACAATACAGACAAGCCGACTAAAAAACTTAAAGAAGACCAATTAAATGTTTTCACTTCTACTTCCCATTTTTCTTTTTCAAAGTAAGTCGTCAAAAATAACTATATCACAATTATTAAAATAATAATTCGATATAATTAATATTTTATTATTATAAGGGCCGTTTTTTTTTTTTTTTGAAAGTGGTGTAAGTCCATTTTTGACAAAAAGTTAGTTAATGATAACTAGCTGTGTTCTTTTACATTTCACTCAGATCAGTAAATCTTGTAAATGAGCTGAGTTTTACTGAGTGAATTGTATTGATAAATAAAACAGTTTATTTGAAAGTGACATTTAAAAATCTAAGTTCCACATATGATATAATCTAAAATATTAGATGTATTTGGGTTGTTTGCGTTGATAATTTATTGCAACTCGCCGGATATCTATTGTTTGACGTCACAATAAAATACTCAACGTATCAAAAACGTTATCAAATCCTAAACTAGGAAAATTCGAAATTGGCTCACTTAGATCTCAGTTACGAGACGACAAATAAAACAGCTATTATTTCAAGGTTACTGATATTTGCTGATCTGAGCTGAGTTTTTCGGTAAAAAAAAAACACATGAATGCATTCTGCTATGAACTTTTTATCTATAAACAGTTCTCAAAAAAATCCTTCAAAATTTTCATCATTTTGTCAATATTAATTTACGTAGTTACCATTCTTAAATATCTCTATATTATATAAAATGGACTTACACCACTTTCAAAGAAAACGGCTCATATGTTGAAATATTTTAGGTCATCAAATCAAACAAATTCTGGAACAAAATCTTCACAGTTTTGTTTTCAAAAATGCACAAATATGAAAAATGCTACAGACAAACAGGAAAATAATGAAGTAAGTAACTAATAATCTATTTTTAACTCAAATAATTATTTATTAATTTTAGCTGATTGAAAATCCATTTTCAAGAAAAAGAAAAGCCACTGATACTTTAAAAACTACAGCAAAACAGAAACCATTAGGAAATATAAGTAATCTTACTTCTTCAAGTGTAGGTACAATATCATTATCAAAAAATGTATCTTTGAATAAAAATACTCTTACTGAATGTAAAAGTTGGTTGAAACATGATGATAAAAAAGAAATAAAACAAGAACAAAGTATTACAAGCGTAAAGGAAATTGAAGAAATGAAAGGTCTAGATTCGCAAGTTGAAGAAATATTACTGATAAATTCTTTATTGAAAGATACCGTTGTTATAACATCTGAACCAATGTTTACAACGAAAGAAAATAATTTGAACGTTACATTTGATAATAAAAATAATACTGGAGTAAATTTTAAACGATTTAAAAAGGTATTTTTTACAAATACGTCATATTACAATTATACCATTATTTTCTTTGTATATTACAGAAACAACAATATATACAAACAACAATTTTTTCTGAAGAACAACTGATTCAAACGGTTTTTAGTGGAAATAACATCGTTGAAATAGATGATGAAAATGTAGACAATGATGAAGACGATATAGGATTTGCAAAACCTACTTTTCAAAAAAAACCAAAAAAGAATATTTAAGTATGCTGCTTAATTATTTACATCAATATTTGTAATTTGATATTTTGTTCAACTTAAATTAAAAATTATTTATGTAAGATTTATATTAAAATAAGTTGTTTATTCTATGTCATATCAAAGAGATATTATATTCTTTTAGCTAGTCGAAAAGACTAGCTTATAAAATCGTCAATACGGCTGGCTGGCTGGCCGTGTCCAAAAAATACGATAAATACCAGTGTTAATTATAAGTATGAAGGAAAGCTCGTAGAAAGCTGAAACTTGGCAATTAGATAGTTCATACCAAATAAAAAATTAAGTTCAATTTTCAGACCGCAGTGTTGCCAACTTTCCGAGAAAAAAATTACTAAAATTTTTAATACGAGTGTTAATTATAAGTATAAAGGGGAGCTCGTAGAAAGCTGAAACTTGGCAATTAGATAGTTCATACCAAATAAAAAATTAAGTTCAATTTTCAGACCGCAGTGTTGCCAACTTTCCGAGAAAAAAATTACTAAAATTTTTAATACGAGTGTTAATTATAAGTATAAAGGAGAGCTCGTAGAAAGCTGAAACTTGGCATTTAAATAGTTCATACCAAATAAAAAATTAAGTTCAATTTTCAGACCGCAGTGTTGCCAACTTTCCGAGAAAAAAATTACTAAAATTTTTAAAAATTTATTACGACCATGTTGTTTAACCGATTTTGTTCAAATTTTCACAAAAGATTCTTCTGGTATTCATATAAATTAGATAATTTCAACAAAGTACAGTGCTGCCAACTTTCTGAGAAAAAAATTACTAAAATTTTTAAAAATTTATTATGACCACGTTATTTAACCAATTTTAATTAAATTTTCACTAAAGATTATCCTGGTGCCCGCATAAATTATGCAATTTTAACAAAATACAGTGTTGCCAACTTATTGAGAAAAAAATTACTAAAATATTAAAAATTTATTGTGTCTACATTATTTATCCGATTTTAATCAAATTTTCAGAAAAGTTTCTTCTAGTGCCCACATAAATTATAATTTTATTAAAATACGATGTTGCCAACTTTCCTAAAAAAAAAATAATAATTTTCTAAAAATTTGTTATGCCCGCGCATTATTTATCCGATTTTAATGAAATTTTTACAGAAGATACCCTTAGCGCCTATAATATTATATATTAGCAAAATACAATGTTGCCAACTTTCGGTGAAAATTTTTTTTATTCTTATTTCTTATCGTTTATGTGATAATATCAAAGTGGTCTATATATGGGTTTACCCATATACACTTCTAATCTTGTATTTTAGCTAGTCGAAAAACTAGCTTATAAAATCAAACCACATTCGACTAGCTCCATTCTCGCTTTGCGAGAATATTATTATTATATATTAACTTAATAGTGTCTTTTCCAAATTTGAACCTAAATATAAAATATTGATTAAACAATATTTAATATTACAATATTAGTTATAGTAGTTACAATAGTAGTTATATGTAGAATATTATTGAAAAAAATAAAAACAAAGATATTTATTTAAAATCATTTATATTATATACAATTATTACATACACAGTATATACAATATTCCCTTCTGTTACTAAATTACCAAAACAATGAATGTATTATTTAATAGTAACTATAACATAATATAAAAATAGGCTCCCATTTATAATATCTGTTATTAGACCATGTAAAATCAAATCAGTTACAAAAAAAAATAATATAATAATAATTAAACATAATTCAATTTTGCATAACACAACCATTCGAAATTATATTTTTCAAAATATTTACTGACCGACCATTTCATATTATAAAAGTAACCTTGATGCAAAAAGAAAATAATTTATTACGATCGTAGAATTCCTTTCTCTGAATCATATGAAACAGAGCGATTATATAATTTAACATAAATTATAGAAAAATCATTACATAGTTTGCAGAACTAGTTTTTAAAATTCTGTTTATAATCACACACGCACACACACACACATAATAATAATATTTATTAAAGTATCTTGTAGTAAAAACGCACTTTCTGTATAAAATGCATACAGTTCCTGTCAAAATGATCTGCATTTTCCAAAAAAAATTAAAGTTTTCTGTAAGTATATATCATAAATTATCAATATAGTATTTGTAAGAAAACAATTGAAAATATTTAATGACAATGAAATAAGTAAGCTTTCAGATATTTTCAACACTTTGATTGAAAGAAAAGTGGTATAGTGTTTGGTACGGGATCATGCGTCGCTCACTCAATGGAGTTGTCCCGTTTCTTGTTTTGAAGTATGAAATTTAACTGTGCGAAACGATATTATTCACGTTCAAATATATTATAAAGTCAAAAATATCTTTTATTTTCATAAATATTAATTAGTAAAAAATAGATATTTTCGCGCCATCATTCCATCAATATTATGACGTCACAAATATTTTGTCTGACAATTACAAAAAACAGTTTCATTAACCTACAAAATATGGTAGTCAAATTTTGTTTCGTGCCGAATTATTTGAATAATTCTTTGCGAAATAAAAACAAAATGCTTATTCTTGTATCAAAAAATACAGATATTAGACGAAAATTGTTTTATATGCATTTCCCATTTCAATATCAGTCACGTCATATACAGTGTGTCCCCCCCGGATGGGGTTAACAAGAGGAAAAAAAATGTTATTCTTGATTTTACGACAAAAAGGTCATTTTTTATAAAAAGTTCTGCTTGTTGAATAAATAAGTTTACAATCAGAAAATCTAAGATTCAATGTACAGAATGTCCCTAAATTAAGTTAACATGAAAAGAGAAGTACCATTTAATGCTTTTTTTTTAGTTTAAATACAAAATTTCAATCAATTAAGAAGTCAACAAAAATTATTATACAACACCACTTCCAGGATGCATTGTTTAGAAGAAAAAAAATAAAAACTTTTTTTTTTTTTAATTTTTGAAAGTAATGTAAAGGGGGATTTTTTTTTCAAAATAAGATTTTTTTCAAAATTTGCTCAAAAAATCTGAAAATTCAGTAAAATAGAGAAAAAAATTAGCTACATAATAGCTGGGTAACTTTTTTTCTAACTCATACTGATTTGGCAGAAAAAATTATTGAATTATCTTAATTTATGGACATGCTGTACATTTAATCTTAGATTTTCTGATGGTAAACTTATTTATTTAACAAGCAAAACTTTTTATAAAGAATGACTGTTTGTCGTAAAATCAATAATAAAAAATTTTATCCTGTTAACTCCATCCTGTATTGATAATTTTTAATATTTTTTTCTCTGTAATAAAATAAAATTTAAAATATTATAATTTGACTACTTGAGACTTTAACTTTAAAAGAAAAACAATATTCTTATAAAAAAAAAAACGAGACAACCCCATTGATCAAATTTTCTGATCGCATTTCCTCCTAGACCATAGTTGTCAAGATGGGCATGTGATTTTCTTTTCAAATAGCGTTGCCAATTTTTCGAGAAAAAAGTTATTAATGTAATTAATTATACATTGGCTGCACTATTTATTAATCAAATTTTCAGAGAAGATTCTCCTAGTGTCCATAGTTACGTAATTTTATTTTTCTCGGTGTTGGCAACTTTTAAAAATACATTAAAATTTTATATTAATATTTTTACCACTTTCGCTGCAAGAAAACAATCGTATTGTGTTTGGTACTGTGTCCGATTTTAATCAAATTGTCGGAAAAGATTCTCCTAGTGCCCATATAAATTATATAGTCTAGTAAAATAGTGTTGTAAACTTTCCGAGAAAAAGATTACTAAAATTTAAAAAAATTTATTATGGCTACATTATTTATCCGATTTTAATCAAATTTTCACAAAAAATTCTCTTAGTGCCCACATAAATTACATCTTTACTAAAATACAATGTTGCCAACTTTCCAAGAAAAAATTACTAAATTTTTAAAAAAATCAATTATGGCTACATTATTTATCCAAAATTAGTCAAATTTTAGAAAATATTTTTATAGTACTCACAAAAATTATATAATTTTATTGTTATACAGCATTGCCAACTAATGACGTCAAAGTGGTCTATATATGGGTTTATCCATACGCTTCTAAATTTGTTTACTTTAATTTTTTTTAAATTGAGAAAAATTAATTGATGAAATTGATTAATCATAAATAAACTTAAAGATCAAGAACTGTATTAGTATTACTTTTCAGTATTAGTACAGAAAGGTTTGATTTTCTGTTACTGTTTCAATTGATCAACATTTTCAAACAATTAAAAAAGATATTTTTTAAATCAAATTTGACATTGCATCACTAAACATTTCAAAAAAATAACGCAATTGTGAAATTACTAGGGCTGCTCAATAAAGAGTGACACTAATTTTTCTCCAAGGCCGCAAACCAAACCGAAGCTGTAAACCGTTCCAGTTCCACTTATCTTAAACCGGTTTGTAAAGCGAAACCGATCGTATAAAATTTCTGAACCGGTTTCATGCCATTTTATATTCGCAATGCGCTTACACTATAAATCTAGTATGCACGATAGCAGATTTCTCGCTGATCATTAGTCAGTTGAGTTTCTCCATAGTGCCCCTTTAAGACATTCAGAGTGCCACATTAAGAAGGAAAATACGTGTAAACGGCAAAAAAGAAAGTAATTTTCAATAATTTTTTTATATCTTAATGAAATCGTAGAAATTAAAACTGTTTGTTCCATGTAATTATAGATATTTTCAGCTATAGGTAAATACGATTTTTTTGAAGAGTCGAAGTCTATCCCTCACCGTGTTGAAAGCGGTTGTACACTCGGTCGCAGAAAAGACGTCCATGGTTGGCGTGACGCGTAGCACTAGCACCTGGTAGAAACGAAATTATCACATGCGATGAGCAAGGAATCACATTCTTAATGAAATTCCGCTCTGAATCAACCTATTTTACATAAACAATATTTGTATACTGAGTAGGTATACAATCGCTTCCAACTCGGTAAGGGATAGACTTTGACTCTACAAAAAAATCTTATTTATAGCTGAAATATATACCCAAAAGGGCGTGGCACAAACTCTTTCTATTATCTCGAAATCAGTTTCCTCCAAATTCATAATTCCTCTCACACATACTTGTCTATTCCTACTACTTGAAAACTTTCGCCCACACAAAACACTCTCAATCATACCACTCCAACTACTCATCGGACTTTGGATGAAAATCATCGTATTACTGTAAGACAACTTGCTCTCATTTTGCAGATGTTCACAGGTTCAGTAATAACATTTATTTATTTTATTGAAAATCAGTGCCAGTTCAATAATGAAAAGCCTTGTTTCAACAGTTTGAAAAAGGTGGAGATGTTTTTCTGGAATCAGTTATCATTGGCCACAAGTCACGGATAAACCAAAAATAAAATGTAATTTTACTAGTGTAGGCAAATTTATGCCGATAGGCGACTTATCTACATTAATATAAATTTTGTAGCCGTTGGAATTTATAGAAACAGACGTTGATTTCAAATAATATCCTTATTGACCTTATTATTTGTAGGAATTATGGTTTTTCAGAGAAAAAATAGTCTCATCATTATTTATCAAACATCCCTCGTATTATAAAAATAAAATAAATTGCAAGTAGTCTAACAAATTACATTTGCGATTATTTTGTAGAAAAATATTTAAATAAATTCATTCATACGTACACCACGATAATAAAATATACACATTTAAAATTAAATACGAATTATTTTAATTAAAAATGCCAATGAAGATAAAATACCCTATTACATGATATGTAAATATTTTTCAAAAATAAAACTATAAATAAAAATAATTCATGATAATTTTTTTTATCTAAAATTATATAATTTTCATTCCGTAATTCACTTAAACGTAAATTTGAGTGTACTGCAAATACTAACCACGTAATTTCATACATTTACAATTATTTCACTTATGCCCGATTTCTTCACATTCGGTTAAACCACGACTAAAGTTAAACGTAGTTTAAACCTTGAAATCGGTTTTCTTCGCACTCACGAAACTCCAGCTAGATGTTATTCGTCGATTATAGTTAACCGACGAACATTGGCGGTTTAAACGTGGTTTATCTACACCAGCGCCAATATTTAGCAGTAGAACTATCACTATTCATATCTTTCATAACCTTACGCGTCTTTTGACATTTCGTGTTTTGCATTGATTTTAAATAAGATATTTAAATATATATTTTTTTTAATTTATATTAATTTTATTATTATTAAATATGTAAAATATATTAAATGTTATTTATAATAAAATTCAAATTAATAAATAAATGAATATTATTATGTAATATGTGTTGACAAATTGTTTTAACTTTATTTATTAATATAGAATAAAATATTTTTTTGTTCAAGCGTATCATAGGACCTATAGTAGTTAATGATCCTTTATATTTAGTCAAATATTTATTGTTTATGTAATGTAAATTGTAAAAATTTATGAAAATAAATAAGGAACTTTTTTCCTTAATTATATTAATTAGAATACATATATGTCATAAGATAAAAATAATATTACATATAAAATATCTAAATAATAGTCAATGTAATAAGTTGTTTGATATTTATAAAGTTAATAATATGCATACAATCCGTATGACATTAGCTGCAATTTGATTTGCGACGGCGCCAAATGTATTTTCTGGAGTTTCGAACCGTAGATTAGTTAACCCTGCATGTGAGTGAAGAAATCCGACAAATGTTTATTGTCCGGTTAACTTTAATCGGAGTTTAGAAAATCGAAGTTTAAATAAATAGTGAAGAAATCGGACATTATTCATTCAAATCTGTACCGAAATTGTTTTCATTCATTTGAAGCACTTTAAAAATATTTTTATCTCAATGTCAATTACAAATATTTATTCATGTTATATTATCGCTTTCAAATATGTTAAATAGTTATTTTAATTGAATTGAATTTATTAAGACACAAAGCACAACTATCAAAATCACTTTAAAAATTATTTGCTAAAATTGTATCGATTAAATTATTTGAACATTTTTGATCGACTAGATATAGTTTAAATTAAATAAATAAAAGTTGCAGATGTATCACATAAAAATCAGTCCCTTTCAAAATTGTGTATCAAAGCAATTAAAAAATAAAGTGATTTCTAAACATGAACAAATTTATTTTTGATGATTATTTACAAAATAAACTTTTCTCATTATTGATGGCGTATTATATGCATTTACAGCACTTGAAATAATTTCAAAGTTTGAATTAAAGTACATATTTAAAAATAGTGCGTTCTGACATTTTAATAATGTATTTAAATTAATGTTACTTTCAAACTGTATGTGTATTGTGTAACATAAAACATATCATCATATAAACAGATAATTTAAACAAGTACAAAGTAACAATATAAAAAATTTTGAATCCTAATTAAAAAATATCCCTTGATATAAGCATTTTAAATATTCATTCCGTTTCGTAAATATCACAGAAAGTACACGGTCAATAGACACAGTAAAATAAATAATAAAACAGAATAAAAAACCAGGACTTCAAACTAAAACTGAACCGAAAATAAAAAGTTATTTTTGACGGAACGATAGAAAAATATGTTTAGCTGCTCTCTCCTTATACTAATTGCTATTAATCAGCAACCTTTAAAAATAAAACAGAATAAATTATTTTTTTTTCAAATGAAATAAAGCATTTACATGAAAATAACATACATTATGCTTATATCAGGAAACGGATATTAATCATTACAAAACATTTATTCATAAACAAATTCAACGTGTAAATTTAATTTTAAAAAAATGAATTAGTGTATATATTAAAATTCAACTTACAGTTGAAGAAAGAAGTATTCGAAATTTAAATTAAAAATCAAGTAAAAGAATCAGTTGCCTTAAAAACTTACAAGGAGAATAATCATTAAAAAAAAGTTAACAAATAGATATCAGAAACATGAGCATAAAAATGAAGTAATTTTAAAAAATACAAATAATTTTTATACCACAGAAATAGTTACGTTTATGCCCAAATTTCCATTATCGGCAAAGAGCTGCGCGATACTTGTATCAAATACTAAACAATCGGAATTTAATATAGCTGAAGCTACTCCTTCATGGCTGGAACGAGGCATGGCTTCCCACGTCAAACGTCTCCTATTACCATTCAGTTCCAACCTAAAAATATATTTATATATATATATATATACTGGGTGTTCCATTTTAATCCGCCACTTGCAATAACTTTAAAATCGTGCATCGAACAAAAAAATGTTTCGGATGAAAAGTAAATGGTTTCGAGGGGGACATCTAATGCAGAAACCCTCGCCTCCCCCGAACCCCCTGGGGGGCGGGAACGGGGGGCAACTTTGAAATCTTAAATGGAACCCCCTATTTTTTATTGCAGATTCGGATAGACCATTAAAAAGTATGTAAATTTTATTTTAAAACTTTTTTTTATCTTTGATAGATGGCGCTGCAAACAGCATTTTTTTCTCAGTTTATCAGTCTTCAATTTGAAAAAAAAGGTGTAACTACGTACGATATTCAAGTTCTTTTCAGTTCTGTGGGAGGTGGGGGGAGGCAAAAGTCACTGCATCAGATATCCCCTCAAAACCATTAACTTAAAGTTATCCCCCTCGAAACCATTAACTTAAAGTTAATGGTTTCGAGGGGGATATCTGACGCAGTGACCCTTGCCCCCCTCCTCCCAAAGAACTGAAAAGAACTTGAATATCGTACTTAGTTACACCTTTTTTTTTAAAATTGAATACTGATAAACTGAGAAAAAAATGCTGGTTGCAGCGCCATCTATCAAAGATAAAAAAAAAGTGTCAAAATAAAATTTACATACTTTTTAATGGTCTATCCGAATCTGCAATAAAAAAATAGGGGGTTCCATTTAAGATTTCAAAGTTGCCCCCCGTTACCGCCCCCCAGGGGGTCCAAAAAAAGCAAGGGCCCCTGCATCAGATGTCCCCCTCGAAACCATTTACTTTTTATCCGGAACATTTTTTTGTCCGATGCACGATTTTAAAGTTATTGCAAGTGGCGGATTAAAATGGGACACCCATTTGACTTGGACTTTCGTACATAGGAATTTAGCATGTAAAATGTAACATGTGCGATTTCCTGCTTCCCAAATTATTTTACAAAAAAAACTTTGGGATAAATGTTTTAGGAAACACATTTTTACATGTAAATCAATCAACAAAATTTTTTTGGGACCATCCCAACGTCAGGAATTAGCCCTAAAGTTGTCAAGAAATTGACTGAAAATGGCATTAGTCGGCCGTGCATTAGCATTTGTTTGATTTTTTGTTCCAATTTCACGGCTACTACCATTTTCCAGTCAATATCTTAACAACTTTAGACCTAATTCTTGACGTTAGGAAGGTTCCAAAAAAAATTTTAGTAATTGATTTACATGTAAAAAAATATGCCCTAAAACATTTATCATAAGGTTTTTTTTTGTAAAATAATTTGGGAAGCAGGAAATCGCACATGTCTGATTTTACATGCTAAATCCCTATGTACGACGGTCCAAGTCAACCCACTGTATACCGGGTGTCTACTTTTTTTTTGTTACATAGGGAATACAATGCTAAAATTTTCATTTGGTGATAAATTTTCCCCTAATTATTATAGAACAAAAGTACAAATACAAAAGTTGTTTAGAATTCAAAAATGCATCAAATGATGCCAAATTTATCAATATAGGATGTTCTGATCAAGAATTAGAAGCAAATTAAAATTTCCATTTTTGCCCTCTTTACATCAAAGTGCCATGGAAATTAAACAAATAATTTCATTTCTTCTGGAGTTTGAGTTTGACAGATCGTATTTATTTTATTGTTACGTTCTGTATTATTATCATTATTATTGAAAATAATGAATAAACTTAAGGTAAATGAAAAAGTTCAGTGCGTAAAATGGTATTTTACTGGAAATTCGATACGACGAGTAAGAGATTTATTCAGCGCTTTCTTTGAAAACCGTCCCATACCTTCCGCTATGACTATTCGTAGGATAATTAAACAATTCGAAGAAACTGGAAGTGTGTTAAAACGTTGTAAAAATTGTAGAAAAATCAACGCAGAAGATCAGGAGGAGAATTTAAATCAAAATGCAATTAAAGAAAATACATTGAATATACTTTTGTGTGTAACGGAAAACCCAAATGTTAGTGTGCGTCAACTTGGTGCTGAATTAAATTTGCATCCTTCAACAATACATAAGGTACTAAAAAATGAAAAATATCATTCTTATAAATATTCCACGCACCAAGAGATATTTGAAGCGGATAAAATGGCTAGAAGCGAATTTAGTAACATTATTATGGAAAAATCCAATTTAGACAGAAACTTCTTGAAATCTATTTGTTTTACTGACGAGTCTACGTTTACTTTACACGGCGAACCTAATACACAAAACTTTAGAATATGGAGCCAAACAAATCCTCATTTAATGGTAGCAACACGTACCCAATATCCAGAAAAAGTTAATGTATGGGCTGGAATTTTTGGCAGGTGTATAATTGGGCCATTTTTTATTGAAAATAATTTAAACAACGAAAAATATTTGGATATGTTGCAAAATCATATTGGTCCGCAGTTAGAAGAGTGTGCAACTCAAGATAATGTTGTCTGGTATCAACAAGACGGATGTCCGGCACATTACAGCTGCAACATTAAATTATATTTGGATCAATGTTTTCCAAATTCATGGATTGGTAGAGGTGGTCCAATTAATTGGCCAGCTAGATCGCCCGATTTAGCACCGTGCGATTTCTTTTTATGGCCATATTTGAAGGAGAAAATTTATAAACGACATATCAAAAATCTTGTTGATTTGAAAAATGCCATTGTTGAAGAGTGCAATAATATAACACAAACACAATTAAGCTCTGTACGTCACGAATTTTATAACAGATTAGGTTATTGTTTGGCAGTTAATGGCGATTTATTTGAACATTTAATTTAAATTGTTAGTTTCGTTTTTGTTCTCCTATATCTTGTATTCATGAATTTTTCTGTTTTATAGGTATATTGAATATTGTAATAAATAAAGAAAGTTTTACGGAGTTCAGCTATTTACTATTTATTAAACTCTTATCCGACGTTTCACTGCACAACTTACAGCATCCTCAGGGATAAGTTTAAATTATTATAATAAATATATTAGGCATAATGCCAGTCATCTAATTCAAATGTATTGTTTTTATAACTTGAAGTTAATAAATAAATTAAACAATTACTTAAAATTATAATGGAGACATTCACAATTTAAAACCACAGCTAGTACGTAGTGTACAGCCGAGTAAAATACCCTTTCATTGTAATAAATAATAAATACTTAATACTTTTTATACTTAATAGCTTTTCATTTACATTAAGTTTATTCATTATTTTCAATAATAATAATAATAATAATAATAATACAGAACGTAACAATAAAATAAATACGATCTGTCAAACTCAAACTCCAGAAGAAATGAAATTATTTGTTTAATTTCCGTGGCACTTTGATGTAAAGAGCGCAAAAATGGAAATTTTAATTTGCTTCTAATTCTTGATCAGAACATCCTATATTGATAAATTTGGCATCATTTGATGCATTTTTGAATTCTAAACAACTTTTGTATTTGTACTTTTGTTCTATAATAATTAGGGGAAAATTTATCACCAAATGAAAATTTTAGCATTTTATTCCCTATGTAACAAAAAAAAAGTAGACACCCGGTATATTGAATCGCATACAAAATGTATAAACAAATTTCTTTTATCAGTTTAAAAAAAAGAAATTATTAAAAATATCGTTAGTTTCTTACCGATAGGCAAAGTTTTCGGCTTGTTTCCTCGATCCGATTAGCTGTACGATAGCAAAAAATTGTGTATGGCCGTCAAATTTTTCTTGCTTTTCAAGAACTAACATAAAATGATGACCAAAACAAGACTGCATCATTACCCAGTCTACAGCTCCTGGTAAATTTATATCTGTTGCTAGAAAAACTATATCTTCACCTAAACAAATCCATAATATTATTAAATAATTTAACAATTAAATATATTGTTAAACTATCGTTATTTATATGTTATCAAAGAAGCTAAAATAAATTAATTACAGGTTTTTTATTTTATAAAAATTATAGTTATAAATATTAATATAAAAGGTACAATATATTTTATTCTAAAATAAAATATAACTTTGATTTTAATTTTTAGATGCTAATAATAAATTTTTGGGTGCTTTTCACGTTAATTTTACTATATACATTAATTGTTTTCGATTTTGAAATAATATGTTCAATAAGAAAAATCAAAAATCAAACAGAATCATTCTGTAAAAACTGATATTAATAATTTACTTTATATTCTGGCGACTCAGTCGTCATATGCACCATAAAACTGGAATGAATGTCTGAGTGCACATGAATGACATCACGCGACATGTGTCAAAATGATCTCTATGTAGTTTGATCAATTTTGTAAATTTATAGGATGTCCCACGGCGAGCTTACGCTATTTGTATTTAAAAAAATTGTTATTGATAGATTTTAAGAAATGCCAAAGTCAATGACAAAAACTTGTCAGCAACAGATTGCTAATCTTCTTTCTTATTTTGAAAGAGAAAAAGAAAACAAAGGGTCTTTGTTATCTGGAGAAATACAAATCGAATCGAGAAAACAAAAACACGTGTTCGAATATTTTTCCAAAAACTATCTATTGATACCAAATCCAATTCGACACCCCATCGCGTTCCGTTAAGGCTCTATTTTTGGTTACAAATTCGGATTCTGCGGAAAAAATAAATACAAAACTTTTATCTGACACATATTAATATTAAAAAATATATATTAAACACGTGTTTTTTGTTTTTTTAGATCCGATATGTGTATTTCTCAAGATATTCGATTGTACCGATTTTTTATTACATCCGGTATATATAAAACATAATGACTGGTATTACGAGCTCGGTTTTTTGAGTGTTTTAGTTAATTTATTTAATCCTACTCGTATAGCAGTTGCATTGTTTTAAAATCTGTATTAGTTAAAACCAATTCTAAACGGGACTATCGCCGTTTAAAATTCAAATTGGGTTGTTGTGCGGTAAAAATGCGGGAATATTAAGTAATTTGGAAAAACGCGTTATTGAACTGTACGTATGTAATAAACGTATACGCATACGGTTAGATACATAAGTTTTCATACTAGTCGGCAGGGTTGGGCTGGCCCACCGGGGCACCAAGCTTTCCCCGGTGGGCCGTCATCATTATGGCCCGTGATCGGCGATTGTCAAAGAATTAAAACCGATATCTGAGTTTTATAAAAATTTAAACAAATTATTGTATTGAATGACGGTATATATATATAATGACGTTTATTGGTTAAATCCTAATAACTCTCCCAAAATCGATGGTGGTAATATTCCTGATAAAACTTTTAAATTAATGACAAATTTAATTAATCGAATATAATCATAAATATTAAAAAAAAACAATTTAAAATCTAAATTATTAGATTTTTTTAAGAAAATGGGACATATTTATTAACATTTTAAATGTTGAAAATGAATATTTTATTTATAATAAATCCGATGACGAACAAAGTGAAACCGGGGAAGAAGTTGAAATCAATGTAACAAACTGCAGTAATATTTGTAGAAATTGCATTGTCTGTTGTTTTTCAGTTTTACAAAAATTTAATCTGTGCACATTGACATACGCTAATTTATTCATTGCTTATAAATTAGTGCTAACATTATCTTCCATTCAAGTATCATGCGAACGAACATTTTCAAAATTGAAGTACATTTTAAACAGATTGCGAAATTGTTTAAGTCAAGATAATTTCGAGAATTTTGTGTTCATGTCATGCGAGAAGGCTATTTTGGAAAAATGAGATAATGAAGATATCATTATAAAAATTTCCGAAAAGTGTCATTTATTAAATCGTCTTCATTTAAATAAAGCATTATATTTAATTTTATGTCATTTTTACAGTTTATCTTTATTTTTCTGTAATATCATTTCCATGTTTATTAGAATAAAAAAATATGAAAATATAACGTATTTGAACAATTTTGAAATGTAAAGTGGGGCCTATTTTGCAACTTTTTTCCCCAGGCCCAATTTTTTTTATCCAATCCAACCCTGCTAGTCGGTAAATATTGTGGTTGAGATGAAATTTTTTACTTTAAACGCAATAAATCATTCTTTTTAAATTTTTATCAGATAATAAAACAAAATAAATAAATAAATATCAATAATTTTCGCACCTTTATGTAACAATGCGCCTCTAGCAGGGACCATATCGGCCATAAGCTATTTACTATTAACTCACTATCAAACCAAACTATATCCTGATAAACTAAACTGATTTTTTTATCACAATGTAACCGTAGTTTTATTTCGGAATATACTATAATTTATTTTGAGGCGACCACCCCTTTATGAAGTGTTTCAGGCGGCAAAATTGCTTGATGTAATCCTGCTTATGACAGCTGCGTTGCCTTAAGGCCAGTATTAGTTAAAACCGAGCATGTAGTACCAGTCTAAGTGTTTGAAAATATTATAGAAAACGTACCTTGCAAAGTTGTAATACTTTTATGTGACATCATTAAATGAGGCATTACTTGTTCCAGTGATCCTTGCCAACGACATGAAGCACCTGGACAAGGGCAACTGTATGGTCGAAATTCGCAGGCTTCCTCGTGTTCAGCCTTTTCCGTGTGAATTAAAGATACACTGCATCCCGTACTTGAATGCTTGCACGGAAACATTACGTTGCTAGCTACCTTCTCCATCGCCAAATTTCGAATGTTTCCTTTAATTAAATTTAATTTTTGAAAACATAAACAAGAATTGACACATATTAAACATAAAAACAAGTAACAATTAAAGGTTATTATAAAAAATAATATTAATAAATAATTATAAAGTATGTAAAATAGGAGGCCTTTTACAGAAAAATACGTTTTATATGTATTCGAAATATATGCCGTATTTACAAATTACATGTTAATTAATTGTTTAGTCTCGAATTTAATAGCACTGTCTTAAAACCTATATAAAGTTAAAACCAAACTTGTAATACCACTCGATAGATTTAATTGGAAATGAGCACCAAAACTTTTAATAAAATTCTTGTCATTTTTACTTCAAATGTGAAAAAAACCCTATTTCAAATATGATAACATTTTCGAATTCATCATTTTTTCCGCTATGAGTATATTGTAAGTAATAATTTTTCGTAATGACATAATAAATAGACCATATTAATTATTCCAGCACCTCTGCTGACTGATTTGCAAAATAAAACTTTTTTATTTACATTAATTAGCTGGCAATAATCATGCAAAATTTGATAAGTTTTATTGCTTATTTTTAAGAAAATACTATATACAACAGTTGTAACCAGGCTTGCTAATAACTTTTATAGTACATTACAAAACTTTTTGATTACAAGTTAGCTGTCAACAACAGAACAAAAACAAAAACAAAACAACATCAAATTTTAATTCATGTATATACTAAAGATAAAATACGATAGATAGCTATAAAATATAACTTATGTAAAAAAATATCTATATACATTTGTGTCTAGATAGAAATATTTTACTTTCAAAAATATACTTTTTTTTTTCATAAGAATACATTAGCTTTATATCAGCAGTACTATGGTACTATGTTACAGTAATATGGTCTATTGTCTGTCGACTACTTATTTATATTACAATCAGGGATCAGTAAATTCAAAATAACTGTCATAGTTCATAAAAAAAATTGCTTACTTTAAAAATCCTATTAATTAAGAAAAAATTGTTTATTTATTTAATAGCACGATGACCGAGCTTCGCTCGTCCAAGAGAAATTATTTAAATAAAAGTGATTCAGTATTACGTATTCTATATTACAACAAATCAGTTTTGGTACATAAATTTTTGTTTTATTTTTTAAAAATAGTAACAATATAATAATTTTTACAATTTCAAAACGACAATAATTTTCTGAATAGAATTATGTAGAATTTTCGGATTTTAGCAAGGAGTATTAACACAAAACTTTCGTATAATTTACATTCTACAACTGAAGATGAAAGTTGCAACACCGTTAATTTGATAATAAACAAAAAAATCAATATTTATTTTTAATGTAAAAGCAAATATTTGTTTTTTTTTTTTTTTTAATTAATAAATAAAAACAAAAACAAAAACGTGAAAATCGCACATTGTGCCATAAGCCAAGTTATATTCGGTCAGTCAAATAATAGTAAACCAAATAAATATTGCTAATTATTAATATTACTAAATTATTAAAAATGTTACATTTAATATATTTTACTTTAATTAATAATATTAGTTAGAAAAGTATGCAACGTATGATGGCAAGTCACGATTTTAATTTTAATTTTTAACTTTAATTTACTAATTAATTAACATTAAATATAAACATTTTAAAAAAGTACGTATAATCTTACTTAGCATATAAAGTTTCGATTTTCATGAAAAAATACTGATTTTAATTTTTACTGGATGGACCCATTGAAAATCAAATTGGCTAGTTAACAAACTTTTATACAACTGGCCCTAAGAATATCATTTCAAATATATGTATGTAAATAAATGAATGTTCACTATAGAATGTATTATATTATTTAATTTATTAAAACATTATTTCTATGTTTTTCATATATTTTCTATTACATATATATATATATATATATATATATATATATATATATATATTTATTTATATATATATATATATATATATTTATTTATATATATATATATATATATATATATATTTATTTATATATATATATATATATATATTTATTTATATATATATATATATATATATATATATATATATATATGTATATATATATATATGTAAAGAAAAGAACTTTCTTTAATTTGAATTTGCCGCGCTTTGCATGCTCCGCGCACATGTCATATCACATGTCAAAATACAGATTTGTTTATAATAAAATATATTTTATAATATTGTAAATAGTAAACTTTAATTGTCGTTTTATAAGACAATTGATTATATAGGATGTTAATAAACCAAAATATGTTTCTTTGTTTATTTTGGTTTATTAACATCCTATATAATCAATTGTCTTATATATATATATATATATATATATATATATATATATATATATATATATATATATATATATATATAACACTTACAAACACTTACAAAATAATAACACTTATTTTATTTTGACATTTATAAATTGTACAATTCTGACAGTTGTAGCTAATGTTTTTTGTTTTATACACTAATAACTAGATTCATTTTGCCAATTTAATTAGTTTTTAATATTTAAATTTTAAGATTATTCTTCTCAATTTTTTTCAAATGTAACATAATTAAGATTTTATATGGTTGGAAACGGAATAAAAAGTACTACCAAAATCAATAATAAAAAATATAGGTTTCCATTTAAAAAAATTATCGCTTACTTCATAACTCAAAAACAAAAGACAATCTTTAAGTGACGATTACAGTAAAATATGTCTCATTTAAGATAAAAATTGACGTGTTCGAGGATTTTTTTCAAAAACGTTTAATAAAAGATTTATTGCGATAGTTCCAGACTTTACACTCGCTTTGTATATATATATATATATATATATATATATATATATATACCGGGTGTCCCATTTTAATGTTCCCAGGGCAATTTCTCGAAATGAGTACATGACAAAAAAAATTTTCGGATAAAAAGTAAATGGTTTCGAGGGGGACATCTGATGCAGGGACCCATGCTCCTCTTGGATCCCCTGGGGGCGGAAACGGGGGGCAACTTTGAAATCTTAAATGGAACTCCCTATTTTTTATTGCAGATTCGGATAGACCATTAAAAAGTATGTAAATTTTATTTTGAGACTTTTTTTTACCTTTGATAGATGGCGCTGCAAACAGCATTTTGTTTCTCAGTTTATCAGTCTTCAATTTGAAAAAAAAAGTGTAACTAAGTACGATATTCAAGTTTTTTTCAGTTTTATGGGTGGAGGGGGGGGGCAATGGTCACTGCATCTGATATCCCCTTCGAAACCATTAACTTTAAGTTAATGGTTTCGAGGGGGATAACTTTAAGTTAATGGTTTCGAGAGGATATCTGATTCAGTGACCTTTGCTCCCCCCTCTTTCGAAAGAACTGAAAAGAACTTAAATATCGTACTTAGTTACAACTTTTTTTTCAAATTAAAGACTGATAAACTGAGAAAAAAAATGCTGTTTGCAGCGCCATCTATCAAAGATAAAAAAAATCACCAAATAAAATTTACATACTTTTTCATGGTCTATCCGAATCTGCAATAAAAAATAGGGGGTTCCATTTAAGATTTCAAAGTTGCCAACGTTTTGCAAAAATACATAATTTTTCCTCAATATATTTTCAAGTTTTGTAGTTTATTTAAACGTAAAGTTTGAAACACAATTAATATTTTCTACATTTAACGTTTTATCGAAAAATCGTCAAACACATCGGTCCGTATTCTCAAAAAGTGATTTTTGTCAAAATTACTTTTGACGTATATTTAAAATTACCTATTAAGCAATTTTAATTAGTTTATTTGAATTTTATAATGTTAGATATAATAAAATATATCAACAATAGAAATATTATTCATATTTGATAAGAGATAGAAGTAAAAATTCATTTTAAAGAGAAAAATAAAAACACTTTTTCATAAACAAAAGAGGTGAGAATACGAGCCATCGATTTTTTATCGGCTTTTGTTTTTGCGTTGACGTCATCATAACTTTTTTTTTCAATAAATAGCAACCCCATTTTGTTATAATTGATTTTGATAAATCTTTTTATTAGCTATACGGCAGTACAAAAACATTAGTACCTTATACAAAATTTATTTTTTTTAGTTACAAATTAATTTCAAAAAATATAAAATTTATTTCTAATACATTAACTTAATTTATACTTTTTATATAAGACTTTCAATATTTCATTTACACTGCACGTTTGTTATTTATGTGATATTTCCAATTACGAAAGTAACAGATGTTTGTATTAGAAATAAATTTCTAATTTTTTTTAATTACATTATTTGTATTTATTAAAAAAAAAAAATACGCAAGGTATCAATATTTGTATATCCCAGCATAGCCAATAAAAAGAACTATCAAAAATAATATATATATATATATATATATATATATATATATATATATATATATATATATATATATATATATATACAGAGTGTCCAAGATAACTCCGTATGCATGGGGATCTCCGGAACTGTTAGAGATACGACCTTGGTTAAATTAGATGAAAGTTGCCTCATTAGTAGGCGAGTTTAGTCATCTTTTGTTTTTTCCAAAAAATTCTTTAGGTTACTAGATATAGACAAAAATGCAAATTTTGCTGTTTTATATTTTTGCTTATAACTCTCGTATGCAAAACGATACATTATTTTGGTTTGCACTTTCTTAAGACACTTTTTTACACAGAATTTCCAGAAGTTACCAGAATTTTTGTGCCATGTACTGTTTTCGAGATTTATGATGCAACTTTTATTTTTCTTATGTAACTAGTATTTCAATGTAGTGTAATTAAAAAGACCTTTTTTTTTTTCTTTCCAGTGATATAACATAGTCCTACTTTATTTTAAATAATAACATGGAAAATTTAAAAAAAATCTATTTTGCAAAGTAATAATTTATTTTTTTAGTTGAAAACTAAGTAGGTCATGTTAAAATAAATGAAACATGAGCCCTACCTTATTTTAAACAATAATATAGAATAATAATCCAAAAAAAAAAAACAATTTATTAAATACTAATGCCATATTTTACATTCGTAATAACTAATAACTATAACAGTAAAATTACATTAAGTGTTCAAATAAACCACCGTTTTCTTGAATGAACATACGTGTTCTCTTAAGCATAGCTTGTGTTAGGTTAGTTTTAGGTATTTAATACCGTACTCAATCAAATTCATGTTTAATATCCTATACATCCCTACACTGGGCTGCCTTCTTTAAGGATATAAATTTAAATACATTTCCGCGGCTAATACTGCGTTACTTTGACAACGAATGTAACAATAAAGCATTTCAAACTTCTCTAAATTTTCAAACCGCTCTATGAATTAATATTCTTTCAATAAGCACTCCAATAAAACTAACTAACTAACTAAGACAATAATCAGAAGAAAAGCAAAACCAAAAATCTAATAATAAGGAAAACAATGCCTATT
The DNA here is from genome assembly GCA_963966155.1 of Clivina fossor. NCBI lineage: Eukaryota > Metazoa > Arthropoda > Insecta > Coleoptera > Carabidae > Clivina > Clivina fossor. The sequence goes on from OZ014550.1 coordinate 80,481,700, forward strand.
TCTCATGTTTCATTTGTTTTGATATGGCCTACTCGGTTTTCAACTAAATAAATGAATTATTACTTTGCAAAATAGATTTTTTCAATTTTTCATGTTATTATTTAAAATAAAGTAAGACTATGTTATATCACTGGAAAGCAAAAAAAAAGGTCTTTTTAATGACACTACATTGAAATACTAGTTATATAAGAAAAATCAAAGTTGCATCATAAATCTCGAAAACGGTACATGATAAAAAAATTTTGGTTACTCCTGGAAATTCTGTGTAAAAAAGTGTCTTAAGAAAGTGCAAACCAAAATAATGTATCGTTTTGCATACGAGAGTTATAAGCGAAAATATAAAACAGCAAAATTTGCATTTTTGTCTATATCTAGTAACCTATGGATTTTTTTGGAAAAAACAAAAAATGACTAAACTCGCCTACTTTCATCTAATTTAACCGAGGTCGTATCTCCAACAGTTCCGGAGATCCCCATGCATACGGAGTTATCTTGGACACTCTGTATATATATATATATATATATATATATATATATATATATATATATATATATATATATATATATATATATGTATATATATATATATATATAAATGACGTTATAACACAAAAACAAAAGCCGACATATTATTTTTTGGTCCAATCTTTATGTACACGCTGTATATTATTTATAGTGTTTTAAAAAGTGTTGTATAGTGTTGTATAGTGTTGGAATACTTTGTATAGCAAAAAAATAAGTAACAATTGCTGCTAATCAAAGTATTTCAGTAATTATGATAATAGTTATGAATAAAATACATAAATTGTTAATAGGTAAAAAATGGTGAGTGAATATCCGGGAAGTAAAACCGCAATAACTAAAGCCCCCACCAGTCAAAAAGGCGTCAATTTTACATAAATTGATTTTTTATAAATATAACAAATATAATAAATAATGCGAAATTGTCTTACCGAGTTGTCCCCGGCATGTTGGACAACAAGTTAATTTCGGTCTACAATTGGAACAAACCAAATGTCCACTTTGACATTGCAGAATCGGTGGCAAAACATAATCAAAACATACAGGACATTCAAATAAACTGGCTAAATCTGTCGACATGGTTGTATTATTACTGGAACTTGAGCCAGAATTGCTAGAACTGGATCCCGAACTTGTGGCAGTCACTCCACGACGTTTAGTATTCAATTGCGACATTGATTTGACGTCTGTCATCGTAATTTGTAATTATATAGACAGTTGTCAATAGAAAACACTATTACACTTAATTTTACTCACGGTTTTGTTGAAGATGTTTATAAAAAGTACACTTAAAATTATTTGTTGCGATTAATTAAAATTGTTACCTGAAAAACAAAACAAATTTAATATCACCTGTTTTAATCGAATTTTTATACATTAAACAAACTTCGCAACAAATATGTTTAAATTAACAAATGACATCATTTTCACTGTCTTAGAAATCTAGCAACAACAGTTACTTCATTACTCCAATACAATATGCATAAAATCAAATCATTGCTTGATTACAATTACATAAACTATGCTAAAGGAACGTCACTTACGACCATATATCAATCAATTAATTCGAATCATTTAAATATTATTTATTTATCTATAAACTTACTTGGGATTCAACTGATTGTGAGACATTTTGCAAAATTATTCCCTCATTCAACTAAGACTTATCACACGTTTTCTTGATAAATATTGCATATTATGAAAAATAGATATACTATAGAAGAATTCACAGCTAAAATTGTTTTATTACGTATCTGAAAACATCACAAAATTACATTTATAGTACAATCTTTCAAAATATAAAACAGACATGACATGTCTACTTAATTTCACTATGTATACATGATATTTATGGAACGATTTATATTTTATATTAGTAAACACTTTTTTTATAAAAAATATTATTGTATTAAATTAAATTTTTATTAATATTATATAATAAATGTTTAATACAAAATTATATTTACAAAAAATATTACATACATACATTGATTGTAAACGTACTATGTCGACAGATCTATTTTAGTTCGTCTTCCAAAAATCATCATGTGACGTCATGTATATCGTAAGAATGGGCGCGTTCGGCGCACGCACAGTAATTCCAGGTGCAAAGTTTAGTTGTCAAACGTTCGGTGGACCACTGTCCACAACTTCAAATCGGTTGTGATAGCGCCACAGCCTGGATTTAAATTCGATTTTTTTTAATAGCCACTCTGTGACGCCACACAGCAGCGGCAGCAGCTATAAATCGGCTGTAGCGCTCAGAACGCACCCATTGTTTTTTGAACGATGTGACGTCATATAAAACAAACTACAAATTAACTTACAAGCAATAAAAACAAGTAAACAATAGGGAGTTTTTTCTAATTTCTACCAACATGCTACCAACTAAAGTTAGCGACTAGCAATAATTATTTAGTTATAAATAATAACATAGATAGATATGATAGATAGGAAATTTATTTTCTTCAGGTTGGTATTAAATTGTCTAAGAAATTAAAGGGCTGGAGTAAGAAATAGAATCCCGAGAAGTTGCTGTATTCACGAATATTAAAAAAACCAGATTTGCGCATGCGTGAGCATCGGAACGCCCATATTTGGTGTATAAAAACCAGTGAACCTCAAAATGTTTCACTAGTAATTTTCCTTTTGTTACGTCATGTTTAGAAGTCCGGTAGGTTAGGGTAGGTTTGGTAGGTAGGTTTCAGGTAGGAGTTTGTTTTTTAAATACCGTTAAGAAGTCCGGTAGGTTAGGGTAGGTTTGGTAGGTAGGTTTCAGGTAGGAGTTTGTTTTTTAAAGACCGTTAAGAAGTCCGGTAGGTTAGGGTAGGTTTGGTAGGTAGGTTTCAGGTAGGAGTTTGTTTTTTAAAGACCGATAAGACACATTTAAAATCACATTTTGTCATAATACACATTTTGAGAGTCACTGGTTTTTCAACTAACGTGAACACAGCAACATCTCGGGATTCTATTTCTTACTTATACCAATTAAAGATATAATTCTTTTTTGTTAAAAATATTATTAATAAAATTAAATAAATATAATTAGTATTTAAATAAAATAATTCAATGCTATAAATACTTAGTTAAAATAAGTATTAGTAAATTATCAATATAAAGTGCAAATTCAAAATTATGCAAATGTCAAATACGATATGCGCAACATTCAAGTTAGCCACCAAAAAAGTTATCAGATGGTTATCTGACATTAATTAAATTGCAATGATATAAAAAAAACTTGCCTCATAAATTAGCTGTTGTTGTTTTCGTTACATAATTATCAATTAAATAAATAAATTAAATTACAAATTGAATTTTTATTAAAGTTTTAGATTATTTACATAATACATTGTAAATTTTTTATCAATAATTACAACACACAATGAGATAGATATTCAAATTATGAAATAATCAAAACAAATGATAATTTTATTATGAAAGAAAAACATTGAAAAATCAAGAGAAAAAGAAAAGATTAAAAACTAATGAAAAGAAATTGAACCAATTTATTTATCGCCCTCATCGGCTTCTTCCTCTTCATCAAACTCGCCCTCTTCTTCAGCGGTTGCATCCTGATACTGCTGATACTCCGAAACCAGATCATTCATATTGGATTCTGCTTCGGTAAATTCCATTTCGTCCATACCTTCACCAGTATACCAATGCAAGAAGGCCTTACGTCGAAACATCCCCGTGAATTGTTCACTGATGCGTTTAAACAGTTCCTGGATACAAGTCGAATTGCCGATAAAAGTCGATGACATTTTCAAGCCACGTGGTGGTATATCACAGACGGCTGTTTTGACGTTATTCGGGATCCATTCCACGAAATAACTGCTGTTTTTGTTCTGAATGTTTAACATTTGCTCGTCGACTTCTTTCATCGACATTCGGCCACGAAAGATGGCCGCAACGGTTAAGTAGCGGCCATGACGTGGATCGCATGCGGCCATCATGTTCTTTGCGTCAAACATTTGCAGGACGAGTTCGGGTACGGTAAGTGCACGGTATTGTTGACTGCCGCGACTTGTCAGTGGGGCAAAGCCCGGCATAAAGAAGTGTAATCTGCAACGTTAAATGTTTGTTATAATTCAGGAGGCTTTGGAAGAATTGAAGTTTGGAGCTGTGAGCTTGTTCCACTTTTAGTAATGTCATTGGATTTATTAAATTTAATTATGTATTTTTTATTTATTAAAGTTTCATAATTATTTTCACACACACACAAAATTTTCGTTGAAAAATAATAGATTTTTTTGTACAATTTAAATTGTTTATATCTTTGTTGACCTAAAAAAAATCGGACTAACTTTATGAATTTTTTACTGCGAAACTATAAAAGATTTCAAACCGCGGTTTTCTGGACGAGAAAGAATATACTTTGAATTTCTTTCAAGAATTTTTATTTCTACTTTTGTTTGGAAATTGTCCGAATTGTAAACCTTTCTTTGAAGCATCTACAAAACCGGATGGTTGTGCGATAACAATTATAATTTCTTCCCTGTTTCATATGAAACTAAAGTCAAAAAGCAGCCATCATACTTCAATAGTGCCTTTTGATTTTTTTTTTCAGATGAAACAGAGCAGGAATTGTTACCGCACAGACGTCCAGTTTTGCAGAGCTTTGAAGAAAGGGTTAGAACTCGGGACGATTTCCAACAAAAGTAAAAATAAAAATTTCTGAAATAAGTTCAAAGTCTATTCTTTTATCCCCAGAAAACCGTGGTTTGATATCATTTATAGTTTCACAGAAAAAAATTCATAAAGTTAGTCGATTTTTTTAGATCGAGAAAGATATATAAGTACCTTCTTAAGAACGTAGCAGTTAATAATTTGGACTGTCACAAAGTCCCGATTATAATTACCAGTATAATAAAGTAAATTTCACAGGTAATTTTGCATTTTTTCTAATTATAAATAAATAAAAATCTTGTATACAAGAATTAGTTACGTTAACATATTGTTATCTTATTATTATATATAATTAAAACATACATACGAATTATATAAGTTTCGAATCATACATTAAATTTTATAATCTTTTATAATTATTAAAAACAATATTTACTTAAAATATATATATATATATATATATATATATATATATATATATATATATATATATATATATATATAAAAGTAAAATATTAGCCAATTGAATAAAAAAAACAAACCTGGGGAATGGCACCATATTTACAGCCAATTTTCTCAAATCCGAGTTCAATTGTCCGGGAAATCGCAAACAAGTTGTAACACCAGACATTGTTGCCGAGACCAAATGATTCAAATCGCCATAGGTAGGTGTGGTAAGTTTCAGTGTTCGGAAACAAATATCGTACAAAGCTTCGTTATCAATACAATAGGTTTCATCGGTATTTTCAACCAGCTGATGCACCGATAGTGTAGCATTGTATGGTTCAACAACTGTGTCCGATACTTTTGGCGATGGCACCACCGAAAATGTATTCATAATACGATCGGGATATTCTTCGCGAATTTTTGAGATCAATAAGGTACCGAAACCTGATCCTGTACCGCCTGGAATAAAGTTTTATATGTATTAATATGGACTCTAGTATTTAATCGTCTGAAAATAGAATGTTTGGAGGAGAAACTGATACTGAGGAATAATGGAAAGAGTTTGTGCCACATCCTTTTGGATATATGGCGTGATTGTCTATTATATTTTTAGGTTGTGCAGCATTTACATGTATATTTATCAAATGGTTTGTTTCAGGTAGGTAATTAAATTTACGACAATTAATAATTACATTTTTTTTTTGTCAAAATATTAAAAACTAAGTACATTAAAATAAAATCGTATTTTCACTGCATTTCCGTGAAATAATACAGTCTAGTTGGAGATAGAGAGAGGAAAAAATACGTTACTTGTATATAAAATGCCTAAAAATATCGCATTAATAAATATATATAGTAGATAGCTTTTAAAACATATGAATAATGTCAAAATATTAAAAAGTAAATATATAGAAATAATTTTATATAATTCACTGCATCTCCGTGAGAGAGAGAGAGAGAGGAAAATAAATATTTAAATTTAAAAAAATCCAATGACGTTAAAAATGAAGCAGTGAAGTAGTTAATAATTTCACTGCTCCGAACTCCGATTCCAAAATCCCCTGACTATAAAAAAATAAGTATATAAAATGCCTAAAAATACCGCATTAATAAATAGTAGATAGCTTTGTTAAAATTTTGTTTCCTGTTAAAAACTCAAAATATGATTTTTAAGCCACATTCAGAATCTCTAAATTCACCTTTTGTCAAAATTTCACTCCGTAATTATAGATTTAAATCTGCTTATCACAAAACTTAATTACTCTGAAATATTTGAAGGTGTTTTATTCCAAACGTAAATAAATCAATTTGAATTACCTCCTAGAGAATGTGTCAGCTGAAATCCTTGCATGCAATCGCATCCTTCAGTTTCTTTTCGGACAACATCTAGTACAGAATCAACCAATTCGGCACCTTCTGTATAATGACCTTTCGCCCAATTATTACCAGAACCGCTCTGGCCAAAAACAAAATTGTCCGGACGAAAAATTTGACCAAATGGTCCCGATCGTACCGAATCCATTGTACCCGGTTCCAAATCGACCATAATGGACCGTGGTACATATCTACCACCGGTAGCTTCATTATAATAAACGTTAATTCGTTCCAATTGCAAATCGGAATCGCCGTGGTAGGTTCCTGTCGGGTCTATGCCGTGTTCGTCGGATATTACCTCCCAGAACTGTTAAATCATTTACGTGATTTTATTCATTACTTTTCCAATAATAATTAAAATAATCATCAATATTTTAAAAGAAATTCTGTTAGCAATCACTTAATTTTATATATATATCATCGTTAATTAATTTAAAATATAATTTTGATGTGAAAGTGCTATTTTTGCATTGTAAGTTACTGGCAAATATTTGAAAAAAAATATTAATCGATGAATCTAGTAAAATTTTTTAAGAAAATACGTTAATTTGTTAATAATTTACCTTAGTTCCTATTTGATTACCACATTGTCCAGCTTGAATGTGTACAATTTCCCTCATGATAAATTTATTAGGTTTCGCTTTTTGTGCAAACAGAATAAATTTGAAAATTTGAACAACTAAAACAAAATTGTTGCCATGCCGCCCAAACCTATATGATTATGCTATATTATTTATGATTGGTTCAATTTTGAAAATGTATCGCAAATCTTGATTGGTTGTTTTTGTATAATCAACAAAACTAATTTTTCCTTTTTTTTTTCTTTTTAGCTTTGTAAACATGACTTTACTTATGCTTTCTAACCTCAAAATTTTGAATGTTGTTTTTCACGTTTACGCTAATAGCAAATTATGGCAGGGAAAAACGGTTTTGTGTTAAAATAATATTAATTTATATATTTTTATGTTTTTTACATGTAAAAAGTTCGAAATTAAATGTACCAGTTTTATTGCCAATATTTAATGATTTCTCGACTAATTTTACGTTGAAAGTGACTGAAGGAGACTGTTATAAATGGTATTACATTAAAAATTTATATATATAAAATTTATTTATTTGCATATTATTTAAGGACAACATCACGTTTAGATCTTGTTCAGTTGATTTCACTGGATGTAAACGAACAGGATTGTTCGAGTCGTGTTGTTGTTTCAACGATCTCGAAAGAACCAACACGGAATACAGCGATTGTTTTAGCTGAAGATATCTATACGGATGAAGTGTTACGATGTGATGTGATTGTTGATGTAATCGCTTCGTTAAATATTATGACAACAACGAGGGAATTGTTTATGGAAGAGGCACCAGAAGCGTTTGAGATCAAGGCGTTCGATGAACAAGGTACAAAACGATAAGTTTGTAAAGTGAGCTTTATTTGATACAGTGGTTTTGTTTGGTGTAGGAAATGCGTTTACAACTTTAGAAGGAATACAATTTGATTGGACTTTAAGTGGTACAACGGGTAGTTCTGTGTTAAGATTTATTACATTTCGGGATTCGCCTTACGAAACACCTGTGAGTGTACAACCGTTTGATGAAGTTGGAAAACAGGGGCACATTATACTTTTGGAAGGTGTTAAAACTGGTTCAGCTAAAGTAAGTTTTTATTGTTTTAAATATTTTTACTGATACATAACACTTTAATAAGAATATAAGGTTGTTACACTGAAATAGTGTCATTAAATTTCAAACTTTAATGAATAGCCTAAATACAATTATGTAACTTAGTTGTTTGTTATTAAAAAATTGAAAATAATTTAATTAGGCTTAATTGAATTTGTTATAAATAATGTTTCAAATATATTGAAACTTTCTAAATTGAAATTATTCACGAATGCAGAGTCTAATAATCTACAATTTAACAAAAATTTTCCAAACAAGCAACTTTAGCTTCATCCACATTCATTATTCCTCTTATACATGCTCTTCTATTTCTATTACTTAATATATTTTATATTAATTAATAATTAAATTAATTATTCTTTTAGGTATCTTGTAGAATACCTCATCCAGAATACAAACATCTAAATGGAATTGATGTATCTTTGATGGTAATTGCAAATTTAATTATCGAACCAGCGGATGTGTATATTTTACTCGGAGATGTTGTCCATTATAAAAATTATTCAAGTAATTATTTGATGTATAAGTATTATTTGTATTTTAACAGTAAAATTTTTTTTTATTGGTTTAGGTTAAACATGGTCGATTAGAAGAAATCAAATTACCAGGACAATATTATTTAGTTTCGGAAGAACCTAGTATTGCCTTTATCGAGAAAAATTCAGGTATTTGAGAGAATGAGTTAGTTTATATACAGGGTGACTAAAACCTTGGAAAAGTCAGGAAAAAGTTACTTAATTTTTTAATTAAGTCTTTATTAAGTATTTAACAAGGATTCGAACTCTTGCATTTTTCGTTCCGATTCAATTAAATATATATATATATATATATATATATATATATATATATATATATATATATATTACTGACAATTACTTATAACTTTTTTTATTTATATATAAAAATACAATTTTAATTTTGACGTATAAATTGTTATACATTTAATTTTATTTTAATTTTAATCTTATTTCAAAAAAACTGTTTTGTATCTGGATTGGTTTTTTCCATTGTGGACATAATTTCTAAATATTGTTGATAAAGAACACACAGAATTCTCTACCATTGTAAGTGTATTAAATCATTGTACATTGTAATTACTAAATAGATTGATTGTATTTTAACATAATTTGTATTTTACAATAAATAGGTCTGCCTGATGAAGGAGGCAAGCAACCTCCGAAAGCTTGCAACGTATACAATGAATTGAGTTATTAATATCATATTCTGTATTGACTTCTAATCCCAATAATATCCTTTCAACATTTATATAAAGTCAACATTTATTATTATATATATATATATATATATATATATATATATATATATATATATATATATATATATATACTAGGTGTACCGGTATGAAGTGAGCGTTAAGATAAAAATGTGTCGATTAGGAGCATTTGTTGTGACCGAGCCTTAATTTTTTTTTTGTTTGGTTGGTATGACATCTATCAAACATATTTAATATACATCCGGTCATTGAACAAACAGCTTTTTCATCGTGTTAAAAATGTAGAATTTTTTACCAGAAAGTGATGATTTGCGGAAAGCATTAATTTTTTGTTTTCATTTGAAGAAAAGAGCTGCAGAATCGCATCGAATGCTTGTCGAGGCATATGGTGATCATGCTCTATTAGAAGCAACATGCAAAAGATGGTTTCAACGATTCAGAGATAACGATTTTGATGTGAGAAATGAAGAACGTGGAAGACCACCAAAAAAGTTTGAAGACGCCGAATTGCAAGCAATATTGGATGAAGATGATACTTTGAGACAACAAATGATCAATTTGAACCATGCATTGATCGAAAAACGACCAGAATGGGCCAGAAGACACGGAAAAGTAATTTTGTTACACGACAATGCACCTGCACACAGAGCAGAACCGATTCAGGATACAATTAAAGCACTTGGCTGGGAGCTGCTACCCCACCCGCCGTATTCACCAGACTTGGCCCCTTCTGACTACCATTTGTTTTCATCGATGGGACACGCATTGACTGAGCAGCACTTCGATTCCTACGAAGAAGTCGAAAATTGGGTGTCTGATTGGTTTGCTTCAAAAGACGAACATTTCTATTGGCGTGGTATCCACAAATTGCCAGAAAGGTGGTCAAAATGTGTAGAAAGCAATGGTCAATACTTTGAATAAAAAAAATTTACTTTTCCATTTCAAAACTAGTGTTTTATTTTCACAAAAAAACGCTCATTTCATACCGGTACACCTAATATATATATATATATATATATATATATATATATATATATATATATATATATATATATTATATCAGTTTTTACATATTGTTACTAAATACTAAAACCTGCTTTACGCTGTCATTATTTTTATCATAAAATGAATACAAATATTATTATAAGTGTGATCCTTTGTAATACATTTTTCGCACGCTCGTCATAAAATGCGTCAAATGTAAACACGGGCTAAATAATAAATATAATTTTTCTGATAAAAATGTACTAATAAACATTTGCTAACAAGTTACGACCGTGTGGAGCAGAAGTAAAAAAAATTATAAAACAATATTCAAAAATAAATGTAATAAAAATTTATATCTCACATAAATCAAATTTTACTTTCTTTATGAAAAAATTAATTTTGATGACGGATTGCTTCACTAACCTGATTTTAGAAGTTTCTAACATAACTGATGCAGATGAAGCCGATTGTCCATAAGTTCTCATATTTTTTTATTAAATTTTTGTCATCACAATCTACACAAGAACATATAATTTATTATACACATTCTAAAATACTATTAAAAAAGTACAATTAGTAAAAAAAAATAATTTGAAATACGTAATTTAAGAATAAAACTATTACGTACCATCCGATAAATATGCATCTATGATGGTGATGCTGATGTTGAAGACATATTTTTGACACAACTAGTAGAGACGTCATAATGTGGAATTTCGGAGCGCAAAAATCGGAATAACTCCATTGAAAATTGCTTTATATATATATATATATATATATATATATATATATATATATATATATATATATATATATATATATATATATACTGCTACGGTAAGATATATCCATTAACTTAACTTAACCTAACAAATTTCCCAAAACAATATTCAATTATATCTAAAAATCGTGTTCGCCATTTTTTCATAACTTACTGTTAATTAATTCGATCATTAAACACAAACCTATACAACTACACATGTATAAACAACATAAGTTGTTACCTTCATATGTAGGTAAAGTTAGCAAAACAACTTTGAGATATCGAAAAAAGAAAAATGTCAAAATTTGGTGTAAATATAGTGCTATTATGGTGTGCAAACCAAAAATTTGGTGTTTTGAATTTTAACAAGATGTGAGATGTTTTGCTAACTTTACGTAAATTTAGCAAAACAATTGTTTAAAACTGACCAATAACAAATAACTAAATGTTATGTACACTAAAAAATGGTGTAAATTTGGTGCTTCAATACTTCATAAACAAAAAGTTGATTAAACAAATAATTCGTCCTTTATTAACAAATATAAACTAACCTAAACCTACCCTAACCTAAACCTACCCTAACCTAAACCTACTCTAACCTACCCGAATGTAACCTAACCTAATTGTAGTCAAACTATTTGGTCAAAACAGTTTCACTACAATTAAATTAGATTAGATTAGGATAGATTAGGTTTAGTTAGGTTAGGTTAGGTCAGGGTAGGGTAGGTTTAGGTTAGTTTATATTTGTTAATAAAGAACGAATTATTTGTTTAATCAACTTTTTGTTTATGAAGTACTGAAGCATCAAATTTACACCATTTTTTAGTGTACATAACATTTAGTTATTTGTTATTGGTCAGTTTTCAACAATTATTTACTAATTATTTCGTACCGTTATTTCGCATCTCGGTGAAATAATACAGCTTATGCTTGCAACAGACATTGCTTAAATAGAAAAAAAAAAAACAAATAAATTACATAAACATATAACAAAGAAACTTATATAATAAAAATATAAAACACGCATAGTAGAGAGCTTTGAAAAAATGAATAATATTTTTTCCCAAAATATCAAATTAATTATTTCATCTTCAGAAAAATGATATAAAAATATTGAAAATATCTTTTATATACCATTTCTACAGTAAAATCTATTTGTCTATCAATTAGGGGGTACCTCCAATATAATATATGCGAATTTTTTCTAAACAAAATGTTTAATAACAATTTTAATTTGAAGCGTTAGCGACGAAAACATATGGCCACTAGCGAAACCACATTGTAAAATGTGACGAGAAATGATAACAAATAAAATCATACTTAAATAAAAATTCATCGTAAATCCATTAAATCTGTACCTATTTGCAATCAGTGGTGTAGCCAAGGGGATGTTGAACCCCCCCCCCCCCAAGAACCTGAACGATCAAAAAAATACCTATGTAAAATAAAAATAATTTTTATTGCTCTTTTTTTTTATACAAATTATAGTATTATTTATATTGATTAATATTAGTAACCCCCCCCCCCCCCGACAAGTTTCTGGCTACGCCACTGTTTGCAATACATTAGTAATTTTTATCGGTGACGTTATTTACGGTTGATATGAATTTCATGTTGAATTTAGAGAAATACCTTATGGTTACCAGAAACCATTATAGACACACCTAGGTGGCCTAGGTGCATTCAATGAAGTCGGCAAATCCAGCAAACCGAAAGAATTTTTTTTGAACGGTTTGCTGTCTCAATCTTTGGTCTCAGCATTTGCTGGGTAGTAAACAAAGCGATTTTGCAATTTTTATTTGGCTGTCATAGTACATTAAACATAAGTAGAGAATCGAATAGAAATAATTACTAAATATTGTTAAATTTAATCATTGTGTACTTAATATGTGTGTAGCTTCCGCCGAACTTAGTTTTTCTAAATTAAAATTAATTTAAAATGATGTAAGATCATCTATGAGACAAGACTGATCGCTATTTTGTCAATAGAACAGAAAGTAGCGAAAGACATAAATTTCAATGATGTTATCGAGCAATTAGCCATAAAAAAAGTTTGTACGCAATAGAAATATATAATATTATGGATTTTATTATATTATGTATTGAAGAAAGAAATATTTCATTAAATAATTAATAAAATTATGTTCATGTATCATTTCTTCCTTTTTTGAGAAAGGGCCCCGCATATAATATTTTCCCAAGGCCCCGCAAAACCCGCAGCCGGCCCTGGCTGTCAGCTGTGTTTATTAAAAAAGCGAGAAATTTTAAAATGTCTTAAATTCAACAAAATATATAATAAATACAAATACATTTTTTTGTTGTTGTTAAACTCATTTTGCAATACATTTTGTTAAATTAGAAAATAACGGCAACATATCTTTATGTTTTACAAATGGTTTATTATTCATTTCAGTGTTGTTCAATTTTTTTTTTTTCTCATCGCGGACCAGTAAAATTTCAGAAAATTTGATACATACCAGTAATATATATGAATAACATTTTGAATAAAAAAAATAATTAAGTTGAATATGTAAATAATAAATACACAAAAATATGTAATGATTTTTCGGCAGCACTGGTCCCTGGACCAGCGATTGAGAAATACCTACTGAATTAAATGACACTAAAATACTAGTATTACGCAAATTATAATAATTTAAATTGATATTTAAATATACTCACTTGAGAAAATAGATGTTATTTGATTTTCATAAAAATAATATCAAAAACACAAAATTGCTTGCTGTTGCTTTGCTGTGGCTTTCCTGTTCTGTTGATGCAGCAAAACACAGACAATGAAATTTGTTTAATATTATCGTCACCTACATTATAATATAATAAGTTGTTTTTCAATCTAGTTTTTTTTTTTTATATTTCCGATCCCTTTTTCACGCCTACGTGAAATAAATTTTGTATTTTTTTTTACATAAAATAGTATATAATAGGCAATCTTTATTGTGTTGGGCCTAGATAGTTACGGACGATACAGTGTCTAGGCCAAGCAATCTGGGTGAAACATAAAAAGAGCATTCTGCCCAGTGAAACATAAATATTACTTATCTGTGAAATATATCGATACCTCATTTCTACAAGGTAACAAACTACTCGAAATTTGTTGTTTTGAGAAGACAGTTTCTGAATGCCATTTACTTTCATACTCCGATTTATAATTTGAAAAAACAATAATTCAAATTTTCACTATCGTCTTTTTATTTGTCATATAATTTCTTGAAATTTTATTTTTTGTTGTTCCTTTATCGAATTGAGGTGTCGATATGTTTATCTATTTATTTAGTACACAACAGGCAACAGACGCAACAATAATCTTAAAACGATCTCTATGTATAGACTATATATATGTAAATATGCCTTCCGTGCTAAATTTTTACATTTTTATAGCATAAAACCCGTCACTATGAATGCTTGTAAATTTGTAAAAAATTGTGTTTATATTATTGGTGTATATCTTATCTTTTTCCATACAAATGGTTTACTATTGTATTTTCCATTATTTTGTGGCATTTAAGGACTTCTCTTTCTAAGAATTGTAAAACATTGAATTACACAACTTTATCAATCTACTGACTTTAACTAGAATAATATAGCAAAGGTCTATCTAAACATTTGGAATTGAAAACTTCACTATAAATAATTTAACAATTCTACAAATAAAAGTTAGTAAAAAATATTCTTGAAACATATATGTTTTATTGAATAAAGACCAGTTTTAATTATGCAATGTGAATATCTTTATTACAACACTTACATATACATAAGTAAATGAACAAAAATAAAATCTCGAATTGATGAAAATGATTTACTTAATATTTAAAATCGTCACGTATAAATAAAAATATAATTTAAAATTATATAATTAATACTTTGGTAATGCTAAAACGTCAATCAAAATATACATAGTTAATTCGAGTCTATTTTGTAAAACGGAATAACTAAAATGTTGTTAAAAATTACACTCAAATGTATCACACACAAATTTCGCCTAAGAATAGATAAAATAAAACTAAATAGTTGTCTCCGAATCTACCGAGTTTTGTCCTTGTATACTGTAAGCAGGTGGTCCATTTTTTAAAAACGCGCTAGATCTTAAAGACTGCCTATTGGGATTTGTACCTCTCTTTTGGGGCACTTGAGGAGTCGCGTGACTATGATAGTATTGCGGTGCGCCATAACTGATTGCTCTTGTGCCATGAAAATTCGAATAACTGGAACGGACAGATGCCGGTCTGTTATTATACAAATCATCGAGATCATCTTGTTCATTCAACGATTGATTTGATGATTGCTGATAAGTTGGGTTTGTATGACCATTTACTGTCCATTGTGGCTGCGGTGGTAAGGGTGGCGTCGTCATTGATAAAGTATTATTCGCAATGCTCCCCCCATTTTGATTATAATAAACTGGTAAGGCATCGATTAAAGCTGTAGCGCCGCCATCTTGGAGTTTTTGATTTTGTTGCTGATCGATAATTTGGGTAACGGGATTTTGAGCCATTCGGCGAGAACTTCGTGTCGATGAACGAGCTGTAGAATATCGACGACTACTCGTAGAATGTCGGGAAGTTGAGCCACGAGTCATAACACTACGTCTTTTGACTCGGCGTGGAGTCATCGGCTTGGGAGAGACTTGGGGCAAGTGATTTTCGTCATTCCCATATTCCATGCTGTCACTGTCCGCCTGACGTGAATCATGCTGTGGGCTGAACTCGATCGAGTACAGCGATGTGCGTTTAGGAGATTTTCTGCTCGCATTATGTGCTGCTGTGACAAATTTTCTATATAGATTATGTTCGTATTTTTCCCTAAAAATACTTCTACAGAGTACAAGGTCTCTTTGCTTTTCTTAAAAATGAAAAAAAAATGAAAAAAAAAAAAGAAAACAAAAAGAAGATAGATGAAGCGTAAATAGTAACACTCGACAGTTGTATAAATATATATATATATATATATATATATATATATATATATATATACATATACATAAATATATATATATATATATATATATATATATAAATAATAAAAACACAATCGCTCCGTCTATCTTCTATCATTTACAAGAAAAAAATATTTAAGAGTTGAGATGAACAGAACAGCCGAACCTCCGTCCCATTTAAAAGCATAAAAATGGAAGGACTCTATTAAATAAAGAGATATGAAATTCGAAAACACATAATACTTTTATTAATAACTACAACAAATATAATTTTAGTACACATAATAGATAGATAAGTAAGACATGCTTCACCAACATTCATGCAACAAAGCAGTGCCAAAATGCATACTTGATTCATCATAAATAACTATCACTTTATTTTTATTTAACAATTTTTTCATTAAAAAAAATCGTCAAAATGTAACTGTACTTCGGAAATTAATTACATTCAATAATAATGTACATTCAATATAGTTTAAAGTTAAATTATATTTCAAAATATTTTTTTAAACCAAAAATTAGGGTTTTTTTATTCCGAAATATATTTCCAATTTAACTTTTAACATTACCGATAATTACTGAAATACAATTACGGCAATAAATTTTCGTTGCATAACTACAACACGTTAAAATTTAAAATACCTAATTTTTATTCTGTAAAGCTTGAAAATTTATGTAAAATTAAATAACAAATTGAAAATCAACAATACAATCAAAGTATGTAAATTAAAATGAAACCGCGTCACTATTCTATTCTAAAACAGTGCAATACAACGACTTTGGTCTCGATTTATCAAGTAACAAATCTGAAGTTTGCGTTCCATCTCTAATACTTAGTCTGTCATAAGATTTAGATCGCGAAAGATTTGTATCTTGCTGAACGCGTATGCGATCAGCGTGAAAAGCCAATTTCGATTTTGAATGAGTTCTGGCAAGATGACGCGACATAGGAGCATGAAAATATGGTGGATAGTTCGAATGTGGATAAACTTTAGCGTAATGCCTCGATTCATCATAATCAATGTAATGCGGAGCAAATAAGTGGATATTTTCAGTAACACTATTTGAATTGGAATCGTCGAGCCTCGTATTAAGCGCAACTGATCTCCAACTATATCGAGGCGGAGGGAGCTGAGAATTTAGGGATAAATTAGAGTCGCTCGTATACATCGCTTGTAACGCTAAATGTTGAGAATTCCTGTAATCTCCGTCCAAGTATTCAGCTGAAAAACACAACATTACATCTATTTTTAAGTGTTTTTTTTTCTCTTTTTCTTTAAATCTGTAATAGATGCAGCATTCTTCTAAATTTCAAAGCATTAGAGCATTTTAAGTCGGTCCTTAAAATTTTCAATCAAAATAAATTGAATTTTTGTTTTACTTATACGCATTCTTCTATATACAAAGCAAAATTATTATAATATAAATAAAATTAAATGCATATTTATTTACAAATAATGTAATCGTTGCGACTGTTCTAAATTACAATATAATAAAATAAAACATATTTTCTTTGAGATGTTTTCTAATAGTTTTTCTTCATTATTCATAGTTTATTTTGACTAGTGTTCATTGATTAAGCCATACATCGAAACTAATTTTTAAATTATACGCAACAACTCCATTACTAAAACATGCAGTCAAATATACTACACTAAATATAATATTAAGTCATTCTAAACACAGAAAAAATATGAAGTAAAACATAGAACTTTTGAGATAATTTTGTTAAGAATTTACGACTTAAAAATGCTAATACTGTATAGCATTCGGCACATTACGAATATAATGCAAAAACACCTATTTCTTTCCAATGTATACATTCTCATCAAAAAAATAAAAAAATCAAGTAAAATAAATTAAATAACAACAAACAAAATTGTCAAAACGTAGACGAGCTAGCTGTTGACGATCAGTGTTACTCACCAAACGTATCGAGGTTCAAATCCACTGATGAAATCAACTGGAATATACGAATAATTTGCTAGATATTTGAGTGAGTGAACGTGATATTTGAAGTTTGGTGTTAGTCTAAGCAGTGTATTAATTGAATTAGCACCCGTCTACCAGATATAAAAATTATTTACTGAATTTTAATAGTGTGGTGTAATTAGATTAGATTTAGCAAGGTATGTGTTAAATTCAAATCGATTGAAGTGTGAGTCTGTGAACCTTTTGTAGTTTAACCATACCCCATTATACTTACAACTGTCATCTTTTTCTAAATATGTGCTGCCTAAACAAATGCCAGTCACACAGCCGAACAACTGAAAAGGATTATAATATTTACAAAAGTGTATTTCTTTTAATAGTCAAAATAAAATTATCAAATTTGCTATGCGCATTAATGAATATTTCATTATGTAGGTATTATTTCAATAACAAATACACATTTGATAAATTTAGTACACATAATTTGGTTAGTAACTATTTAAAATTGGATGGTATTTTATCGTACGACAGGATTAATATTATTCACGACTTTGTATAATTCACAAAAAAATATAATGCACGACAAATAATGCTTTTCATGACATGTAAATGCACGCCATTTTTTTACGACAAAAAATGTAAGTTATAAAATATTTAAAAAAATTAAAAACTTATCTTTTAACCCAACCTATCTAGCAATAATCCCAACCAAATTTTTTAGATGTATTGACCTCTGCACAAATAAAAAATTAAGCTTTTAATCTAACCTACCTAGCAATAAGTCGAACTAAAATCTTCCGGTGTATTGACCTTCGTTGAATAAATAAAAAAATACTTTAATAATTTATCGTACTATATTTGTAGTCAATATACTAATTTTTGTCGTGCTAAACTTGCTGTTTGTAATAGCAATTTCGTTGTGAATTTTACCATTTTCGTCGTGCCATAGGTACTTGTTTGAAATATCAATCTTATCGTGCAATTATGTATTCCTCATTAAAATTAGTTATAATATTTAAAATTAAAATACGCAATACGCCAAATAATAATAATAATAAAAGAATACCGCTAATAAGCACTGCAGACTAGCTTGGAAGACCTCAACATGTGCATAATTAAAAATGCAATCTGTCACAGTTGCTGGTTTCGGAATTTCTGTTGTATTATAGGTTACTTTACATCCTGGCCCATTGCTTTGCCACCAACTTGCGCTTTCTGGATCTAACTTTAATACTTTACTATCCTATAAATTAATATTACATTTTTTTAAGCATTACACTTTTTCTGACATTACTGAAATTACCTGATGATTTAATACGCCAATATCTAGGTACAAGCAAACTAAAAATAAATTCCAGGCTAGTAGAACTAAATTCCACACAGAATACTAAAATAAACACAAATAATTATTGTGCAAACAAATAAATAGAAACATAAATACTCACAGATATAACGTATTTCGGTTGATATTGAAAAGCTCCAAAGAATCCAAATATTATAAAAATTATCTCGAAAAAATTTATTAATATCGGTATCCACATATAACCCAAAAAATCAAATACTTGTCTTATAACAGTTGAAATCTGATAAACGATAAAAAAACAATAAGTACAATTGTCAGAAAATAATACGTTAAATTATTATACATACCAACTGCAAAATGCATATAGACAATAAAAAATGTCGTTTCGTGCAAATTCCCATGTCATTTGGCCAGAAGTATTACACGAAATCCTTTAATAAAAACTAACTGAACACATTTTATTTTCAATACCACTTCACTACCTTTATATTATAATAATACATGCTCAAACCAATTCAATGTTTACAATTGTTGACAAACTTAAGTTGATTCATGTCATGCTACACTGACTGACGGTACAAAGATGCCATCTAGAGGAATAATTATTATTTGTTGAACAGGTAGCCATTGCTACCAACTTATATATATATATATATATATATATATATATATATATATATATATATATATATATATATATATATATATATATATATATATATATATATATATTAGATTACATGTAGCGACAAGTGTTTTTAGCAGGTGCTTGTAATTATGCGCTTTATTTATTTTATTTTTTTTAAATATTATCAAATATATTTATATATATATAATTTTAAAATTTGAAAACGTTTTGATCAACAAAATAATATGTTTGCTTTTAATAATAACTATTTAATTATTAATTATATGTTTAGATTGCCATTTATTAATTTAAATAACACAAAAAATTTAAATAGATAGACGTATTTTTATATCTAATTAACCATAGACTAATTAACTGATTATATAACGTAAATTAAAAGTAAAAGATAAATAGATATCATTTTTTGGATACTATTATCTTTCTATATTTTGATAAAACATTTTGAGCCAGTGGCGTATCCTACAGTATTAACCTTGGCCATGAAATTTTGTCTATCACATTTAGTGGTAGCACTGAGCTCTAGAATAGAAATTTGAGAGGGGCCAGCAAATACCACAATTTTTTAGGGTGACACACATTTTTTATAAAATTAAATAATATTTTTTAGTACGAAAAACTCAGTTCTTAATTATTTATTTTACTAATTTATTACTTAATTAATTTAATATAAGCAAATTAATTACCAAATAGTATAATTTAATTCTTATACCTATTTATATTTAAAATTCTAAATTTATCAACAATATTATTGAGATTTATTAAGTTAGTTATGTATTAAGGGACTACTGTTTGACATTCTTGTATTATTACTAGTGGTCGCCCAGTTGTCGAAATTCGACCGTAATTTATTAAATTTTTAAGTTTGAACGTTATTGAAATTCTTTTGTCAGAGTATACCTCTAAAAATTAAATTAAAATTTTCATCTATTACGTCAGCTGCAGGCGTGTAGAAATAAGTCATTATGCATTAATTTTCGAGTTATTTGCAAAATACGAACGGTAGGAAAATGAGGTATAGCTTGGCTAAACCATATTTAAAAAACAATAACGCGTTTTTTTGACATTTTCTTGGGTTTTTTTTTATTGCTATATTGGCCAGGTTTCGCCAAGGCTACACAGTTAATTTAGCCTATCTTTTTTCAAATTATATAAAATTTAAATGAAAAATAAATTAAAGAATACGTGCTTCGTATTTTTTTGTAAACAAATAATAATATTAGATTAATTCCTTGCTTTTTTAAGCTATAGGCAACACACATAACGTAACCGCATTGCAAAAACTTTACCGAACAACTACATGGTTTTTAACAATTCTGATAATTTAATATAGTTGTAACACATATTATCAGTGGCGTGCGGTGGGTTATCAGCATCAGGCAGGGTGTGCAGAGAATAATAATAAAACAATAAAAGTGTACACACAACAGCTGATTAAATGAAATTTATTAGAAAATTTATTTTTGAACTTTTTAAAACATTTGGAAGTTTAACTAATTTTAGGGGACTCAGATTTTCAAAACGAACGTGCAGAATTTTTCCTGCACATCATGACGATTATAGTGCTTTAAAAAATAAAAAAATTAAAAACTGGCCATGTGATTTTACAGGTTAATATTTATACTTTCTGTAAGTCACATTTAAAGTTAAAATTTTAAAACTATTTTTGTAGTAACTTATAATATCTCGTGTATTTTGATAGTAGAGCGATGTGTTGTTAACTGAAATTGTTCTGTTGAAATTCGTTTACTCTTTGTCTGACACAACAAAATTGTTTTTCAGCCATAAAACATCAACAAAGTTAGTCACAAAGATATTACACTTTCATAGATATTATTAGATATTATTTCATGGTTAATTAACAAAAAATAACTATACTAAAAAATAGTCAAAAATAATCCTAATATTTCTAAAAAAATCTGAGTGACGCCGCCACTGATTAAACTTAAACAATATTTATTTATATGTATCTTACAATAAACATAACACTGTAAATAACACATCATTTGGTAAATAAAAGTAAATAATTTACAAAAAATAAAAATAAATACTGATTTTTAAATCATTTTTTTCTCATTATCTTGAAGAAATGGAAATGTAAAATGACAATTATTTTCTTATAAAATATAAAAATATATTTTAAACGTGTACATACATAACTTGTTAATAAATTTAATAAAAAAATATATAAATCAGAAATTTAAGAAGTTATAACTAGTATATTCTTTGCAAAATAACTTTTATTCTTGTTATGAACGTGCAAAAACGTATTTGTTTTTTTTTTTAATAGATATGTAAATAAAATATAAATTTTGTTTAAAAAATAAGTAAAAATATTTTTTTAAAAAACGGGAAAAATGTGTTAGTATATAATAAATACATCGGGAAGTTTAGTGTTATCTTGAATAAATATAAAAGAGAATGTCTGACCAGTTTCTTGTTTCTCAATAACAAGATAAAATGCTTTATACACAATTTGTAAAATTGTTGGTCTCGGGTGCACTATCGTTCAATAATCTAGCTGTACTTGACGTATTTTTTATAAATCAAAGATTTGTTCTGATAATTTTGTCAGTTTTGTACGTTCAATGTTGATTTTCACGTGAAAAAATGGGACAAGATGATGAAAAACGTTCACTTATTTTGTAAGTGACTCATATTTTTAATTTGCCTAGGTTTAGCTTTATCGTTGTAATATTTACTTAAAAAATAATTTAATTTTAGGTATGAAAATAGATCAAATTATGGAAGTGCGGATAAAAACAACGTCAATTCTCCGTTAAAAGTAATTTACTGTGTTCATGGTAAACCTAGTGTTGGCTGTTGTACGGTTACAGAGCAAATTATAAATGAAGATCAAACAATTTCTTCAAATAATGATCAAATTGATAATACTCAAACAACACGGTTAAGTACGTTTATATTTATGTTAATTTCTTATTTTTAAATCTGCACGCATTTATTTGTTAACGTGAATTTTAGTTTGTCAAAAATCTGAAATATTCAATTTGACAGTTCACTGTTTTATACATCTTTTATATATGTAAATACGTGACATCATAATACATTTATATTTATTTACTAATCTACTAATATCAGTGACCTTTAAACAATAGTTTTGAAGAATTAATAAAAGAAAAGTCAATCGCGCCAAAATTGTTTTTGCGCTTAAAAAATTCAAAATATGTTAAAATAATTATGTTGAATATTTATTTTCTTGAATTACTGAAAGATCTGAAATTCAAAAAGTTTAGTTAACTTTTATAATCACGCTTAGTTTAAATTTAAATAATTTTTCAGTTAAGTTTATTTTTTAAATTTAGTTTAAAATTTTTTTTTATATTATTATAATTATTGTGCATATTATTAATTGATTATAAAGTTATTACAAAATGTCACAAATGATAAATTATTAATAAGAAAAACATAGACCAGTGTTCATATCTTCTTTTAAAGTACTTTCAGTGAAAAGCAGTCATAATTTCAAAATAAATTTTTGCATTTATTATATGTGAAATATAATCTAATTTTATAGATTATATGTATATTTTTTATTATAATGAAAATTTTACAATATAAATAAAACTACATACAACTCTAAGATTCTTTTTAAATAAATAATTTAGCTTAAAGTACATATCTCTAAAAAGGGATATGAATACAGGCAATTTTTTTGGTCCTGTATCCATAGCCCATTTTCGTAAATACATCTTTCAATTTTATATGAAATTATTTATTGGGGGCTATTTATATACTTATGATATATATATATATATATATATATATATATATATATATATCTGTTTAGTAACGTTTGTGAGTAAATGTAGTAATAAAAGGGCTAAAAGGTCGATACTTTAATTTGAAGAGGTGATGTTAGAATTATAGCATATTTAACTATACATGGTATTATACAAAGTGTCCATGTAACGTGTAATTACACTAACATTAGAGTTACACTTAATTCGTCGATGATATTAGAAAAAATATTTTTGTTAACTTAAATATTTATTGCTGCAATTGAATATAATTTATAAGTACAATTTGTATAAACAGTGGCGGATTCTCGAACAGGGGGTGAAGGCAGTCGTCTGGGGCCCCATACGACTATAAACAATTATACTCGTATGTAATAAATTTTATTTTATATTTATTTTTTTTTACACTGACTAGAACGACCAAAAACAATTTGAGACTCGGATTTTTTTCCCAATAATTGTATTTTTAAATTATTTTCATATTCCGTGTTCGTAATTTGTTAAGTTTCTTTCTAAAAAATGATTCTTTTTGGCATTAGCTAGGTTTTGTAACATTTTTTTGTTTATTAAATGTTTCTTTGCCATTGGGAGTTTTTATTAACGATGGTAATTTTTTAAAAATTTTATCATATATGATTTCACACATATTTTGATTTTCATCTATCATACTATTTGCATGAATGTATATGAATATTCTATATTATTTCCAACTTTGTATTCCGTTAATTCTTTAACTTCATTATTTTCAACAGCATCCACTTTAGATTTCGTATTATTTTCAGATTTATTATTTATAACTTCGATGTTATCGTCAAAATTATTTCATTCACCATAAACAGTTTTTAGATTTCAAATATGTAAAACTACGTTTTTTTTTATTCTGTGCCAAGTACTTTCTTGTCCCGTTCTTCAAATTTTCATACTTGCTTTGAAGTTGTTCCAGGGTACGTGTGATTCTAACCGTTGAATTAAAACAATTTGTAATTTTAATCCATATTTCTGTAAAAAAAAAATGAAAATATTATATTTTTTCGCTAGGGCGATGAGGCTCCGGAATTGTTTAACGTCTCGGGTCTCTTAAACGTTAAATCCACCACTGTGTATAAAAAATAAGCAAAAGTTTTAAGTATGAGAATGCAGTTACGCCGATTTGCATGGCCGAGTGGTTGAAGGAGTATGCCTGATATCGCTCGCACCCGTGCGGTTCCAGATTCGAATCTCGTAATATGTTGTAATATCTTTGTATTGTCTAACCCATCTGAAAATTTACAAAAAAACATAGTTACAAGTTACACAATTTGATTTTATTTATTTATTTACAAGTAAATACTAGAAATTTTGAAATGGGCTTAAATTTCATACACCTTTTTAATTTTATATTGGGTTATGTATTTTATTATTGGAACAACTATGGAATATGTAATGGATTCATGTTGATTATTTGTCAAAAAATATATATCCCCAAAAATCGTGACACTTTGCATATATGTTTTAATTTCTTTCTTCTATCACTTTCTTAAATTAACGAATTGATTTATCAAACACTCAATATAAAATTGTATAACTTGTTCTTTATTTTGTGGGCTCTGCTTTATTTCGGTTCAGTATTTCCAAATTTTGGAATAAATTTATCTTTGGAATAATTTTAAAATTAGTCAATAAAATATTATTATTTATTCTGAGGATACAATTTTCGACAATGCATTTGATACATAAAAATTGAAACTACTGGCCTTCTGTTACATAATTATTAAAAGGAACGGGCTAATATATACGGAGCATTAGTTATATAAATTATTATTAAACCGTTTAAAAAAAAAATTGTTTGATCGCAATTGTTAGTTTTTTTAATATGTAATTTATCGAGTATTTTTATTTGCAGTTAACGACCATTGCCACCGAAAAACAAATACCGGTATCGATAAAAAAGCAAGAAGAAAACTTATAATCGCAAGTGTACTATGTGTTATTTTTATGATTGGAGAAGTTATAGGTAAATAAATACATAAGCTTTTTTCAACTTTTAGATAAATTTGACAGTTGAAATAAAATTTTAGGTGGATATTTATCAAGTAGCTTAGCAATTGTCTCAGATGCGGCCCATCTTTTAACAGATTTCGCTAGTTTTATGATTTCTTTATTTTCATTATGGGTTGGTTCCCGTCCAGCAACAAGAAAAATGTCTTTCGGATGGTATCGAGCTGAAGTTATTGGAGCCTTAACTTCGGTTCTGCTAATTTGGGTAGTTACAGGCATTTTATTGTACTTAGCCATCGAAAGAGTCATCGAAAAGGATTTTGAAATAAATGCTTCTTATATGTTAATTACTTCAGGAATTGGAGTTGCAGTAAATCTAATGTAACTTAAAAAAATGATTTTATTTTTGTGATACAAGTTAAAAAAATTTTAGAATGGGCTTAACTCTTCATCAACATGGTCATACACATGGAGGTTCTAGTCATTCTCACGGAAATTCTAGCCATTCTCATGGATCAAATCTTAATAACAATGATGTCGAGTCACAAAATAAAAGCGAAGAAGAAAATATTAATGTTCGTGCTGCATATATTCATGTTATTGGAGATTTTTTACAAAGTTTTGGCGTTTTAGTTGCTGCCCTAATAATTTATTATAAAGTAATTTATATTTTTTAAATTTAATTTACAAAAAAAATAATTATTTTTAAATTATAGCCAGAATGGAATATTGTGGATCCAATCTGCACGTTTTTATTTTCAATTCTTGTATTGTTTACAACTTATGCCATTATGAAAGATACGTTAACAGTTTTAATGGAAGGAATGCCAAAAGGAATTGATTTTCAAGAAGTTATAAATACATTTTTGAATATTGATGGTGTTATACGAGTTCATAATTTAAGAATTTGGGCATTAAGTTTAGACAAAACCGCTTTGTCTGCACATTTGGCAATAAGTATGATTATTCAAAATATAATAATAATATACAAAAATATTTTTAAAAAATTATTTATTGTAGAACCAGGAGTTAGTCCACAACATATTCTTATGTTAGCAACTGGAAATATTCACGATAAATATTCGTTTTTCGAAATGACATTGCAAATTGAAGAATTTGATGAAAATATGGAAGACTGTAAACAGTGCAAAATGCCAACAAAATAATATCCGTTATTTAATATTTTTATTTAATAATTATGATTCAATAAATTAGTTTGTTTTTGTAATATGAATTTTTGAATAAACTATTTATATAAAAATAAGGAAGTTGCAAAAAAAATAAACTTTGTATATTTGATATTTAAACGAAAGTTTATAACCTGAGAAAAATCAAATTAATAATATTTCAAATTAATATTACAAAAAGAAATTCGAAATATTTAAATCAAAAGTCACGTGATTCAAAACGTTTTGTAATTGGCTGTCGCATTTGTGACGTGACTGTGCTAGGTATACACAGCGCGCCAAGTGCAGTTATATGCATTTTGTATGTGTGATTTCGGACGTTGTTAGCACATGTGTTATAATACTAAATTAATAGTTACTAGGTTTACAAATTTATACAGGTAATGCGTATAGTAATTTAAAATATTATTTAAAAGGTAATTATATAAGTTTTATTTACTTACAGATCATATTTTTTAAAATAAATTTAAAATGAAAGAAGGTTATGTGTAAACGCAGTCGAACAATTTACCGAAAGTTGATTTGTTTATGCTAATAAAATTTATTTAGGGATACGGGTTTTAATTTAAATAAATAAAACACAACACAAGTTTATAGTAGAGATATTTTATTCTTATTAAGCAGTGGTTATTTTTAACAACTATCTGAATAGTGAAAACTATTGAACATACGAAAAATATATGTCTAGCCAAATTTTAACATTATAGCCTAAATGTTTACATTACAGTGTTTATAATATAGGGCATTATTAGTTTTTGTTTTGTAAACATTCATTTTGTAGTAGAGATTTAGAAATAAAAATTCAACAATGAGCAATAACCCTAATTTTGTTAGTGTAAAATAAATTATTTGTCATGTAATAGTATTTCATCAACAGTAAATATGCTACTTACGTATCATTTTTATGATGGAATAAAATATGAATACAAAAATGTTACTAATTAACAAATACAAAAAAATTTATAATTGAAATATTTAAATTAAGCATATAATATGTAGTAGATTCAATTCATTTTATTATATTTCGATATTTATTATTAGATATTTTTCTTTGATAATACCAACTCTTACAAAACAATACGTTTTCGAATCTGGAAGAGAAAGTTACGGAGACAACGCCATCGGATATGTTCAACAGATTTTTCAGAAATAAATAAAGTAACTTCATTTGTAATATTTGATTCAAAAGAATCCTTAGAATTATTGCAAATATTTTCCTCAAATGCAATAATAATTCGAGAAGTGTTTGGAATGATTTCAAATTTGTTAGAAAGATTATTAATAAATCGTACCGGAACACTTTGGTTAGAACATGCTGAGGTATGGCATAATTTCATTGTAATCGATTGTATTAGATTCAATTTTTCTCTGTTTTTCAATTACTTCTTTCTCTGCATCTGCTATTAAACGCATTTTTTCGCGTTTTATTGCTGCTTTTCTTTCCACACGAACTTGAACACTGGATTTTTGGCATGTAAATATGTGCGGAAATGCATCTTTCTTTAATCTTGGTCGAACATTTTCCATTAATCTATACTCCCAATAATTTTCTAAATCATTTTTAAACTGAAAGAAATATATTTTGTTAATAAAATAAAGCTAATCATTAACAAAAATTATAACTGTCTTTTAAAAAAAGTCTTTTTCATAGTTTAATAATAATCCAATATTAGTTATTTAATTTATTAAAATATAATATACTTACATCAAAGTGATCTTCGCATACATTTACATTAGTAGTTTTAGAAATATGTCACCAATTTTTTTTTTTTTTTCATACTTTTAAACCAAGTGTTTCTTGCTTCATAATTTGGAAATGGAAACAAAATTTTGGTTCTGTTTGGTGAATATAAATTGGTACACATCGGTAGAACACAATATATCTTCATTTTATTTTTGTTTAACATTAACAAATATTAAAATGTTTAAATATATTTATATGACACTGACAAATATTTCAGGTTATCCCAGAGCCCCGTGACGTCACATCATGGTTTCCAAGCAAATTTACTATCGCGGTTTTTCCCCCACCACATTTAGAAAATATATTTTGTTAATTTTAATTAAAAGTTATAATACATAAAAAACATATTTTTGATATTGTTTATACTTGTGCTTTTTAAAAAAATTATTTCAAAAAATGTGAAACTTCCTTATTGTAATTGGTATGAAGCGGTATGAAGTTAGATGAATAATAGACAAAACGTGTAGCATGCAGTTCAATGTAAACGTAGTGTGCTTGATTAATATAAACAATGGCGGATGAAAGTGATAATAAAGATGAAAAAGGTGACTGTGAACCTCAGAAATTTGAGAAAATGTTTACGTTAAAAAAATGGAATGCTGTTGCAATGTGGAGTTGGGATGTAGAATGCGATACCTGTGCTATTTGTCGAGTACAAGTTATGGGTGAGTTGAATTTTAATTATTTGGGCTTTTTTCGGTTCAATTTTTTTATGATATTTTATAAATTCACATTATTAATGCATAAATATATCTATAAAATATACGGGATAAATTGATAAATTTAAAGTTTATTTTGGTTATGGTATAACTGTCAAGTGAGTTTTACGATTGGTAAATAGATGGCAGCAGTAGTATCGAAATTGACAACTTTGGTTTGACATTTGACGAAAGATTAACTTGAGAACATTTAAACAAGTCAACATTCTAAGGTGATACTTGTTAAAAAATTTGCTGAATGATTTATTCCAATTTTTTTTTTGTACAAGTCAATAGAAAAGATGTATTTTCAAGGTAGTGAATATTTAAGATCCACTTTTTTTTATGAAAGCTCAATAAGGTGGAAACCTTTATAAAATTTTTAAGTACCTAGTAAAATAAGAAACTATCTGTAGCAACTTCTTTTTGACATTTTAGAAATTATTATAATTATATATTATTTATAGTATAATGCTGTTTTATAAGAAATTAATTTACATACTGGTTTAATTTATTTAAATTTTCCTACAAGTAGGAGTAATGTATGAAATTGCGTTTTTTATCGATTTTATTATCTATGCAAACATATAAAAACATAATTAAAAATATATCTATCAATTTTATATTTTTTTAATGATCAATGTATTTTAAAATTTTGTTATAATATTTTATTTATAATAAAGATAACTACAGTTTATCAAATATAAATATTTATTTGTGCAATAATATTTTTACTGCTTTATTTGGAATAGATGCAGATAAATTACAAATATTACTATTTGTTATAGTTTCTTTTAAAAATATTTAGTAATTATGATTGAAAATTTAATATTTTTACAATTATTAATTGATTGAAGCTGATAATTGTGACTTTGTATTTAATTATAGATAATTTATATAAATTAACTGTTATTAGTAATTATATGTATTTTTTTCAAAAGATTATTCTGATGACCACACAATTGTTCTATTAAAATTTTTAATTATTGTATTTACTGTGTTAACTTATAATAATATATCGAATGCTGATTTACGAGACGCAATTTTTTAGATGAAAATTTGTCGAAAAACGGAAATACGTTTATATATAAAGGTATATCTTAATATAATATTTATGATTGAGTGTTTTTGCGTGAGCGAATGTGTTAGAAATATCACATCATTAATGTGGACGAAGTAAAAGTTACTTGTTACTTGGATAGAAATGTTGGGGGAAATTAATTTTTGTATAGTGTAAAGAGTTTGTGCCACATCCTTTGGGTACATAACTGGATTGTGTATATTTATGTTTTTTTTGTTAATTATTATATAAATGCGAATATGAACTGCAGAACGAAAACAATATTATAGATATTTATTGGAATAAATATTTATATTTGAGTTATGCAAGCTGTTTACATTTTTAATGCTAATATTGCAAATTTTTGGGTAGAATCCGTGTACCATAAATTGTTAAACGTGATAATGCCATTACAATTACAATCAGTTATTGTGTCAATGATTATGAACACTTAATAATTTGACTGCGTCAAATTGGTTTTTTTTAATGTATGTTTGTCTATCATCTATCCATCGACTATCGTTTATTTGTTTTGGACTTCGATTACGGTTTCAAATGAATGACGTACACAACACAATCTAATAGAAATGATATTTATTTAACTGGAAGACAATATGCCTTATTTACAATTACATCTTGTAATCGTTACATTGTTCTATCACTGACTACAAGTATTATATTATACATATACTTTGTTTTCTTTTAATAATTTATATAAAATTAATATCAATTTAATTCTCACAGGTTGTATTATTAAGTCTAACACTATATTTACATTTCATTCACTTGTAATAAATTGATAGTATTTAACATTCGTTCATACATTGCGTTTAACAAAATAAATAATATCGTATTGCAAAGTTATTGTCTAATAAAATCATGAGATAGGTAGATACGATATGATTGATTTTGTTAAATTCAATAATCATATTAGCTAAAGAACTGGACAAAATAAAATTATCTTATCATCTAAAAATATAAATAATCACTCTTTACTAAAATAATACTTATAAAAATATATATATTAAAATATGTTCAATTCAAATATAATTACAATGATAATAAAATAAATGTTCTAAAAATCGATGAATGGCACTAGACAGATCTACATGTTTTAAGTTTTTAATGAGCAATTGCAAAATAATGATTTACAAAGGTGTTGGTTTCATATTCGCTCTCGAACTCATTCTTCTTACTTTAACTTTCGTCATTTTCTTTTCGATGTCTTCAAGACTTTGTCCTTGCGTTTCTGGTACACATAATTTGATAAACACCATGGCGACTAGACAAACAGAACCGAACATCCAGAATGCTCCGTAAGATCCAATCCATCTTGTAATGTCGACAAACATTTTCGTAACTAAGAATGTACAGGCCCAGTTGAAACCTGTGACAATGGATGCAGCTGAACCTCTTACTTTTGATGGCAGAATTTCTCCCATCATCAACCATGGAACGGGACCAAATCCAAGCGAGAATCCGATAACGAAAACTACGAAACTAGCCAATGGTACCCATCCAAGTTCACTCATGTCGTAATTGAGGTGTCTTAAGTAGAAGAATGTGCCCAAAATCATGAGAGTTATTGTCATTAAAACACTGGACATGTACAACAAGACTTTTCGGCCCAATCTGTCAATTAAAATGGTAGCCACAAAAGTGGATAAAAAGTTCACAACTCCTACAATGATTGTGCATAAGTTTTCGTCAATTGAGCTTCCAGCATCTTGGAAAATGGTAACGGTGTAAAAGATGACAGCATTAATGCCACTGAACTGTTGGAAGAACATCAATCCCATTGAAATTAAAAGTGGTTTGTAGTTAGGATGTTGGAACAAATCTCTGAATGCGGAATTGCTAGCCAATTTGTCAGATTCAATTTGCGATTTTTTCAGTTCGTTGAATTCATCGTCAACATTTGAATCAGATCCGCGCAGCCATTGCAACGAGCTGAGAGCTTTGTTATCTGAACCTTTACTGATATGCCATCTGGGCGTTTCTGGAATGAAAAACGCTAAGGCCATGAAAGGCAAAGCTGGTACCATTCCGACAACAGCGAGCATATCCCAGGATAGATAATTTCCACCGACGAAACACAATAAAATGCCGATGTTTCCAAGGGCAGTAGGCAAAAGTCCCAAAGTGCCGCGAACTTCTGGTTGAATGGTTTCGCCTAAGTACACTGGAAGGGCTAGCGATGCAACACCAACACTGATACCAGCGAAGGATCGCCCTGAGTATAAGTACCATACGTTATTTGCTACTGCGATTAATATCCATGAAACAATGAAAAGTACTGCTGTTGAGATGATTGTCATTTTTCGGCCCATGTATTCAATTAAAGGACCACCAAGAATGCCACCAATAAGTGCGAAAAGGGGCATTAAACCACAA